>JAIOKQ010001013.1:3949514-4549514 GCA_020654165.1 Oryctes rhinoceros
GCAACAAAATGCCCTTATGTATGTTAGAGAAGTTGGAATCTTCTAATAAAACTTAAGATTACTTTAGGATCTTCGTCCCTCAGTTCAGTAGATGTCAAGAACAGTTTACAGAAATATTGTTGTCGAATGCGACAGATGGCAACACAATAAATTAAAATGTGTTCTGCCGTCTCTAGATCTTCTAGACATAGACGGCATATTTGATCCTCAGCTTTTCCTAGATCGAATAGGTGATATTTTAGGACTGTCTCACCTGTCACAGATCCCGCCAGTAACCTAAGATCCCTTTTGCTGAACGATAGCACTATTTTTGCTGTCTTAGGCGAGCCTAATATAAATGCTTTCGTCTCTTTTTGTCCTGAAACATTGCTCCAGTACGAAGTCTTTCGATCGTTCTCTCATACTTTTATTACTTGTTGTAGCCATGTTATTTGCCTTTTCATTGGTCTCGATCCCTTGATGGTTTGGGACCTATCGCAAGGTAACGTGGTCTTTATATTCCACTCTCATTGAATTGTGTATATATTCATGATAGGCTTTGATAGCCTTTAGAACTGCCCGACTGTCACTGAATATAATTACGGTTACCCCTGGTATCCCTGTTTCGAGGTTTTTTAAGACGTACAAGTTCAAAGCAGATATCTCTGCTTGAAGTATGTTGGTGTGAGTCTCGTAGGCCTGTGCCAACACCTTCCATTCTTGAGCTGTCCGTATACCATGCCAGGGTACCTGTTTTACTTTGAGGCCGCTCGAATGCATATCTCCGGCTTTTAATGATCACCTTATAAGGCTGATCCAAATTGTATTGTATAGAAACCTTGTCTCTTCCAACATGCATCAGGTAATTTATGTTGGGATATTCAAGAATTCTGATATGTCCTTTAAGATTCACAGGCTGTAATCCCTTCATTCTGCTTAGCGTGAGGGCACTCAATATGGCTTGCTTCTGAATGTAGACGTGAAGCGGCGTTAGTCCTAGCAGCCTTTTCCTCGTAAAAGGAACGATTTTAACATGTTCCGGGTTTATGAGCAGGCATGATACTGACACAATTTATATGTACCACACGAAACTCTGCGTAAATTGTAATATTATATTCTCATATTTTCCACGGATCATATCAGGTCGTCAGCGTACCCTTGCACCTCATATCCGCTAGAAGTCAAGTCCTGTAAGAGATCATCTTCAGTCAGGCACTAGATCAGAGGTGACAGGAGCCCTCCTCGAGGACAACCTCTGTCGGCTCCAATTGTTGTCCTTTCTGATCCCAGCGTGGCGCTGATTCGTCCATTTTGAAGCGTGGCTTTGATCCATTTTGTAGACGACGGGTGAAAACCTTTCGAGGAGGTCGCGGAACATAACAACATAACATAGCAGTACAAACAAAACAAGCAATTAAAACCAAGCAATAAAAAAACTGTGGTAAGAATGGAAACAAAGTAAACGAAAATTAAAATCCTTACAAAATCTTTCGCATTCTCATAAAATGAATGAACAGCAGTTTATATAATCCCTGCTAATTTCGTGATGAGTAACTCGTTTTTGCAGGCTTATTTGTTAACCTATAATCGGTACAAAATGTCTTTCACACCGGCTTGCTTTAAATAACGAGATATTAGGGCACTTTTGCATTGTCACGTATCGCATGTATTTAATCACGATTATTGATCAATTGTTATTTATCAGTAACGGCCCATCATGGCTAACAATCGATGAATAATGGTTAGTCATGACTAATGAGTAGAGATGAGTAAGGGATGGGAAATTATTTTTTTTTACAGTGACTAGATAAACTCGTGTTTTGTCGATTCTCGGTCAAACCAGCAGGCAACACCATGAGACGAATAAACACGAATCTGTCTAGTCTCTACTAATTCCCTCTACTTTGCTCATTTCTAATAACGATTAGACCTTCATTAATAATTATTAACTAAACACGACTAATAATCAATTATTCGTTATTCATATCTTGGTGATTGCAGAATTTAGTTATTAATCATATAGTTTTCTTGATGATTATGACAACATTTTTGGTTAGTCACGATTTTTAGTCATAAATATTAGCCATCACGATGAATAACATTTGATAGTACCTGTGTTTGACTTAGACATTTCATTTTATTCCATTCTTGGAGACAGTTACTTCTGATTTCTCAATTCCTTATTTAAAGAGACACCATTGGTCCACGTTTATTGTTTGAAAATTGATTAGAATATAAGGTGGTACGTAAATTTATTGATGTAGATTGGTCTATCAAGCAATTACTCATTTTGTTTAAAGACCATGTTTTGATGGGACTTTCCTTTCGTTTTGCTGTCAATTGAAACTCATATTTGAACAAACAACGCCAGGCCTGAGGATAATTTTGACCGGCACAGGGGAAGCAACAGAGTACTTCGTAACGAATAGCAAAAAAAATAATTCAAAATTAAAATTATATATTAAAATACGTACAATACTTTATTGATGGATAAAATCATTATCACCTCCTTTGGCACGTATACGGTTATTCCTGGTAAGATTATTAGTGTCTTGAATATCAGTTCTTACTTCTAACGAACGAATGTAACCTTTCAGCTCTGATGACGCTATTAAATTATAGCGAAATATTAGCAGTTTAATAAAAATATAGAACTTATGAACGACTGACGGTCATTGTTCACTAATTGTAAGTGGAATTAAATTTATCCGCCTGCTTATTTTTTTTTTTCTTATCTATAATTCCTTAATAATTTAAATCACATAATCTGGCTTGAATCTATTATATATATTCAAATGTATTTTTTTGCGATACCCATTTGTAAGATGAATACTTTAGATTTTTTCGTGATTGCAATTTTTATATTAAACGTTATTAAGTTATCTGATGGGGGTAAGAGTAATACTTAATGTATTTTGTATGCTTATAGAGTTTTTAAGTGTTGTGTAAGTTCCGTGAAAGTCCAATAATTTTCTGTATTCATTGTTAGTTTTTTTTTAATTGTTCAACGTGTTTGTCGTTACCATGTCCCTTGTATATTGCATTAAATTAAAAAAAAAAAAACATATTTTGTTCAAGAATATTAATAGACACATGTATGGATGTGAAGGATATTTTTTGACAAATTAAAAATTATATTACATCCAGAACCGGTCCCAGTTTAACAGTGTACACTACAGTGTATTTATATATTAGCACAAGCTCGAATTGATGTTTCAAAGAAAAATTTTACCTAGTAATAAACTTCTGATATCTTCCCATTTTATCTAAAACGTTGTAAGAACAGTGTCAAATATCAAAATATGTCTAGTAAATGTACTAAAAATATAACTATGGCGTTCTTGTAAATGTTCCAAATTATTGCTGGTTTTCGAGTTAACACGTTTAAAATAAAATAAAAAATATCCTTGCGTCGACTACCTATGCAAAACAAAAAGGCAGGTACGTTCTACAAAGCTTTCTCTGCTTCTTACCACATAAGACGTGGTAAGCTATCTGTATTTTTACATTAATTTAAAATTTATTTTCAAAGTAGTACGTTGTTTTGTTAGAAAATGGCGCACGCTTCTTTAAATTTAGAATATGCATTAACCGCTCTTCGTAATCGAACCATAAAACGTTTAGAGATTAATAGGACTATTTTTGAATGTCAGTGTATGAAATTTAATTTATTTGTAATCACGCTGTAGACTGAAAACAAATGAAAATCATATAACAATACTTGATTCTTTTTACATTATTTCCACGTGTGCAATGCAGCAGAGTTTGGACCGTTCCTCCCAACTCACCCTGTACAAATCGTTAAAGAGATTTGGTGGTTTAGTCTATGCTCAGCCAGTGCGGACCCAGTTACATGTGCTTACAACGGTCGTGCTCAGTAACGCGAGCATTTGTTTCACCAATGTACACACTACCACATATATGGAACCTGGTAAACACCAGATGATTATGGTCTTTGGTGGGGAAGTAGTCTCAGAGTTTAAAATTGAGTTTGAAGACGGTTTTTATGCTCTTCTTGAAGAAGATCTTGCTGATGCGATCGGCGCCACAACTGCTTAGTGAAATTAAGAATAGGTAGGAGAATTGCCGTGCAGAACGGTTGATATAGCGGTCGATGGTAGATTGAATACCTTTTCTAGAATAATTATTGCGGATCCGAGTTTCGGTGATGTGGTTCAGTTTTTGAGGAAGCGAATTGGATTCAGATATGGAAACGATTCTTTGGGATAATACCGCGCATTTGGGATGGATGATGGCGTGAGAGATAATTGAGATATATGTGTGGTGGGTTTACAATAAATAGAATGTCCAGCGCATTGTCATGATACCAGTGTTCGAGAATATTCAGAACAACATGATTGCTTGTGCAATCTTGTTGGGAACAACTTCAAAGATTCGTGTCCATGCGGCTAGATGTCAAGGGGGCCTTAAACGTACTTGTACCAACATTTTGGCTAATGGTTGTTAGATAATATGGCTTGTTGTTCGAACGCTTCCATAAAGATATAGACGATGACAGAAGACAGAAGACGGAGATCTTATAGCTGCGCCTAATACTTGCTCGAATTTGTGAATTTTGGGGAGACCGTATGACTTAGAGACCGAAGAATTATTAGAGAGAAGTAACTGCTGAGTTTTGGTACAACGCTAGATGGCGTTGTAACGGTATTAATGGTGGAACGCTCAATTTGAGGATTAAGATCACGCTTAAGAAGTTGATATGTTCCATTTTACCTACGAATCACCCTTATCAGCGCTTAGTATAGCCGAATTTCAGGTTTCTTAAAGGTGGAGTTTCTGACTTGGGAACATTTGATTTCGTAGGTCTGACACGTGTGAGGGCGTTGGATGTTTCAAAGTGAATGAAGTCGACGGTTTCAGATGGAAGATCGACAAGAGCAGACTTTATGATATTAATGATGTCTTCGATAGAAATACTTAAAATTTTTTGGTCACGATGTACCAGTATCAGAGTATAAAGAAGAATTAGTTAATTATCAGAAACTTGCCAACTAATTGACCTGCTTAATAAAATTAGCACATCAAAATCTTGCTACTGCGCATGCGAAAGGAAATAAGTTAAAATACGTAATACCCTTTGTTTACGTCCAGTAGCGATTTATTAAGACCTCTTGTCGAGAAAGCTCTGAACAATTGAAAGAGAAGCTCTCATACGAGAAATATTAACCTGTTGTTTTATCTACATATTATTAAGCTTTTTTATCCAGTTGAGGATTTGCACCGATGTTTTTACGAGAAGTACTTACTTCGTGAATCGTGGTTTTACAGCTATTTTTTTAAATATAGAAATATAGCTTCAAATTCCATAAAAAAGGGGCAAAAAGGCATGATATCAGCTTCTAAAATTTACGATTTATTTGTTGTTTATTTCTGATTTTTTTTAAGAATAAAGTAGTTCATAGTATGTAAAGTAAAAACTGCGAAGAAACTACCTGCACTTTCGTTTTTGATTTAGTTTAATTTAAAGAGAGCAAAATTTTATTAGTGATTTTTTTTTTAAATTCAGACTACGCTACTGATTTCAGATGATCTTAAAATGGTTTTAACCAAATTTCATTCAAATATGCTTATTAATAAACAGTTATGAGCATCATTTTTCTTAAGAAATCATAGCGTGAACTTCTGAAATTTTGTGTGAAAGTAGACTTTTTGATCCACTCAGTATATTGTATTTAATTTTAATGTAGGATAGAGGTTTTACAAGGGCGTGTGTATTATTTTAATACAATGACAAAGTTTTTTCTTTTCCCATGAATAGAGAGGACAAAAGCGAGTGAAATCATACCTGCGTTGCGGTGACTAGACAGACTCGTATTTTGTCAAGGCATTCATTTGAAGGCATTCATTAAAATGATATAGTAACGTGTACTGTCTTCTATTCTGGCGATTATAGAGAACGGAACGGGAATTGCTCGGCAAACCATAATCTTTGTAGGAATTTTAGATTTCTGAATAGTAGGTCTTTAAGATGCGATAAGATAACATATTCTCCCAAAATAGATTTATGGTATACCGTATATCGACATACTTTCTAGACGTACAGTATTATATGTGGAAGTATTTATGAAAAATTATTTCTATTAAAGTATGCGAGATACTGAATTTAAAATAATGTAAATCATTTTTGCAGAGATAATGTATTTCCAATTTGTTACTAAATAATTAAGAAAAATTCCAAAAAATTTGCATTATCTAAAATATTCAATGTTTGAACAAAATTAAGCAGGATCTTGTAAAATTCTCGTCAATATAATGTTTATCTTAGAGGGATATAACTATATAGACTGTCCTATTGTAACTAACTAAATACTTTCTTGACTCACTCCGTACATAGTCCCTATTACTAAATAGACTCTAGTCTATTTATTTATCGAATTGTGTTTCTAATTACGTTGCTTTCAATTTATAAATTGAAGTTTTAGCAAAATTCAATAATGTAACCTCCTTCTAGCTTGCAGATTATCAACTCGTTGGGATATAACTGACCCTCAAGTGTTAATACTTCGTCCTGAAGGAGGAGATGGCAACAATGCTTTCTTCATGCCGGACGAGCAACATTTTATTAACATACCGACAGGTCAAGTTGTCGACTTTAACTGCGGAGGAGCAAATTTCCGTATAGATGGCGTCGACGTAGGGGTTGGCAGTGCGAATGGCACCTGCAACAGCGGGAGATTTTTCACTGTTCTTGATAGAAGCGTGGATTTTAGATCAATTTCTTGTGATAATTTTCCACCAACGGTGACTCGTTTCACTGGTAATAGATGCCTTGAAGGCTTTGCCGAATTTGAAACTGGTTATAAAGCAAATGGGAGAATGATTCGGTTACTACGCGGTTGCTTCGATGAATTCTTGCAGAGAACCATCTACACATTGATTGAGTTACCGCCTAACATAGAAGGCGCGCAAATAGGTTTTCCAAGACCAAATTGGATAGAGGGTGACTTTTTTAATTTGGATGGCATTCCATTAGATACGATATACACCAGGAATATGCAACGGATTACTATTAATACTTTGCTGGGCTTAGAAGTCACTTCGACGAAGTACGTGCAATGGGGTAACGATTTGTTCTTGGCCCGAGCGCATTTAGCGGCAAATGCTGATTTTATTTTTGGCACCCAGAGGAGAGCTTCATTTTACTTTTTGAACGCCGCCCCAAAGTGGCATTCGTTTAACGCGGGTAATTGGCTTTCAGTAGAAATGGATATTAGGAGATTCGTTATAGATACGAGACAAACTCTTCAAATATACACCGGTACATTTGGAATAAGTACTTTGCCTCATGAAAGTACCGGCCAACAAACGCAGCTATTTTTATTTGTCAATGAGAATGGCAATAGAGCTATACCAGTTCCGCAATTATTTTGGAAAGTTATTTACGAACCGATTTCGAAAAGGGGAAGTGTATTTTTAGGCGTGAACAATCCATATATTACCGAGGCGGAGATAGAGGGACAAAGAATATGTCCGGATGTCTCGGATCAAATTCCATGGTTAACTTGGTCAGCAACCAATATCACAGGAGGGATTTCTTATACGTGTACAGTCGATGATTTCAGAACTGCTACTGGTTTTTTGCAGCATCTTGAAGTAATTGATTTGTTGAAGTAATTTTAAGACGTTTTACATACGCAGAGAGCTTTTGAGGAAATTAAAGTTTCTAATGTAGGCTTGTAAGCTAGTTTTCACTTCTAATAAAATAACATTCCTATTTTCAGTTTTATATTATTAATTTATAGAAACGCAACATGTAAAGCAATACTAAACAAATGAAAAATAATACACACCATAAATTATGTTAAGAAATGTGAATATATTAAGATGTTGCAATGAAATATAAAACTGTGAATAATTACAAGTTAATTTTATTTTCAATAATCCGCTTACGACAAATTTTGATTGTCGTAAGCCTCATATGCGATGTTTCTTTTTAAACCGTTTTAATCTTCTTCAATTCTGCTTCTACGGTTGTTCATTGTTACTTTTCATTGCTTTGAGAATCTAAATTTTCAACCTTTAAATTTGGATGCCGGTTTGATTAATAAAAGAAGAGAAGGTTCCAGTACTAACACTATTTAATCCTGAATTCAGTCCGCCTACTTGGAGGCATTCCAATGCTTACTCTACAAAAAGTGAATATGAAATAAAATAGGAAACGAATGTCCTCGAAATAATGTGATAGGTAGCTTCTGTTAATTGTGTTAGAACAGGTAACCTTACAACAACGTGCTTATATGGTGCCTACAAACTAATCATAGCAACAATAAAGAATTCATTACTGGTTGCTTCATAACGATGTTTTTAATTGGTTTTAGTGATTGAAATTCTTTAAATATTTTTTAAGCTAATTTTTTAAATGATTTTATCCAAAGCTTGCCAAATTTCAAAAAATTCTGCTCTCTCTCCTTGTTTATTCATTTCTAAATTACCAAAGACTATACTATTATATAAGACTATATTATTACTTTTTTGGAGGGACTAGACCGACTCGTATTTTGTCGACTCTCGGGGACACCAGTAGGCAAGACGAATCCATTCTCATGAGGCGAATAGACACGAGTCTATCCAGTCGCTAATATATTTTTGTCCCTGTCTAAACTCTGGCATCCCCTAAAAGCAATTTACAAGAATTTTTTGAAGAATTTAATGGTTTCTAGAGCTAACAAAATCAATTATCTTTTTAGTAAGCTTGATGTGATTCAAATTGTTGATAAGTCGACTCGCATTACCACTGCTTTCTTTGAGATTTTTGATCTCATTGTCTTGATTGAGAGTGTTTCAGATTATCTCTTTTGATCACAAATGTGTGTCCTGTATCATACTATTGAGAATTAAGGAACCAGTAAAACGATTCTTCATATTCAGACAGAACAGACAGGTTCGTTTAGACATTTTAATTTTTGTAGGTACTCACAATGTGCCTTGGTACTTGAGTTACTATCCACCAACCGTGGACATGAACGTACAATTCTTTAATGCCATCGTTGTCCGTGCTTTCAACAAATATGCTCCGTTAAAATAACCAACCTCTGGCTTGCATACAACATCAAATTAATGATGAAATCTAAGAAGACCATAGAACTAAAAAGCCTAGCTACTTAAACGTGTAAAGAAAGCAGATTTCAGAATGTTTGTAGTTTCATTGTTTTATTTATGATTTTCTAGTTTCTTTCCTCTTTTATATATGATATTTCTGTTTTATATTTTGTATTCTCTTTAATTTTATTTTACTATAAGCTAATGGAAGAAGTAAATCCCAAATAATCGAAGCGGATGGATAAATCGGATATTCAATTTATTTTAAGTAAGTACCAGCATTCTAGCTATCGATTTATTGTACGATAATTATGTGTTCTATCGGTACGTACATAAATAGAAATAAGAGCAGATTATCTTTGGCAATTACATATTCGGTAGAATTCCTGCCACATCTTTGCAATTATCTTTCCATCGTGATAAAATTCCTGTCTATAATTATATTGGCTATTCTTATACCAGAGTAAAGAAACCTTCGGGAAAAAATAAATGGGATGAAGTATTAGAGTATCCAACCGGGTTAAACTTTCTTCTATTTCAAAACTTGTTCCGGCTTATGAAACGAAGAAAAGCCATTATTTGCAAGATGTTTCGTAAAAAACATGCTTCGAAAATTATTTTTGCACATTCTATAATCACTTATACGGGCAATTAACAATATTCTAAGCACCTGCGTATTCGTGGAAGATAATCGAATCTTGGAGAAGATAATCAACCTCTTACATTACCTATATATACTTGTGACATTTTTACCACTGTCATTGTTGTAAAATATAATTTTTATAATGATTCGCAGAACTGCATGCTTAATAATTGCACTATGGTATGTTTCTTCGGCAAATTCAGCTTTGTCATCTACAGGTAAGCTACCAATTTTACGAATATGTTGTGCAATAGGTACATAGTAATTTTGAAATTAGTGTTGATGAAATTTTATGTGCTTTAGCAATAAGAACGCACAAAAATAGCATCACAAGTATATGTGTACATTAACACTTTTTCATTGAGATAAAGCGCTGCTTGTTTCACACAGTCTTGAGAAAATATGAGATTGTAAAGATACGTATTTCTAACTCTCTAGGTTAATTAATATCCAAAGTAGAAGACAAAATAACAAACATTATGCAAATTGTAATTATTTTTGGAGAGAACTACAAGATCTTTGGCAAATATTTTGTCTGTGAGCAATTCGTAAGGACCTCATCGCGATATCCTATAGTAAGAAATATTACCAATTTCTAAGTAAGATCGACTTTCATTTAGGCTCTATCTAGGCTACGTCTAAAGTAGAAATTTATGTAGAAACGAAATGTAAGTACGAAAGGATTTTTCGAGTAAAAAATACCATCAACCGGGATTACTTGAGATAGTTTCGACGCTCTTTTTTATCAGATTTATTTAAATTATGTATAAAAATAATGTTTATGTGATATTCTGTGGTTTCTTACAGGTCATTTAGAGAAATAATATTAAAAATATTTGAGCATAATTGTTGCGGTTCAAAGACTTGATTTACTTGAAAAAATTACATTTTTCAGTACATGGAAAACATGCTAACATCGATTCGAAGAAATTCTTTACAGTTGAAGTAAACGTTCTAATTCCGATTTCTTTTACTGCGTAGGAAAAGACTATTATCGGAGCGGGGCAATGTTAATTCGCCATTGGTTAATTTCTGCGCTGCGGGAAGCAATATTGGTACTGAAACGAGGAATTGTTTCACCGTGGGGATAAACTCGTAATATCGAAACGAAGAAATTTTTCATTGAAATTGAGAAAGCTTCCACTAGAATGGATCATAAGGAACACTGAAAGCTTTTGTTCCTATTCAATTCCGCCATCAAGCGATGTTTCCCTCACAATCATATGGGACTCCTTTAGGAAGAAAAGAGGTAGGCCATAATTAGGCGAAATTCAACTGCAATTCTGGCGTGGCTTACGTGTTGAATTAGAACTTTCCTCCTTCTGAAGAAACCCACAGGTGGGTTTCGTCTCTGGTATGGTTTCCATGCTTGCGGAGTTACAGTGCCAACTGTGGCCTACCACCTTTCTTGCTCCTAAAGAAGCTCCATATGATTGTCGTAGCGAAACGTCGAGTATTCGATTAACTACCACGTCGGTCCCAACACATTTAGTTTTATCTGACTCCGATCGTGAAAGCTTACATTATCATTTCAGTTGTTTCGAAAATACGTAGACTCCTGTAGTCATTCGGACGATTGCGTAATGTGAGAAAAAGACTTTAATCCTAACATCCTATTTTAAAAGATATTTACATGTACCTACCTTTACTACCCCGTATCGCCAAAAACATGTAAAATATACGAAACTAGCACAAAAGGTCCTTGTCTCAAGTACAAAAAGTAAATATACCTTCATTATATAACAACAAGTTTATTAGAACTGTGTGACTGTGGGGCTTTCCCATGTTTAACAGGTTTGCTTTTTTTTTCACGTAAATGGTTTCGTTAGCATCTAATTCTCGAGGTGAAGTTACTCTCCTAATTAAGTGGATTCTAGTTTAATATCATAATGTGTCAGTTTCGTTTACGACTTAATAATCCAATCCTTCTATAGTGGTAATGAGCTATATGTTCTACAGATCTGGTAACTATTGCCCACATCGTTTGTCCAAAATTCACAGTCAGCGAATGTGATTTTATAAATTTCGGAGCTTCCCTTCGTTTCTGGTTTATATTTCCATTTGACTAGAAGGTTTTTGAATCTATACTAACTGAAACACAAATCTTTGTCTTGCCGCCCATAAAAAGCGTTACTAATGCCTTTCGATATCCTGTGAAAGGGAAGTTTTATAAATCGTGGGTTTCTGTAGGATTCAAAGTCGCGAAATTTCTTACATAGGATTTTCTTAAGGATGCGATCGACGTCTTTAGAAAAGAAACCGCTATAAATAGCTACAAATTTTCTATTCGTATTACCTACCGTTAAGTAAAAGCTAATAGCGGTCATTTTGTGTTGTCCACAATGGTTAGAATTCGTCATAATGTATTTACTGACAATCTATTTAGAGAGTAAAAGAAGTTGAGGTCTGGATTTCACAAATTCTTTATTACAAGCGACTCGTCTTGTGTAACAGGGTAAGCGTCTCGCTTATCCTGTTTTTTTTTTTTTTTTTTTTAAACAAGTTTCACGCAGGTTAATATTTGCCAATCGTTCAGAGTTATTTGTCCATTACTGTAACAATACTAATACATCTTTGTTTTTTTTTTAGGTTGTTCGATTTCGATTAATAACGATTTAACAGCACCACAGGTGTTAGTTCTTAGACCTGAGGACGGTCTATATGGCAACGACGCGTTTTTCCTTCCTGATGACGGCGATACGATTACACTCGCACAAAATCAATTCGTGAAGTTAGCCTGCCCAGGTGGCAGATTTAGAGTAAATGGTGCTTCGACCCTGTATCAAGTAGCCCAAGTGAGGTGCTGGTCTGGACAGTTCTACTTTAATGCGCAGGGATATTCTTTTAGCGCATTCACTTGCAGTGTGATACCGAGGCGTACGGTTCGAGCGACAGGAAATACATGCTTGAATGGATATCAAGAAGTTGAAACCGGTTTTATATTAGAAGATAGGTTTCTAAGACTCCTTTTAATTTGCTTTGATCCAATTCTCCAAACCACCCTGTATAGTGAACTTAACTTAACCAAAACCATTGCGGGATATCAAAGGGGATTCCCAAGACCAGGTTGGCTAGCAGGCAGCGGTTTCTTTAATACAAGCATTGCTGTTAACACGTTATATACACGTAATCGCCAAAGATTAACGATTAACGCATTACTTGGGTTACCTTCTTCATCTTATAAATACATTGCCGAAACGTCGAATTTATTTTTAGCAAGAGGACATCTATCCGCCAAAGTTGACTTCTTGTATGGGTCTCAGCACAGAGTAACGTTTTACTTTGTTAACGCTGCACCCCAGTGGCAGAATTTCAACGCCCAAAATTGGTTTGCCATGGAACAGAATGTAAGAGATTTTGCTAGCAGAAATGGATTAGATTTAATAATCTATACCGGTACTTATGGTGCTACATCTCTTCCTCATGAGATTACCAAAGAGGAAGTTGAATTGTATTTGTACGTCAATGGTGATAGAAGAGGCATTCCTGTGCCTAGATTGTTTTGGAAATTAGTATACGAACCGATAACTAAAGCAGGTGTCGTATTTATCGGAGTAAATAATCCGTACGTATTTAATCCCAATAAAGACGTGATTTGCACTGACATCTGTAATGAATACGATTGGCTTACATGGAGTCCTACTAATATCAGCCGTGGCTACAGTTATTGTTGTAGTGTCGATGATTTTAGACGAGTTGTTCCGACCCTGCCCGACATTGAAGTTGTGAGGTTACTGAAATAAATGGAGAATGAAATTTATTGATTATAGATACATACATCTGTCTATGTTATTAGAATTATGTTAAAATGATATATTACAAAGCGAGTCATATAGACGCCACATTTTATTGTCTAGTCCTTTTGTGATGCTAATGAATATTAGAGTTTCTTATAAATTTATTTCTGTTCAAAAATACGTTAACGGACAAATTTGGAGGAACGCCAAAGAAATAAATACAACAAAGATCATTTATGTGATTGGTATTCGGTAATTTGTATAAACATGTTTTGCAAGATATTCTAGTGTTTCACAAGAAATATTTGCGTACAATTGTCAATGTTATTACCTTCTCTTTTTACATGTAAAGAGATTTTTAAATTTCATCATTTCAGCCAGTTCCAAACATGTTCTATTGGATTTGAAACTGGGGACCTTGCTATCTATTAGAGGATATTCAACTAGATCTCTTGCAAATTCTGAGTAATCTGAAATGTGAGATTTAACTTCACTTTAAATTGTCATCAACATACGGTGTAAAGGCTTAGCAACGTCTTCTAAAATGTCTATCTAGATCTTTCAGTTGTTAACGATCTTTTACAAACAAATTCTACTTCATACTATCAGTGTTCCTCCATCATAAGGAACTCTTTCGACAATGTTACACTGGAAATTTCTTTTACCTGAGATCGTTGATCGGAGATAAAATCTAGACTCATCACTGAAGAGCACTTGAGCCCAATTCTCTATAGACCAACGTCAGCGATTTCGAGTAAAAGGAATAAAAGGAATACGAGAAAGCACTCCATTACTTTACGGTTTTTGTACTTATATTCACCTGATGTACTTGTTGAAGGCTGCATCTGATCTTTGAAAAAACAACACTCCCATTTCTGAGCGCATAACTAACGATAAATACCTCGTTTCTATTTGTTATTACTTTTCTTCGAAGTCGTCAATCACGCCTTTTGTATTGTGCTATCTACCGACCTACAACATTAGAGACCACTGTGGTTAAAAAGCTGAAATACTCACCTTTTCAACCACATCTTAAATTTAAGTTGTACTCATTTTTAATTATTTCTGGTTAAAAGTTTGCGAGACGAAGCAGTACCGATTTTCTCTTCCTTGGATTTTCGCCCAGATTGGTTTTTTTGCGTTTATATTACAGTGTAGAAAATGTACTTTTTACAACATAACAATTTGTAACAGCTTGATTGCGAATAAAAGGATGTAATTGTTGCAAGATCCATTTTTGCTTAGAAAGGGGGTCGACAAAACGAAATTCTCAAGCCCCTTATGCTATGGTTGACAGATGTAACGCAATTATTGTAAATCCTTAAGAATCTAAGCTAGTCCTTAAAAAACTAATCAGGTTATCAAGAATATTAAGAACACTTAATGTACTACTTCGATTACAGGCTTTTGATGCAATTAATAACTTTTTCTTGAATGACATTCCTATCCTCATCGCTGATAGTGTTATTAGAAACCGCTATCTGGTGGCGGATGAGACGTTATAGCATTGTCCTTTAGTAGTGGCTAGTCTCTTACCTAATTAATAAAGATGCAGTTGGATTTCTATCTTCCATACCTTGCATCTTATATCGTACACGTATTTAACACTTGTTTATTACCCAGAGTATTCCCACAGTCGAGGAAAACTTACTACCGCAATTCCGAAGACAGCTAATGTGATGAAATTTAAGGATCTGTGCTCTACCATAAACTGGAACGCACACAACATTTAAACGACTACTGGGGTCGAAGTCATATGCCCAAAGGTCTTGCCACTCATAAGTTGAAAAGTATAATTAAGAAAATGCTGTATGATATGAGGTGTTGTATTTTATTTATTTATGTAATATTTACATTGTGACGATGTTGGCAATATTTTAATGACAAATTATTAAGTAAATATAAAAAGAAACATGAAATATCCTTAGCACTCTACCGCTTTTTCTCGAAAAAATTATATACGAACTTATATATATTTATATATATAAGTTATTTATATAGGAAATATTATTCCTTGTAAACTATTCCCGATTACACTGACCAACAAGGTTTTTACGCTAAGTTAGTAACTGATGAAATTGAACAGTGTACATAAAGCAAAAATGATTCGAAAAGCGGCAACATTGGTTTAGCTCCGGTTACAGAGAAAATGCCTTTATAGTATGGCCGGTAATCTGGTCTACTGCAACAATAAACTTTCTGAAGCTTTTGGAATACATCATGATCCCAATTCTTTGAGATTATCCATAGACTCATCAAAGACCAGCCTAAAAGCAGTTTTGTTGTATAATGGAACCCATTATCCTTCTATTTCAATAGGTCTTGCTGTTTCTATGAAAGAAACTTACGAAAATCTGAAAATTTTATTAGAAAAGATAAACTACAAAGACTATTCCTGGAATATTTGTGCAGATTTTAAAATAATCGCAATTATTTTGGGTATTCAATCTGGTTACACCAAATACTGTTGCTTTTTATGTTTTTGGTAAAAACATTAGCATAAGTGGCAAGAGTGGCCACTATGACAACAGTTTATACCAGGAAAAGACAATGTACAACATCAGCCTCTAGTAGAAAAAGAAAAGATCATAATACGACCTCTCCACGTGAAACTTGGGCTCATGAAAATTTTTGTAAAGGCATTGGATCTCGAAGGTGAAGGTTTTAAATACTTTGGTGAAAAGTTTCCAAAATTAATACAAGGGAAACTGAAAGAAGGTATTTTTGTTGGACCTCAGATACGAGAAATAGCAAATGATAAAATCTTTGAAACCAAGTCAACAGCGAAACCAAAAAGTTGACAACTATAAAACTTTAGTAATGGATATGTTACAAGCATTTCATGCTGCTGGTTGTAATATGTCCCTTAAAATACACATACTACATTCTCACTTGAATTTTTGTCCGGAAAATATGGACGACGTTAGTGATGAACACGGTGAGCGCTTCCACCAAGACATCATGGGAATGGAAAAACGGTATCAGGGGAAATGGAATCCTATTACGTTAGCAGATTACTGTTGGACGTTAAGAAGAGATGCTGTAGATATTATTTATAAGAGACGGAGCAATATTATTTCACATTTCTAATTATAATAATTTGAAATATACATTAAGTTATGATCTAATCTAGAAAACCTTTTCATTGAAATATAAAAAAGAATCGAGCTAACTTGATCTTCTACCTTTTTTTAAAATAAATGTTTATATGTTTTCTATTGAAATTAGTACAAATTATTTTATGGCAAAATCAAAAGTTGAAATTTGTTGGTCAGTGTTACCAGTCTGGATTCAGGACTGGTCTTAGCCGTACAATTGCAGTATTAAATGTTATAGGTAATATCGTATCTAGCACTGACAAGGGTGTAGCTTCGATTTTAGTCTTGCTTGGCTGTAATAAGGCCTTACGCACTTCCATTTAAGTAAGTGATATTTACGCAGCTCCAATCCGTAATTCGAACTGCTTGTCGTATTGGTTTAGTCACGGGATCTTGTGTTTTCTATATTTAGCAACATTAAATTTATATCACTAGCTTTATTTAGTTATCTTAAGTAGTCTAAAGTACTAAAAATAATGAAGGAACGTTTATAGGTATAGAAAGCCTAACGGAAGGTTATCTAACTCTTTTGGCATAAATACAAAGACATACTTGTTAAAATTAATTCTCTGTATATTATATACCTAATAAAATGCCCAATAAATACGCCAGCTTTTCCAGAAACTCACTACTTTTAAACAAACCGTCAGAAGTAGATATGGAGATACCTACGGTTGTTCGACGCAAAATTCAATTACAATCACAACGTTTAAAAATATATTTATTCTGATTAAAAGAAGACTTCTTAATACATTTTGAATTAATTTTACATAGCTAGCCTTGATGGTGTTTTCCCTTATTTCCCTTATTTTGCATTCATTTTCATAAAGCTCACCTGCCATATAACAACAGCGCTGTTTACGGCAGTGATATCTGGCTATTATAGGAATAGGAGAAGATGTTAACTTTAGAAATATAAACATTTTTATAATTTTCCCACTAAACGTTTCTTCAGATTTTCGTAGATTTTGAAATGCTGTTGGTTAGCTTTGTTCAATTGCCGATGTTTAGGACCCTAGACCTCACTGGTACAGTCCTAGTTTGGAAAAATACAAGTTGCTAAAGAAAGATTGAATAGATATCTTAATGGTTTAGTAAAAATATTTGCACAGCCTTCAACTATAAAGCTGGATAAGCTGTCATGTCTCGTTGTGTGTTTATTTTATGACTGTTTCAATGTACGACCGATATGTCAACTAAATCGATGATCAATTGATTATTGCTTAATATTGTAGCGTTTTTCTGGTCGAAGCTGAAATAATATGGGCTATTTAATGATTGTCTAAGCAATGGCGTACTTCTAAAATGCTTGAAGATTACCAAACCAAAGTAATTTCAATACCCAAAATGAAAAATGAAACTGACGTCGAAAACTACAGATCCATCTACATTTTATCGAAATCGGGTAATATTGAAAGTTTTTGAAACATTCATAAAAATCAGACTGATGAGTTTCATGGATTACTGCAGAATATGCGGCAGAGTTACCGGAAGAGTGAGTCAAGTGTTGAAATGTATTTGATACAAGTAAGAACGTAGGCTTTCACGGCCAGAGTTAGTTGAAAAACCGGAGGTTTCGCCCACAATTCTATGTGGCTTCTTCAGGAGGGTCAAACGCCGTGATCAACTGCTTCCTTCTCAGTTAGTTTCGACTCTGGCGGGATTTACACGTTGAGTTACCGTGCTACTCGTTGCCTATCACTCGCGAAACGTTGAGAATTTATTTTAACCATGACGCGGTTCAAACACGGAACACGTTTAGTTTCATATTTGATACATTTGACAGTGATGATCGGATGCTGCGATCCGGGTAAGGCTTTCGACAGCATGGATCATTGTGTCATGATAAAAAAGCTGGAAACATATGAAATTCGTGGTTTGGCAAATATGCTAATTCAGTCATATTTTGAAGGTCAGTACAAATTGTGGAATGGAATGGCATACGGTTGCGAGCGGCTGATGTTACGTGTGGTGTACCTCAGGAATCGGTTCTGGATCCACTTCTTTTACTAGTATATGTGAACGCTTTGTCACTTGGTGTCGAAAGTGACTCAGTTTGTTGACAATACTTGAATCTTAATTAGAGGAGAAATTGTCGGCGAGTGGTTTGGCAGCAATAAATTTAAACTAAATGAGGTAAAAACTACTTACGAACATCAACAACAGTAACTAGAAACGAAGAATAAGAAGTTAGAATCTTTGGAGTAATTAGCTTACTTCATCATTAAATTGGAGTCGACACGCCGATAGCTTGAGAGGAACATTAGCCTCGGCAATTTTTCAATTCGTAGATTAGAGTAAGCAACAACGTACGAGCTAGCAAGGTCTGCTTACTTTGTGAGGTTTCAAAGCAGAATCATATATGGTATCTTACTGTGGGATGCATCACCAGCGATGGAGGCTGCTTTTAGGGTACAGAAGGAAACTGTTTTGAGCATTCGTAGAGGTGCTCAAACGTACAACTTGTCGAATCTACCAAGTACTTACTTTACCTCCCTTATTTATCCTTGTCTGCCTCAAATGTGTTCATGGGTTCCTTCAAAAATTTATTCAAAATGGAAGTCTTTATAAATATTCCACCAGATGCCGCAGTTTGTAAATGATTCCGTATCATCGAATAAGGAAGAATCAATTCGCTACCAACCTTGTAATAAATCTTGTAATAAAACATTGTAACTAATTCTGAACTCAGACGAACTTGTCGAAGCGCAGCCTTCACCGGATGCTCAAGAAGTTTTTGATACAGAGAAATTTTTATAGCGCGAGGACTAGGTCACAAGCATAACCATTTAATGCAACTACCTTGCAAAGTTCTTCTTCTCCTTTATGCGCCGCAAATTAGCCGAGGTAACAATTTTATCTTTGCTTGTTTTTAAACTGTTGTGTGTTATGACTTTACAGTGATTTTTGGTAATGAAGATCTATCGATCTATCTATCTAAATATATATCTATCTATCTACGTAATAAACTGATTGAAAGAAATGTTGAAAGAGGTTCACAATTGAAGATGGTGTTCTATACGAGCTTCCATTTTCAGTCTTGACAACGTTGGGGAAACCAGATTTTTTTTGAATTAATAAATGCTCAAAATCGCCTAGAATCGAAATGAAGATATCAACGCTGGAGCAAGGTAACAAGTTAAAAAACCTCTTTAAAAATACGAACGCATTTATGTGACATATATTACTTGGTTTTATTAATAACGTAATAGCTTAAGGTTATTGGGCTGTAAATACCGTTAGTTATTTGAATATTCATTTTGTAGTTATAGAAGAAATAGAAATGCCAAATTACGTCCCATACAGCAATTTATAGCTTCACATAATTTTAATTAAGAAAAAGTTTGATTCTTCTTTTTTTTCCATTACTTGTTTGTTTATTTTTAACAAAACAACACGAAACGTAGGAATTGATCAACATTAAGATTACTTCCCTGACATTGAACCGCGACAGTATTGCATAAACGGGGTTACATCACATGGAATTTATACCGTTAACGTAACTGGCTTGGTTTGTATTTCATAATTGCTTTGTTGCCGTATACGAACCCATCAATTCACTTATTGTTATTATTTAAGTCAAAGTCTAACTATTTTGTTAGTACAGAAAAGTGCATTATCTTCCACTTGATCGATGAATAAGTATACAAAAATCATTAATAAAAATTAAGTTGTTATTAGACGATTTTTCGACTGCTACAGAACAGCGATAAGTTAAACGAATTACTTTTCTCGATGTTTATATAAATGCGTCAAGGTATGAATTCTTCACTACTTCATGAACAGTTAGTTGCTGTCTTTCGTTATGGTTTCTGTTGGTGTAGGTTTAGTTTTACTGCTGCAATTTAGCCTTCCGGCGTTATGTGCTCCTAGAGCTGGTAAGTGGTGCGCTTATGGTTTGAATGCCGCCTCAGTAGACTAGATTTGAATTTGAATAGATTTTAAAATCATATTTTTGCAGTTGCATTACTCTTGCCAAATCAATGAGTGATTAAACTTTGTTGAAAGCATTAATGTATTTGTAAACAACGCATTAGCTCAAACATAAATTTAACTTCGTTATGCATATAGTTGTTTTCATATTAGGAAGTGGCAAATATCGTGCAATATCACATATCTATGTGACGAGCAAGAGTGATCAATTTCTGTACATATAGCGTGTGTATAAACTTTCGAAAAAGATATACGTAATAATATTCTTCATTCGTCCTTTTTTCTTAAAAATGTAGCGATCTACCTCTTAAAATATTGACATTTGACAAGTATTTAATAAGTGACAATATCATATTCATAGAATGAAAAGTAGGTAGAAATAATACAGATTTAGATTTCATTTATCTTATCTCACTATTGTATTAGTGAGAAGTTTGCGCGTTCAAAATGATAATGATAATGGTGCATGAGAAATCATTTAATCTGTTCTGTGATCAAATTTTGAATTTTTATGATACCCTTTCATATCTGATTAACACAGTAACGTGTCAAGACAAACCAGAATGTAGGTGTCATATAGTAAACACTCAAAATTCGATCTCTGAATAACCTGTTAATAAAATAGACTCGCCACCAGGTGCATAGGTGGAAAAATGGTTGGCATCATTCAACGAAATTGATACGTTTGTAATGTTACTAGCTAAGAAAAGGACACCAATAATTCATTGTTTTACTATTAACTTTTTCTCATAGTTTTGCATAGTTTGCGATATACATACTTAATTAGCTTGATAAAGTTCTTAATCTGAAGGGGATTAAAAAAGAAATTAAAGACATCAGCTTATTTAATAAAACAATTAAAAACTCCCAGATAAAATTCCAATGGAATGACAAATGAAACAAAATTTTAAAACTAAATATTTTTCAGCCAATTTGGTCGTTAGCAATGTGTCATTCTTTTAAATTTTCTAAAATTTGTTTCAGACTTTATATTTTCAGGTAATTTATTAAATAGCATTAGACTATTGTATTGTACGCCTTTTGTAAATGTTGTTAATTTATATTTCGGAATGTTATATCTAGTTACTTTTGTGCCTAGTACCATATTCATGCATTTTCCCATTTTCCCTGAATCTCATTTTATTTTTAAAAATGAAAATAACACATTCGTACACATAAATTCCAAAAAAAGTTAGTAAACCGTTCGCCTTAAATAGTGATCGAAGAAAGACACCGTACTTCAGACCAAGCAGCGCACGCACCGCTCGTTTCTGTAAGGTAAAAATTCGCACCACATTCGCCGAACATTCCCATAATATGATTCCGTATCTAATGATTGACACAAAATAAGCATAATACACAGCTTTCGTTATTTTCTGTAATATTTTTAATGCAAAGCATACACTACTGAGTCTGACATATATCTGTTCTATTTGTTGATCCCATTTTAGGTTATCATCCATAGCAACACCTAAAAACGAACAATATTTAGTTAACTGAAGTTTTTGAAGTTATTTAAAGTAATATTACTCGGAGTCTCAGTACCTTCATTACATTTAAAAAAAGGCAGTGTGTTTTATTTCTATTTATTTCCAAAAGATTTTGCTGAAACCATTATTCCGTAAAATTTAGAAGTATTGAACCATTTTGAGTTAGTCAAGGAAAATTAACACCACTAAACAGCAAGTTAGTATCATCGACATAATTCACAATTTGCTGATTGCTGTTGGAGAGATTTTCAAATATACCATTAATAAAAATTTAAAATAGCAGAGGACCCAGGATACTGCCTTGTGGTACCCCAACATTCCTAATTTCTGTATTTGAATATGCCGAACCAGCAACACTGTGGAGTTTTGCGGTTTGCTTTCTGTTACTTAGATACGACTTGAACCAGTCATTTGCTGTGCCTCTGACACCATAACACTCCAACTTTGCAAGCGAAATGGAGCGAGATATGGTGTTAAACGCTTCCGATAGGTCTAAAAAAAGACCGCATACTAAATTACTATTTTCTAATTGCGATAGTACCCACTCTGTATATTCAAATAATGCTGTAATAGTGTCTTTGGCTGAAATGTAACCGTGTTGGTTTTTATCAAAAAGATTATGTTTTGTGAAAAACAAATGCATTTGTTCTGACACTATTGCTTCGAAAATCTTTGCGAAAGTAGTTAAATGGATAATAGGTCTATAGATTTCTACGTTATTATGATCTCCTTTCTTAGGTACTGGTACAATAATTCCACGTTTCAATGATGTTGGAAACCCACCACTAGATATTGACGCATTAACAATATGACAAAGAGGATCAGCAATTACAGCCAAACAACTTTCTATAATATGTAATGGAATTTCATCAACGCCTACAGAATGTTTATTTTTTAATCGGTGTATGATTTCTTTTAAATCCGATGGTATTACTGGTCTGAAGAAGAAGGTGAAAGAGTTTTGTTTAATATTAACATTGTAATTTTTTAAATCATTTAAATTTAAGGAAATATCAAGAAAATTATGAAATGCATTAGCTAAAGCTTTAGGATTAGTGTTATTGTGACTATGGCTACCAGTTCTACCCAGTTCCTGATTTATAATGTTCCACATAGTCTTAGACTTATTTTTTGAATTTGCAATTTTGTAATCATTAATTTCCTTTTTTGTACGTATTAATAATTGTTTATATTCCTTTTTTAATTGATTTAAGTAGCGTTTACAGTCAGGCTGATATAACGCAACCAATTCGAAGAGAGATATTGTTTCTTTGTACATCAAAATTTCCGGAGAAGTTAACTCACTTTTTCTCGGTATATTTGTAACAAGTGTAGGTACAAAATGTGCATTGTGTGCAAATGTGCATAAATTGAAAGTTGTATGGAATTCATTGAATTTTTCATCAATAGAACCTTTCTTAAAAACCAATTCAAATCGTTCTCCCTTAATCGACGAGCAAAATTCAGTAATTGCTGCTGAGTGATAATTACGACGGAACACAGCTGTATTGGCACTTAATTCGTTATCAATATTTAAATGTACAACTTGAGCATTGCGATCTGAAATTCCAGTAACAATTGTTAACGCTTTGTAGGTAAATGTATTATTAACTATAATATTATCTAAGCATGATAACAACGAACTCGTAATTCTAGTAGGTGTTGCTATAGTCACAGTAGCACCGTAGCTATTAAGTAGTTCTAAAAATTTGCTTGCGTTCTTGTTATTAGCTAAAAGTTAATTTAAAATCACCACATATAACGTAGTTTAGTGATCTGTTAAACAGAGTTTCGAGTAATAGTGTTAATTTATCAAAAAAAAATTCGATACATGAATTTGGTGATCTATATATGCATATAATAACGACTTGTTTATTGTTAATGCGGTATTTTGCACTCGCACATTCAAAACTGTATTTTATTGATAGTTGATTTATTTCATTCATTGGTTCTCCATGTAAACCTAATCTGTTATAAATAGCAGCTCCGCTATGTTCTCCAAAGTCCCTGCAATAGCTCGCAGCCAAGGTATACCCGTTGATGACAACAAGCTGCAATTGCTGTTGGGATTGTCATTGTTCGGAAATCTTATGAAATGCTAAATTATTAATAAACACTTCCAATTCATAAACACAATTTGCTAAAGATCTCACGTTATGATGTATTACTGTAATTACAGATTTATTTGTTATGGTGTGGTTGTATGTTTTTGTTAGTCTACTGTTGCTTGTTTTTGTGGAAGATTGGCTAAAAAACGAGTTATACAAACATTTATTGGCCATGTCTGTGGATTTTTTAGTCACTCTGCATGTTCTGATGGAATAGATATCTTAAATGAAGAGTGCTCATCAGGTTGTTTACAGGCCATTTTTATGTATTTAAAGTCAGAGAAGGCCTTACTTTCCAAAAATTCACTAGTGTGTGGTTCTAATCTGTATACATGGAAATGCTGATATGATACAGCGCCTTTGATAATCTTGTCATCCGTAGCAATACCACGTGTAATGCTTTGTTTCCTTTTGTTTTTCTTTATGACTTGGTTTCATTTTTCATTGTTTTTGTCATTTGCAGTATCTATAGCATTGGTATTAGTTCTATTTACTTGCATCGATATGCGAGGGCTTTTCTGATAATCGATATTTTCTTGCTGTTGTTTTTGTAGTACCTATGTGTAGGTCAATGTCTTTTCTGTTTGTATCTCCGCTGTATTTGTCGAATGTTGAATTTTAAATTTTTTATCTTGCTGTTGCTCGTGCTCGTTCTCCGTCCAACTTTGATTTTCCTTCCTTAATAACATTAAACATCTTTAAATTGTTTACTTCTTCGGATAGAATTTTATTTTGATATTTTAAATTTGTAATTTCTGATTTTAGAGGATTTATAATCGCTTCAGTTAACTTTAGCAGTACCTCATTTACCTTCATAAATCATAAATATAAAAGAATTGATGTCCTGTAATTGCAGCGAGGTGTCGCTAGGTGCCGCTTGTACAGTATATATTGCCAGGTTTTCTTTGGAGGATAGTTCACTCAGGCACTTTTCACAGCTCCAGTTTCCTATTCCTCTACATTCTCTCATCCTAGTATATTCTTCAATAGTCTGCATTACATTTTTTTACATCTCTCAATCTTTTTATTACAACAACCGCAGTTTACCGCCATGATAAAGATACTATTCTAAATCGTCTGTTGTTAATCCTCGAGGTTGTTCTTGGATATATTTTTCCACGACTTCAGCATTCATCTCCAAGTTCAGCGTAATACTTAGTGCAATTAATGCGTCCGCAATGAAATTAGCTTTTGCTGAAATGATTTCAGCATTTTAGTTTTGATTTTCAATCTCTTTATTCATAACAATTTAGGTTTAACATTTCATTTAACATTTTGGGTGAAAGTTTCTTCCATGCGCGTTCAGTGATCTGAACTGCATCCGGTATGTTGTAATGCTGAAATCCTTCAAGGTGATTATAAAGTTATCGCGTCAAAACTTTTCTGGAACATATGTTTCATGCACAATTTTTTAAGGTTCGAGATAACTTGTTGGTTCTTGGGTTGCAATATCGATGTTGTGTTTATAGTAAAAAATTTAAGCTTTATAAAATTAAACTTTTCCCCACATGGAAGATGATTGTGTGGATGACCCGGAGCATTGTCCATTAAAAGAACAGATTTCTCCTGCAAATATACACCTCCAGGATCCCCTTGCTGAAAAGGCTCCTAGTTATCCATGCTTTGTGGTTCGATTTCTAGTGGAAGCAATAAAGTTAAGCGATCTTTTATCTGTCTGGGTCCTGGTATACTTCTTACTTTTATTGTGAAACTTCTTTTCGGCATTGGTTTACAGAATAGCCCTCTTTCGTCATAATTAAAGAATTGGCCTGGAATGTAACCATTAATAGCAACCCAATCTTTAATTCTTCTATAAATGTGTTTCTTCTTTATTTGTGTTGGGCCCTTCTGCATGTGCGATGAATAAATCTGCAAAAACGAGTACATTTTCCGTGCGCTTCACGAGATTAATAGCGACTAGACAGACTTGTATTTTGTCGATTCTCGGAGAAACCAGTAGGTAACATGAACCAATTCCCACGAGACGAATAAACATGAATCTGTTTAGTCTCTCCTAATTTTCTTTGTGAAACGCAACTGGCTTCTGTAGACCCAGTGATGACACTATGAATTCCTGATCAACGTACTGTGAATCGAAACAAATAAAAGTAGGCCTTCACCAGCTCTCGCATTGGCTACATCGCACGCAACGGATGGATCAGAAAAATATCCTTTGCATTTAATTAAATTCAAGTGCGTCTACTAAGCGGGTTCGCACAAATACGGTCAACTTGCTTCACAGAGTAACTTTTGCTTGCTCTGCATTTAAACTAACACTGCAAAAACCGGTCGACTGATGCGATTTAGTGAAAGCATTCAACGATCTGCGATGCGTTCGATCCGTGCAAGTGAACGCTTACTTTAAGATGACCGCGAAATGAATATGAGTTCGTAAGTCAATAACGATATTTAGTTATTGTTAGTTTATGAAAGAGCCAAGTCACATAAATACGTAATTTTCAAAATAAAAACGAATAAATTTGCTACATTTGATGGCATTGGAATAGTTTTCTGCATTTCCCGTATTTGTAACAATTTTCTTCGAATTCTTTGCACAATTATAATTAAATTTTGTGTAACGTTTCTTTAGTTTAAGATGAAGTGATTGAGAAATTTTTGCAGCAGTATATATTTCTTAAAAAAAACAAAAGAAAAAACGGATATTTTACAATATCCTTAATTTTCTCGAAATTATGAATTCTGACCTCAAAGTTTATGATCACCTTTCACATTTCTTACGCTTTTTTCTTCAGCATAATAAATTTTGTTTTGCATGCATTAATGCTAGTGAACATTTCCGTTGATGAGATGGGTACAAAAACCAGATAAACCAGATAAAGAAAACAGTTTGACAAGTTAATCAACGAAATTTGTTGTTTGAGATTTATTATATGGTTGCTATTGTACATGCATCAAGTCACATGTATATAAGTTATAAGTTAAGTATTTGGTTCATAAGCAGAAAAACATTTTGTTTTTGATTTTGGAGCTCCCTGCATTTTGCGTCATATCCAATAAAAGATCCAATGATAAAAGTAGTGCTGCCTATTTATTGTAGCCAACTCTTCAATTAGTATCTTATTTTTTTCTTTGCAATTCTAAATTTAAATCGCTTAGCTTCACTAAAAGGACTAAATCACTCAGCCAAGTTTCACCATTCAAATTTGCGCATTCTTCAATTTAGTCTTAAAGAATTGTTTTTACCTTAGTGAATAAATTACGAATTCGTCGCAGAGATTTACTAGTACTCATAATTAGTGAGGACAAAAGCGAATGAAATCATACCTTTTTTGCAGCTTTTTACGTCACTACTTATTCATTATAATGTTAACGACGAAGTACAATTAAACGAAACACATCTTAGTTACAAAAATGAAGGAACGCTTCACTTACGCCATGTTCTGCGCGAGAGAGTGCTTATCTTTTTTTTTCTCTTGTGCACATGCTTGCAATGACTATTGCACATGCTCTTAACGACGCAAATACATAACATCCCTCTCAAGGAAGGTTTGTACTAAAGATCTAATCTAATCGGTGTCTTAATAATACGTCTGGGCCTTGAACAATCAATATTTTCTAATCTTTAATTATTTGAAGTTATCTGAGTTGAATTGACTGTAGCAGGTTCGCAAGTTTGACTATCTATGCTAGTACAAGTATAGCGATTGTCTGTTGGATCTGGCTCTGGATCATTATTTGAACTATTAACATTGTCTTGGGATGTTTTACGAATTTGATCTAGATGTCTTCTCTTTCTTTCATGTATCTTTGCTTTAACCCAACCTTTTTTATTTATTGCTGTACAGGATCTAACATATACCTCCTTTCCCTCTACAAACGTTAATTCTCTTCCTTTACGAAGAGTATGATAGTTACCATCTTTATCGATAGTATTATCGGGTTTAATTTTATCAATTCTTAATTGCAATGACCTACCTAACATTATTTTAGCATGTATCTTGTTAGTTGTGCATTAAACGCTTTCTGTAAACCTAACTTAACAGATTTAACTAGATTTTCAGCTGCACCATTACTGGCTGCATGATATGGTGCAATTAGTGAATGCTTAATGTCGTTTTTAACACAAAATGTCTTGAACTCTTCTGATATCAATTGAGGATCATTATCAGAAACTATTCGATTTGGTAATCCGTAACGAGCAAAAATATGTGTAAGTGCATCCACTGTCGCCTGTGTTGTCGTCGATTGCATTTCAACAACTTCGGGCCAGTGACTAGACGCGTCTATTACTACCAGAAACATTTCATCTCGAAAGAGACCAAAAGAGATCAAAATCTATTTTGCATCATTGTAGCGTATTATAGCGTTTTCGATGGGTTAGGTCTAACTTTGTTAAAGCATCGCAGCTTCTTGCTAACTTCTCTATTTCCTTATCTATTAATGGCCACCAACAGTAAGATCTCGCCTTACTCTTCATTTTCACCATTCCTACATGGGCTGCATGAAGTTTTTGCAATAACTATTTTTTAAACTTGTTAAACCAAAAATAGCAAATAGACAGACTGGTGTCTATTCGTCTCATAAGAAAGGGAATATGAACCCTTTCTTCTACCTATCTACCGGTGTCCCCGAGAGTCGACAAAACACGAGTCTGTCTAGTCGCTGCAAAACTGGTATGATTTCACTCGCTGTCGTCCTCTCTATTCATAATTAACCACTATATCGGTATGTAATAATGTTTTTTCTTGTTCTTCATCGAGTTACAAGCCGAAGAAACGCTGTTTGAGGGATTTTCTTTGAATGGAATTAACAATTTTGGTTGTGCCCATTGAAAGAAAAAACTAAAAAAAAAAAATACAATTCTTTTCCACTAATTTAGAGAAGACGTCACACTAACTCTTAATAAAATCAATATTATGTATTGCATTCTTATTTCTCATCTAAAATTTCTCTTCTTGAGTTATAGCTTACTTTGAATGACGCACTAGTCACTTTACCTAATTTCAGCATGTTTTCTTTTAACTATTTTGTTGAACTTTTAATTGAGCCATAAGCCTCAAATCACTATTCTGAGAATCTATTTGGTACAGTGAAAGAATGTTTCTCGAAATAACTTGCTCTAGTACTGATTATGAAAAGTGGCATATTAAGCAGCGACACTTATTATCCACTCATTTTCTTTAATTCCAGGTTGCACAATTTCCATAAACAGCGATATATCTGAACCACAGCCATTGATATTGAACCCGAAAGGGGGAGATGGCAATGACGCGTTTTACCTTCCCGATAATGGTGATACGATTACGTTGTCAGAAAATCAATTGGTTGATTTAGCGTGCCCTGGAGGTGATCTCTTGTTGGATGGAACATCGACCAACTCTGCAACTGGACAAGTGCAATGCTCATCCGGTAGATTTTCAATTGGAACGAGTGTACTGCCTTTCAGAGCGATTACTTGTAGTTCACTTCCTAGGTATACAGCTCGATCTACCGGAAATACTTGTGCGTCCCTGTATCAGGAATTAGAAATCGGGTTTCAAATAGAAAGTCGATTTTTAAGAAGTATTCGAGTGTGTTTTGATGAAAATCTTCAACAAGTGCTGTTTTCGGAGTTTAATTTAACGAAAACTATAGCTGGGTATCAAACGGCTTACCCAAGATCGTCCTGGGCGCAAAGCAGCTTCTTCGACGTGGGCAGCCCGAATGTAAATACTTTGTATACTCGTAATCAACAGCGAATTACCATTAACACCTTACTAGGGTTACCTACGTCTGATTATAAATATATTGCCCGATCAAGCGATTTTTACCTCGCAAGAGGACATCTTTCAGCAAAAGCAGATTTTCTGTATGGTTCAGTACAACGGTCGACTTTTTATTTTATCAACGCAGCGCCACAATGGCAAACATTCAATGCCGTTAATTGGGGTGATCTAGAAGATTCGGTTAGGAATTTCGCCAGTAGTAGAAGTTTAGATCTGATAGTTTACACAGGAACCTATGGTGTTACTACTTTGCCACACGAACAAACAGGCGTAGATACTGAGCTGTATTTATATGTCGATGGTACACGTAGGGGCATACCTGTTCCAAGGCTATTCTGGAAAGTTTTGTATGAACCAACAACAAAAGCAGGTGTAGTGTTTATAGGGGTAAACAATCCGTACGTGTTGAAAGCTGAGGATATGATCTGTAGCGATGTGTGCAATCAACACAATTGGCTTACATGGAAACCTTCTAATGTTACTCTTGGCTATGGTTATTGTTGTAGCGTAGAAGAATTCAGGAAAACAGTTACTACTTTACCAATGTTTGATGTTCAGAAATTACTAGTATAATTCTTTCTTGTGTAAAAGTTAGTAAAGAGAAGCAATTCGAACTGTATGATAGCCTTAGAAAATAGAAAATTACCAGATCGTCAATTTTGTTTTTCAATGAACCCAATTTAAGCCCATGCCATAGATGCTTCCTATCCTATAACCATTCCACATGTGAAAAATATAACATGAAAAGCGATATCCTTTCCTTTACTATATTAATTGAATATTAAACAATTCAGTTTTGTTCTTGTTTGTTTTTGTTGTTTACATGTATTTTTGCATTGGAAATTTGTAAAATCTAAAGAAACATTTGTCGCCGTTTTCTTCAGTGTTTCCCCGCCGAAGAAAGGTTCTTACCACTGTTAAACGCTCCCAGGGTTCATGTCGATTACTTCTGGACATGATGTAATTCCCAGCTTATTTCATTTATTTCTACAAACATCTGTTTTTTCTGATATTTGCAAGATTACTACGATATGCCTGGTACACAATTATGCTACGTTACGTTGCGTAGTTGTTTTACGCAACGTAACGTAGCATAACTATATGAAACAAGAACTAAAACGTCGCTTAAGTACTGGAGAAATGAATTTAAAAATGAAATATTTTCATTGTGCGCCATTCATTGTTTCTTCAAGAAACTGATTGTGTCCTCTCTTAATTTCTTGAAAATTTATTATCAAAATGTGCGTAGCATTCGTTTCAAATTACAACATTTTTATAGTAACGGTAATACTCTCTTTTATGATATTACGATATGAGAAATTTAGTTGGATGACTCCATTAACAACTATGAGTTTTTTCCTCTTCCTATATAGCATTTCAGCATAGGAGATGTTCTAATATAAAATATGGTATTTTTTGCGAAGTTGTAGTTGTATCTAACATTTTACTTATTATGCCTAATAGCATATCATTACGAATATTATTTTCCCAAATCCGATTTTCACAATTTTTATGAGAATATCTTGGCGATTGTGTCGAGTTTCTTGAATTCATTCTTCGGATTTAAAAACTAAAGGTCGCTATAGAAACAATCGGATCCATCGGATTAATCAGAACCAAAAACCAAATCTTCAGTGTGTGTAAATCGTACATTACACATACAGAAACTTTAATGGAATCTGGCTCTAAGCAGTTCTTTCATCGGGATCTTTGGATCATTGGATCCAAATTGGATCCAAAATCCAAAACGGATCTTTGTTCAAGCAAGGCAAGGGAGGACTCAACTTTCTGGCTAACATTCATTTAGTGGAGTTGATTGGGTCGATCGAAAAGGAATTTTTTTGCCCAAAACCGATTTGCTGACTTGCACACTGAATTTGCCTGATAACTTCCAACAACTACAGATGATGAACATTCTTGCGATTTGTGAAGATGATGTCGCGAATATTGTGGCATTCTTTCAGAACAAATTAATGGCAGGTGAGAATTTTGTAGCAAGCATTTTCAAAAGAGATGTGCGCCTTATATTAGACAAACTTATTGTCGAAATTATTAATTTGCTAATTAGGCATCCACCTTCCAGTCTACAAGGCAGGTCAAAAGGTGACAAAGCTTTAATTACTAGTTATCTGCTGATCTCTATCTTGTACTACACTATAATTTTAAATATAAAACAACACATGTCGCCTCATCATCGTGGATTCACGACTCGCCGTTGTATAACGACAAATTTAGGCTCCTTTACTCAGTATGCTGGTGAAATCTTGAATAATCAAGGACAAGTGGATAGCGTACCAAATGACTTCTTTCACGTATTTGATACCACTAATCAAACGTCGTTTACATAGACTAGATTCTTTTGTTATTTTCTCGTGTTACGTCTACTAATCTGTCATATTTAACACTCAGATCAAACTATGTTTTCTACAATAATTTTTACTTTAGAGTTATTTAATCTTGTATCCACAGGTGGTGTTCCGCATGGGTCAAATCTTGGTTTTCTCCTTTTTGGATGATGGGACGATGTCTTGAAATCACTTACCTGTTTTGTTTTGGCTTATACAGCCGATGTTAAACTAGTTTCTACTGTGTTTGGTCGTGGAAGTTGATGAATTGTAAACGTAATATTAGTCTTCCGGTTAGCTGATCAGTGAGTAATAATCTTCTGCACAATACTGCCAAATGCCATTACATACCACATACAAGGAAAACTAAACCGCATCAATATACTTATATAATTAAAGAGCAAATTCCGTCTCTAACCATATAAAAATTGTCTGTTTGTTCCTTTCAATATTTTTGGAATTTTTCACGAGAACTTTACGATACTTTAATCATATTCGACCACTAAAAACACTTTTTTATGATTTTGTTTCCACTGTTTTAGAATACACTTGCGTTGTTTGTTTGCTTTTTATACTCCATCTAGCACAGTTGGTGGGTTGACGGTTGGCTCTCGGTTGGTACAAAATGGTGATGGTTAGCCATGGTCGGTAGAGTGAAGTTTAGCAACCCAATGGTATCGATTGTTTTTGACGATAATCAAGCTGTGCTTGGCAGCATATAGTCGATATTGAACCACCTCAACAACAGCTCTTGAAGTTGATGACAAGCGTCAGAAATATTGAGTTTCTATTCCGGTCTCAACAGTCTTAGCACTCATTGGGCTGAAACCTTCCGTGGGCCCAAACAGTCATGTAAGATGTCATGAATTTGTCGTGTGCTTATTCTTAGGCGTACGCTAATTTGACGAATTCGCCTGTCCTCTTTGAGTAGGTCCTCCACTGCATGTAAAGTTTTTTTCGTTTGCCGGCACGACTGCGTGGATCGTCTTCTATTGATGTACTACTAGTTTTAAAACGATCGATTCAGCGGTATACACTACTTTTAGATTCTGTAAACTCACGAAACACTCCTTGCAAACGTTGAAAAATTTCTGAAGTTGTTACATCCTCTTTCCACTAAAAGAAAATTAGTACTCTTGTATTTAATTTCGATGATTACAAAGGTAGTGCTATGAAAACGCGTCTATATCAGTTGAATATTTGACTCAGACTAAACTATATTGCACTAGCTGATTTGTCTATTACCAATAGCGTTGCCTATAAGCTCTGCACGTAGTTTTTTAAAGAGGAACTTTAAGTACATGTTTATAAGCATTTCTTTGCAGTTTTGTCTGTACATCACGTTGGTGGTATCTGGTCAAGCAATTCGGATATATAAACGAAAAGATGAAAACGTCGCTGAAAATTTTATGTTGTCATGTTAAGTTTAGAGAAAATTGATGAGTTTGTGGGGAAGTAATAAGTAAACTATTTCTAACCCTAACATTAGCATCTATTTGTCTTGTCCTATCAGTAAATCTTTTAGATAAATTCTACATCTATACCAGCCTCAAGACCGACTTTAAGTTGTTAATTTTAATTAGTCAGCGGGTTCATTAGCTATAATTTTCAAATCACGACTTCTTATTTTAGACATCCTGAGATTTTTTTTAATTTAAAGAATAATGAATTTATATTCTTTCCTGTTACGTTACAAATGAGAGCGACTTCCTGAAGGCTAATTACATTTACGTCACCTTGTTCTTTTAATTGCCAACATATACGTTCATATGCGTTATTCTTGTTGATTTTTATAAGTAAATGGGCAACTTCCTTAAAATTATTATGCGGAGCTAATAATCTGAAGATAATATTCAAATATTACTAAAGTCTATGAAGAGCAACACGGAAATGCATGCAATCATAACATTGAAAGACTATTGTTGAATAGGTAATGTTATTTTCATACATTTATTACGCTATGTAAGTGTGATGCTAAGCTAATAAATATGTATAGAATTTGTGTTTTGATAAATACATTGATAAATAACTGTATTAAACAGGATAGCAGTATTGCTTATTTTTGTGAAGCTATTATTATTTAATATTTTGTTGTGAGTAGCTCATGCATCCTAAGCAAACTGCATAAGTGATAATCCAGTAGAAAATCGTATTTATTTTGTATTATTAATTTATAATATTAAAATAATTAATTAATTAAAATTAAATTTTCAAATGCTCCACTGTTCGCTGCGATGGATGTATAAGTTTGCCAATTGCATGTGTAAATGGTTTAAGTGCGCGGTGATTGTAACCTATGACTGCTGAAGAGTTGATAATCCGGTTGAGTCTCTTTTGCGTTCGCTTTTGTTGCATAAATTAATGACTTAAACCATTCCCATATTTACAACTTTGTAAAAATATTGCTATCTCCGTAACGATTGAAATTTGGGCATATATTTATATAATTCTTTTGATCATTTATGTGTTCATAACGCCTTCTAATATTGGGGGCTCCTTCTCAATTACCTTGTATAGAGTTATTTACAAAGCGGGTCCTGTAAGGGACACTAAGCAACAAATTTGAAAAGGTCATGAATATGAATTTTTTATGATTTTAGAAATGAGTTGTTTATAAACACTTATCTACCACGCATAAACATACCTTTTCTATGTTACATATTCATGATTTATTCGACACATAAAGTTATAAAAAATCGGGTAAAATCTATTGTTAGTCGTGATAATTTCAGAAAAAAAAAAACAATGGTGAATGTCGACTATCGATCACAGATTGGCACTTAACGCTCCGATAACATTTTATCTTCATCAGCAGCTTTTTCTTGGTTTTAATAATATAATTAAAACTTATCGTCCTTATTGATGGATAAAAATTGCCAACACTCGATTTGAAATTGAAACAAAAAAAAAACTTCTGATGAAGATAAATAAAATATTATCAAAGGTGCCGATCCGCAATTAATAGAAAGTTAACATTAGCTATTTACCATATCCGTCACCCTCTTCTTACTCTCTTCTAAAAAAAATAACTGTCAACAACCACCAATTTTAAGTGCAAACACAAACGTAGGATACTTAAACATTATAATCCGACCCAATTTGAAACTTAAAGTTCATATTTGCATTTCCTTCACTCGCATGTATAGAATTATTTTCCCCTAGCTAAAACATAAATCTACCTAATCTCCTATCACTTTTCATCTAACTGTCTTTTCAGGTTCCGAGTCTTTCATTACTCTTTCCACTCACACTGCTGAAATTAAACTAAAGAAATTCCAAATGGAAGTGCAGAAATTAAGTTTTAAGGACATTCGACGTCCAACAGAAGTTTGGACTATGAAGCAAACGTTCACACTTCTGTGATTACCGAGAAAACCTTTAACATTACGAAAAGCATAGAGAACATATGCCGCATTTGGCGAAATTCATATATTCCAGATAATTGTTACTAAACTAAAAACAAGTATGGTTACATTGTTTCTTTGTTTTCCGATAACAAACCGCGAATAGACGTTAATATAGCAATATGAATGCTATCTTAAAAATTGAACAAATCTTGCCTCGAAGAATAATTTAAATGATATTCTAATAGCAACAAAATTATCTTGTGAAGTATCGGACCATCGTGCGTGGGATTTTTACGTATCATTCACGTGGGTAAGTATTATTATTGTTCCTTTAATTTTGGATTCTTAAGTACATATGCATGCAAATGTTATATAAGATAAAGGATCTTAAAGATACTGCAGCTATAAATACTGAATCCCTGTACTTCGACAGCTTTGGTCAGAATTTACAATATGGAGAGAAAGCAACTCCTTTTGGTGTCCATGTTCTTGTATTTCCTGCCTTTGCAAGCTGCAGGTAAGTTATTCTCCTATTATGTTGCGGTCAGACAGAGACGCTACGTACGTTACGTTTGCTACATTTGTGGAAAGTAGTTTTTTCTATTTTTAATTTACTTGGTCGTACAAAGAACGAACGCTATGTTCGCTATATTTGCTATATCTTGGCAGCGAACAGGAAATACGTAGCACACATAGCATAGCATTCTGTTTGGTCTCAGCATCAGGGATACCTTTTTGTGCATATGTATTTCACAAACACATTACAGCTGTATTCTGCATGCTTTAACCGTCTTTTGAAGCTTGCATTAATACTTCACACGTGAAAGTTACATTGGGATCTGATACAATTAAAAAGTGCACTAAAAAATAATATTTTCGTTTTACTTTGTCGTTTTAAATAAGACTTTTAGAAAGGAATCGTATTTTTCCTTAATTTACTGAAAGAAATGCATCACTAGAAAATTTAAAGTGTACCTATAATCACTGGATTAAAAATAATTGATTGTTAAGTGGAGGTTCCATTACAATATATATTATAATTTTATATTTAGTCGTCGATGATTAATAATATTTTCGGATTTGTGGCATTTTTTGCTTCTACTGAAAACGAATATCAACTTTCTTGTTTCAAATGAAATACTTGCACGATATGAGTTCTATGCATTGCGCTTTTAGATGTAAGTTACAGATTATAACAGGATCAGGATATTGCAACTTTAAAAAATGAATTGCTTTGTGAAAATTGCGCCTGGTGTTAAACGTCAATCATTCTTTGGCCTAGCTGTGCAAATCAGTTTTAAAGAGTTACGAGTTATATGAATTGCTACGATATTTATTTACTCATGTTAGAAAGCGTTCCATTTTAACTTGGGCTTATATTTGTTTCCATTTTATTACGAGGCGAAACAGTGTTTTGTCTTAGGTAGGTATGTAGGCGAGATTTATTTTTGTTAAAAGTCCAATAAATAACTGAAAGACCGAGAAGTTCGCCAACGGAAAGTATAACAATAATTCTTTATCTCAAAATGTAATCGTATCGCATTTGGAAAAGCATATTGTCGTGGTAACCATTAGATTTGACTGTATCTGGACAGGATATTACCGCACCTGGAAGTATCGATGGCATCATTTTCAATGGATTTCAAGGCCATGGAAGGTGCTATTCGATTTAATTGAAATAGTAAACTGCGGGTGCAAATTTGCGAGAAAAAAACGAGACGGAATAAGTTTTCAACAACAAAAATCTTCTAAATTCCACGATACAATATTTGAGGTTTGAAGTTATTATGAGCTTGAATATGGCTGTACAATATTAAGATCAATGGATGTAGTAAATATTATTGGGTAACAGCCAGATGAGACATGAAGAAAAATATAAGACTCAATTTTAAATCGCTAAGCCTTCGCGGATTAATTAATGCTTCATCAGTGTGACACTTGCAATTCACAAGGAGTAACAAGTATTGGTCACGACAACAATTTAATTACTTATAACAAGAGTCATAGGGTTATATTGTTGGAAAAACATCATGTTATAATGTAAAGAGTAACAATTTGTCACGCTATAATACCACCAAATAAAAAGGAAAATCTAATTTAAAATCAATTTATGAATTTCAATTTTGCAAATTCGACAATATTCAAAATATTTCATCGGCTGGGGATTGCGTTAGGCATTTGTTTTAAACAGATTACAAATTTCTATTTATTATAAACCCTCACTTACTAAATTACAAAATATATATTTCTAATTAAAAATAAATGTCAAGGATATTATATGGCGTTGATATATATGGTTTTCTACAGGGAAATGTGAAAAACTTGTGCTGTCTCTATTTCCAGCTTCCTATGACCTAATGTGACACGACGAACATGTTCCTAGTTCGTTGAGGTGTTGCAATAATCTGCAGGCATCGAACATGTAGGTGTAAAAAAGCGTTTCAACTAAAAATTTAATTACGTTGGAGAACCAAGAAAAAACACGGATTTTTAATATACGGAGCGTTAACAATATCTAGTCCAAATAAGGACATATTCAAATATTTTAGGATGTAACCTGCATCTTTAATCATTTCTGCATATTCCGAATAGTTGGTACAAGCTATTCTATCTGCAAGCTGGCTCATTTCCAAAGTATTAAACAAAATTGCCAACCATATTCTCGATAATATAGTAGGCTTTATTTTCTTTATGCGAAAATCTATATGATCCGAGTCCACTAGTTGCGATTTACAATAAGTTGTATATTTCTTTGTCACTAATCCATACTTTAAAGGTAATATAGCATAATAATAATATTTGCAAATTTTCCGGCTAAATTGAAGACAGGCGCTCTTCACAAAATACTTTCTGAGATGGAATAAGCCCACACTGTTGGAATCCACTACTTCATCATAGTCCTTGTTAATTCGATTGTTTCTTATTGGAAAATAGACCGATTTTATGATTTATTTAATAACTTGGAAGTCAGTAAACTTAAGCATACGGAGTGAAATATATTTTACTTCTATTGTCTGGAGTAAAATGTCTACAAGTAATCAGAAATAAGATTTATTTTTTTTTTAAGATTCACCTTTCCTTAGTAGTGTATATAAACGTATTCAACCGTTTATATTTACACTACGTCCTTTACAACACTTATCAACAACCATTAATAGCTAATTTATCAAATCTCAAAATTTACATAGTTAATGCCAAAGAAGAAATAATGAAGTTTGCAATTTTCAGAAAAAAGTTAATTTTCCAAAATTTAATTTGTTCATTCGAAAAAACTGATTTTTGCATGATGTATTTCACAATTTTTATACTACATGGAATAATTACGACAACCGTTTATTTTGTTAATTAGTGTTTTCAATGTTAAACAATTGTATCAATCAGATTTAATAATGGATTTCCTGAATTTTCTGCTATCGCAAATATTAAACTTCATTTTCGTTATTGTTGTTGGTATCAGTCAAGAATAACATATGTATGTAAGTGCGATGGTATCTAATCTACTCTGTTAATCATCAATGAACAATTAGATGATCTTTTTGTTATTTCTATAACATCCTTAATTTTAGAATGAGAGGTAACCATTGTTTAAAGATAAGCAAACAACTATTTAATTTAGAGGCCCTACTTAAAATATTCTTATGTGCTTGTTTTTTCCTTGTTTAAATATTTTATCTGTTTTTATTATGATGGCATACCACGTTTTTTAGGGTTTATTCGCGGTAACATCCCTTGTGTATTATGCGTTGGCAGGAGTCTCCCATGAATCCTGTTCAAGGTTTCGTTTGCCATGAACGATAAAAAGAGGAACAGGAGGTTTGGTGCAACATCTTATGTTAAACTATGCGATTGTTGATAATTGATATTGTTGGTATCGTATTTTCATTTGAGCATTGAGAGATAAAATTGAGGTTATTATTATTTTATTTTTTAGTTCTGCTCTATTACTATTCTACTCTAATTGTCTTTTATTTCATTCTCTATTACTTGCAGTCTATATGCTTCACACATATTTTGCGTAAAAGCAATGGCTTATTTCGTGCTTTCGTTGGAATCCTTGTTGTTTTTTAAATTTTCATTCGTTCTTACGATTTTTTATCAATTTTGATATGAAATGGCTTTGCACCGTGGTCACCGAGTCACGGTGAGGATGTATATCTAATTTTTGAGCATAAATTTGAAATGAAGCTCGGTCAAACAAGACAAAATGTACGTACTTCTGGCTGTCAGTGTGCAAATAATACCTTTAAGGAACCGGAAACCTTCCCAAGTTTTAATAAATATATGTTCCACGCGTGTTGGATAGTCACATCTAACATTATCCTTATTAATAAAAGAGTAATCGTACATCTCCATTTAGTATTGGACGTATTTTTTGTATAATATTGTTCTTTAACTGGAATCCGTTGGACAATAAACTATTATTATTATTATTATCATTATTATTTTATTATTATCATTATCTCATTTATAATTAGTATCATTAATAGTTACTTACCTTTACCTCCTCTACAGTAATAGGTTTTTTATTGTAAGCTAGCAGATTTTACTTTTTCATGATGTAAAAAAACGATTCTATTCGTTTAAATTTATTGTTGTTCATTGGTGATAAATGATGATATCTATCGCTGCCATGTCCGCTAAGTCTTATCAATAATTCTCAGGAATATAAAATATCCATATGTGGATAAAGATAACAGGATGACGTATGCATTAAATTGAAGTTCTATTTAAACTACCCTGTAAATATCGTTTCATCGTTTCAATTCTTAAATGTTCTTCTAATGCGTGCCAAAGGTGAAAAGTTTCAAATTAACTGAAATCAAGTAAAAGATGCATAGTAACACCCGATTAAGTTCTACGTGAAATAACGTGTGAAAAAAAAAAAAACACCAACCTCCTTAACCAAGATACTTACTAAACATCAACCTCTGTTGATGCTGGCGATTCGTATAATCGGAAAAGTGACCATCATATTTTCATCAAGCTGGTCATAGTTCAATTAGCTTAAGTTAAAATTTTCAAAAAGGAAGATTTGGAACTAGAACTCATAGTACTTTCAGCGAATGCTTTCAATCAATCACTGCGTAATATTCTTAGTGTGCTTATAATTCACTAAAGCCTTCAATTATTGAAGAGATTAAATTCAAGTTCGCGATATTGTTACACACGCTAGATGCTACAGACATTAAAGCACAAATAATGTCTTCGATGTCTTTTCTTAAAATTTGTTTCAAGACGCCTTAATTGTAATGCAACCCCATTTGACAGCACCCACTGTTAGCCTAAAAATTGAACAAGAATGTAATTATAACAGACACTTTCTTGTGGCGTGTTTTTAGGCACATTATGCAATATTGTATTTTTTTTTTAATCTTAATGAAGTCAACTGGAAGTGCGTATGTACGAATAGAAAATCCTACTTTCCCAACGAATGAAACAATTTGCATAATTTGCTTTGTTTTCGTTCAATATTTAAGCTAATTTTGAAACAGAGAAATACATGAATATTTATTTTAGGTTGTACCATATCATTAAATACGGATATTACCGAGCCTCAGCCATTAATACTAAGACCTGAGGGCGGTTATGGCAACGACGCATTCTTCCTTCCCAGTAGCGGAGACGCGATTTTATTAGCGGAAAACCAACTAGTTGATATCGCTTGTCCTAATGGAAATGTGCTTGTGAATGGAGGTTCTCTCGGTTCGTCAACCAGTCAGGCTAGATGCAGCGCAGGAAGGTTCATTATCGGAGGACAGAATGTACCTTTCAGCGCAATTACTTGCAGCACAACTCCCTACCATACGGCTCGCTTTACTGGAAGCACATGTTTGTCAAATTATCAACAAATTGAAATTGGGTTTGCAGTAGGTAGCAGATTTTTGAGAATCATGTCAATTTGCTTTGATAAAGGCCTACAAAATAGTTTCTACAGTGAATTCAACCTCACTAAAACCATAGGAGGTTATCAAAGTGGATATCCCAGACCTAGTTGGCTTCAGGGGAGTGGTTTCTTTAGTGTAAGCGGCGTTACTGTCGACACTCTATATACAAGAAACCGACAGAGAATCACCATCAACGGCTTATTGGGTTTAAGCGAAACATCCTACCAATACATAGCCGAGACGAGCGATTTATACTTAGCTAGAGGCCATCTCACCGCTAAAGCGGATTTCTTGTACGGTTCCCAACAAAGGGCAACTTTCTACTTTGTAAATGCCGCACCTCAATGGCAAACATTCAATGGACGAAACTGGAACTATTTGGAACAGAATGTGAGGAGCTTTGCCTCCCAACGAGGACTAGATCTCATAGTATATACTGGCACCCATGGCGTTACGACGCTTCCACACGCAGTTACTGGTCAAGACACTGAACTCTTTCTGTATGTCAGCGGTTCCACGAAAGCCATTCCAGTTCCTAGATTGTTCTGGAAAGTTGTATACGATCCCTTAAGGAAGGCAGGCGTTGTTTTCATCGGAGTGAACAATCCATACGTCGTCAATGCCAGTAGAGATGTTATATGCACTAATATTTGTAGTCAGTACACCTGGCTTACCTGGAACCCTACAGATATTCAGTCAGGCTACAGTTATTGTTGCAGTGTGGCTGATTTTAGACGTACCGTTACAACGTTTCCAAATATAGAAGTCACACAATTGTTGAGTTAAATTTTATGATGTATATATGAAAAGAGTAGTATTAAATTAAACGAGCAATAATCATTTTTCCTTAATTTCACATTAATTACCATCAACCAAGGTGCACTCGATCAAAAAAATACGAAATTTTCAGATAACTGGAAAACGAACCATTTTATTTGAACATGTTCTGGTGAGAGTATCTTATTAAAGAATGAAAATATCGAAATTAATAGCTACATAGACCTTTACAGAATTGCGCAAAATAGTGTTCAGTGAAGGTCTCTGATCAGTGACATCACACCTAACTAGCAACATTCACCATGTGTAGACGTGCTTTTCGTCATAATACTATCTATAAATTTATATCATACGGCCATATACTTGAAATAAACGGCTTGTAAGACATTCCTTCTTCAAGCAAAAATAACTTCCAATGTCGCTCTGACAATACTAATTAATAACAAATATCTTTATTTTGCAATACAGGGCGTTTACATTGATTGGGACATTTTGAAACAGTTGAAATTATTATTATTCTTTTTTATGAAACAACTTACATATGTTTACTCCATTCGATGCATATTTAAAATGTCTTTGATTTTGATTCCTGTAGCGCACTTCCTATACCTAAAGTTTTTACTTTTAAATAAATGTAGTAAGCTGAATCGTGTCATTTACAAAATTTTCTCCATATATATTTCAAGATCCATTTATTTTTCTCAATATTTATTGTATAAAGCTAAATGTAGACATCTTCAATTATCATGTTGTTATTGTTATTGTTATTGTTGAGGAAAATGTCAAGTATACATTCTATTTGCGTTCAGAAATAGTAATTGCTAAAGAAAATTAAGAAAGAATTTTACAATCAATTTTAGAGGATCAATATTACGGAAGCAAAAGAAAAACTTTAATTATTAAAGAAGAACAAATTTCATCCGCATAAAGTACAATTGCACAAACAGCAGTAAACAATTTTGTCCAAGAATATTAGACAAGACAGAGCAAAATCCAAGCAATTTGAAAAATATTTTTTGGACAAACGAAGCTATATTTCATAACTATGCTATGCAATAAATAAGCATGATTTTCATTATTATGCGAACGTAATTCTCCATATAACATTCGAAACTCAGTGTCAAAAAAGATGGCCGCTCATTGTTTGAGAGGTACGTTGGTACTGCTGTAGTCGGCCAATATCGGACTATTTAAACTGCGCAATATATAGAAACTTTGTTGGTAATGAACTGACAAGTTTTCTAAAAAATGTACCACACTGAGAAAACCAAAGTTTAATAAGATATTTATATGCACAATTATGTTATATTTAAGTTAGTACATTGACGTTATTCCAAGTTTTGTACAGGAAATTTTGAAGGAATTTATTCCATGTTTTGGGCGAAAGCTAAAATTTGTATTATATGAAAGTAATTTCAGATCATGTATCTTCTTTAAGTATACACTGTGAGAAGAATGGTGCTATACTGATTTCAACAAAAATTAGTTAAACAGTGTATGTACAATGGAGGCAAAAGTAAACTTATGCGATTAATAAGCATCCATCAGTTGACTCGCAACAAAAACAGGGAGGGAGAATGGAAAGAAGTATAACCAAATATATATATATTCCTCATGGTACTGATGGAATAATGCACGGCGAACGCAACAAAAGGACAGAAAAAAATTATTCTAACACACGGACATGTTTCTGCCTACGCGGCGTCATCAGCGTGGTTTTGAGAACAATTTTTTATCTCTACCTTCTATCGCTGTTGCCTCACAGTTAATGTCGCAACTTTCAAAACGATAAACTCGACATTTCTTGGCTCTCTCTAGTTAATTAACTATGGTTACCAAAGTATAGTTAAATTAACACGTAAAGCGCATCTAAAATAAATAAAATAAATGTTATTGTAAAATGGCTCTTTTGTTTAATTTAATTTTATTTCATTATTCATTTAACCAAAACAAAAATTATTAACATTACATCTATATAAATTTTGTTCTTGTTCCATATTTCAATACAAAACATATTTGAGTTTAATATATTTAATATCTAATTTCACCAAAAATTTTCTATGAAGTTACGCGAAGGATATTATTGTTTACAGCGACACTTCGTCTGCCAACTACTCCAGAAAATATGAGATACAGTATTCCTTTTGTTTTCCGCGAAATAACATGAAACACTTTTACGAGTAAAGGATTCGGCTCAGTAACGACAACGTACTTGCATAAAAATTAGAAGCAGTCGCTTTGAAGAGGTTTTGTAGTGTCTGTTTTAATTGTTATCTATTCATTTCCATTATAAAACGCTTACGGTATCAAAGTTTTAATTGGTTTTCTTATACAGATATTTTGTTTTTCCAGGGGAAATATCACAAATAACTTATTATACCTATTTGGAAATTAACTTAGACCGACATGAAGAATGCTGGATAGTGTATTATACAATTAATTCATAACATAGTCGGTTCCTAGCTCAATAAGTTTATATGATTACTTTATTATTACCAAACAGTATAATCAGAAACTATTAAGTTTAAGCATAGCAAATGTGTGGTAGGAACCCATGAGTTTTTGAATATGTATCAAATGGAGTAAAAATATGCAGGATGTTCCATTAAAAAGAAAGAGTCTCAACCGTTTTAAGAAGTTACCTTCATAATCGACAATTTGATATAATAAGTGAACGTAAACTATTCTCCCAACTGCAGTAAAAAATATTGTAATATAGTAACAAACAAAAGAGATATAAAAATCTTGAGTAAACACTGTGAATGCAATTTTTCCTTAAAACCGGGTACTTCAAATAACCTTAATTTTCATACATAACATTCAGAACAACAAATTTAACCAATGTACCAGAGAAAATATACTTCGAAATAAGAAATAATTCTCGCCTATGGATAGTTTGATTTTAAGCAATTTTTATACGGAACATTTTGCCATTAAACTAATAGCTAAGTTGTAATTCTCCCCACACGCATCCGGTACTGATAATCAAAAATGTATATTTGTTTATTGACGTATTTTATAACTTTTAAAGCATGTCTTCTGTCAACAGGGTCAAATGTAATTTGAAGTTTCAATCTTGGAATTAATTGATAAATGTAGTTCTAACCAACGTAAAGAAACAATGAAAAGAGAACGATTCTCTTAATTACGTTTACTTATGATGACAATGGATAAAAAGCAACGTCTAAGTAGTTAGCGCATATGTGTTCTAAGTGTTTGATAAACGATGAGCTAATCAAACAAATGAGTCGTTTTAGAATACGTACGGACAATTTGTGAACAATGTTTATTGGTATGTCACCGCATATCTATTGTGTTTTAATTCACAAATTGCTAATTACGGTAATTCATCCTCTATAAAAGGATTGAAAAACAAAAGACAAACTACAGCTATTAATGACTAGATCGTAATAATTATTTGATTACGGTGGTTTTGTAGTATTTGTAGTATTGATTTAATAACCTTTCATTGTTTTCATTCCAGCATTCGTAAAATATCAAAATTTAATTGAACACTTGCAGAATTCAAATTAATTTTGGCTAGTAGTTCGAATTCTGGGATTTCTTTTCACTGAACGTTAGTCAAGAAGATGTGGAAGAGTTTTTGGAAAAGTTGCCTGGATTGTTAATAGAATATGCCCCAGCAAATATTTACAATGTCGGTGAAAGTGGTCTGTACGTTCGAATTTTACTTGATAAAACTTTAACATTGAAAGGCGAAAAATGTGCTGGGGATAAATTCTTAACAAAATAGTTGGCCACATTTTTTGTGCTGACCAAATTAAAAGCTTTTCGTAATCGGTGAAGCTGTTCGATAACGGTCGTTGTCGTTTGCCAGCCACATGGACCTGAAAAAAAAGCGTGGATGAAAGAACGACAATAACCGATTGGCTTCTGGACATAGACGGACAAATGGGATTTCAGAAGCGAAGAATGTTGCTTTTTTTGGACAATGGTGGATCATATCCAAGAAAGCTAAACTTAAAAATGTTAAAATCATTTTTCTGCTCTTAAATACGACATTTGCTTGTCTGCCCATAGACCAAGAGATAATTAAAAATTTTATATCTTTTACCGTAATTTGGTTGTAGCACATATTCTTTTAAAAATGTTAACCTAAAGTTTTAGAGATTGTTTATTTTATTAAAAAGGTATATTCAGCACACAACATTCAAAATTGCTATTCCGTAGGATTTGATGCAGAAGACGGTTTGCAGTTGATAACCTTTCAGACAGTTTGATAACATTGGCCAAGTTGAAAATCATTTATTTGGATGAAAAGGTGTTTATGGGAGAACTATATAATGATAAGAGTTAGTATGAAAAATGCGACCTTACACACATTCATGCAAGGTAGCGACGACGACGAGGAGGAAGATATTAATGGTTCTATAAACTCCTACGCTGATGCATTAAAAACGATCAATGATCTAAAGATGTTTCGTAAAGATTCTTTGGTGTCTGAATATTTGAAAAACATATCAAAATCGCTTTTTGTAAGAAAAAGATAAATAATTAAAACATGTATTTACGCAAACGAAACTTTGAATTTCTTTATTAGAGAACTATTTTATCTATTCTGCTTTACATTTGTGGGACACTCAATGGATCTCGGACTCAATGAGCGGACAGTCAGCGCAATCGGATAAAGAAGCTGGAACTGTGAATGTCCGTTCTTGAGGTCTTTCATTATAATTGAAAATTAAATGTCATTTCATCAATGCTAGATATTTCGTTATGAGATGAGTAACTTATAACCACATAAGATACGTTCTTAGACCGTATATTCACTGGTGGATCTTTTTTTAAAGAAAATTATATTTATTATTATCAATTTCAGACTTCAGAGCGTAGTGAATATAACACCTCTTTATGTTTTTGTAAAAACAGTTCGTTAGGGAAGAGAAAGATAGGCAGGCGTTTCCATACTTCTTCCTTCTGAAAGATTAAGCCCTTTACCGTTAAAATTAAGAGTTGAAAGACGTGGTAATATATAGGCTGTTCCATCTTAAATAACAAAGTTTACAACTATTTCTGCTACAACGGAAAATCGTAGATAATTGGAAATATTTTAGCTCAATAGTACATATGGGTTTCGGTGCCAAGTTTTTAGCATTCCTCGCAAGGCAGCCTGCATACAGATTGTCCCATCGGAAACTGCTATTACTCGTCCTATTTCTAGGATTTAAACTTGTCTAGAATATGTTTCTGCTCGAAAGATATAGAAAAGTAACCTAGGAGATGAGCAGAAGAAATAAGATAACATTTGATAATTTACTGTATTTATTGAGACATTCGTTAATGATACAACAATGATTAACACACAATAGAAAATCAAAAAGTATAACGGGAACAATAAGTAGCAACGATAGATTATACTGTAGCAACAAGGGATACATTATAAACGCATAGCTTATAAATGCATAACTTAACACAAAAAAATACTGAAAACTCACATTTCTAGTTAAACAAATTATGTGTGATAACAGAATAACTTTCGGCAGTCATTAGTTATCAATCTAAATAGAACTGCAATCCTATTATACGGTAACATTCCTCACGTTCGTATAGTTTCGGAAAAATAAGAATCCTAACATAAATTTAGTTAAGTTCATTGTGAAAGAGAACTATATCAATATCTCCATTTTCGTGTACCTCAGAATTACCTACATTGGGAGAAGCGGTACCTTCCTCAGAATTAGCGGTCTCACTCGCAGGCTTCAGTATTTGTAATGAACGAGTTTCGACGACTGCTTGGTAAATTCCAAGATTCGGTTTATCGTTTGTGATTTGCGGAATTTCTTGAAATGGTGAATAGAAAGGAAGTTTGGGCGTTATAGCTCGATGCATCGGCATCAAGATTTGCGGCTTTGTTATTGTTGAAGGTTTATTACCCCTTCTATTGAAAAATATGTTATAGATGCCGGGGTAATTGAATCGCTGTGTGAAGTATCCTGATTGATCGAATTGTATATTCTGCGTTGTCACATGTGAATTATACAAACAAAAATTTGTGTTAGGATGGTTGTAAACGTTTGAATTTTGCAAATTTTCGACGTTTCCGTTCAAAGGCGTATTTAATAAAGCTCCTCCTTGGTTGTAGGTAAGTGCCTGGGAACTGGTCGCTGGCGTAAAGTTACTAGTTGATGGACCATCGTTTTCCTTTTTTTCGCCGCCGATCAAAAGGTTTGCTGTTTCAACTAGCTTTGTTACTCCAAAAGGTAACATTTCCCGTATGCGCTCGTAAATTTATTTTATATAATTTTTCGTGATCCTTTCGTGTGGATTAGTGCAGGAGTGCAGAAGCGGCCGTATACTACTCTCCACCTCTTGCTTCTTGAGTAAGTGTCTTCAAGCGTAGGCTACAAGTAAATTTCGAATTAGTTTTCACATACGTAATTTAACGACGTTGTTGATAAAAAAAACTCACCTTCAATACAAATTAGTTTATAAATTAATTGTATTTTACAGATAATAGCAAGCTTTTCTGATTATTCGAAGCTAAAAATGTGAAATAAATTCAACGTATTTTATATTCTGACAGTTTTGACGTTATACTGTCTAGATAGTTGTCATTTTCGTTGTAGCTGGATAAAATAGTGGTTGGCCTATACAGCGTTAGTAATGCACTCTTGCGGTTATCTTAAACTTTTGTGGCGCAGAGGTTGCCGATACATATGTGCTGTTTACCGTTACTCTTATTATTTAAGAATATTAGGTTTAGATTAGTTAGCTATAACCATAACTGTTGAGGTCAAAGATAATACCTGTTAATACTTATAGTTGTGTAGTAGTCTTATCTTGCACATAATTCCTTATTGTTATATCTAATTCTGGCTTGACAATACTTCTCTAAGACAAAGCCGGTCGTCTAACAGAATTTTTTTTAAGAATTTATAAAAAACTTATTATTGGCATGTTTCTAAGACGCAAGACGGGATATTTTCTTATACTTTCTAATAAACGCACATTATCAGGCATATTACCGAATATGCAGAATGACCGATTCTTTGATTTTGGTATCGATTAATGAAGCTATCCTAACATGTCTCTGATCATCAAAATTATAAAGTTCTAGCTTGTGCATTTTATTCGCACGATACGGTCGATACAAAGCTACTATAACATCAACCGAAGGTGTCAAATTCGAATTACACAAATTATTCATTCTATCAATACATTTGAAAGCTGCTTTGGTAAACAGAGGGTCGTCATCTTGAGTTTCTTTTAAAAACCTGATAACATCATCATCTTCAAAAGTGTTCGATGTTTTGGAATTGCAACTGTTAGTTAGCTCCTTTGACAACGACAATCAGTTTGGTGTATCTCCAAATTATTTGTAAAATTTAGACAGATTCCGCAGTAAGAAGTGGTGCGGCGGCATTTCATTCCTATGAAGATAAATAAAACGGTAAATATCAAATAAGTAATAAGACATTATTTCTTTGTAGCTGAAGGTTACTTGAATATTTTACAAAATTTTATTGTTGTTTGTTATTTGTCCAGAAATCTTTTGCAAAAAGTATTTTATAGCCATCGGTGGGCCTTTTTATGACTATCCCGCTCCTCGGATTTGTCTTGGATTCGTTTATGTGGGGCATAATAGAAAATCGAGTATGTTATACGCCATTAACAGAGCTCAGAGTAAGAGGCATGCATTGAAGTTTGATCCAAGAATGAGTTGGAAGGGCTGCTCATGAAGAATTAATTCGGAGGTTCTAAAAGCGCCTGGAAGTTAGTTGGAAAATGTAATACGGATTTTACGGTTTATCTTTTTTTGTGTAAATCAAAACAGGATCTATTTTGCTCTTAGCGGAAATGTACTAAATTAATTTCCATGTTTGCATCATCAAGAGTAGGATTATGGTTTTGAATTTTTACCTTGATGAATAGGAAATTTTCAGTTCTTTGTACTATCCCTGTAACTTTATTTGGTGACTATTTCCGTTTTCGCGGATGCTGACCAATAAAGGTAGGTGAGTACTTGATTACGATTATATAATTCAATTGTGCGTGTATTGCTTATACGGTGAAAGTCCCTCTTATGGACAATTTTCTCAAGCGGAGGAAGATCGTGCTCAGACAGTATTTCTGGAACTAGCTTTCTGGGTATATATTTTTATGAAAAACTCTTCCTGATGACCGGACGAAGGCAGACAGGATAATTCTCCCCGATAGACCTAAAACAAGTATAGAATAGCGGATACCAAGCTTCCAAAATGGACGAAAAAAATATAAGAACATCTAAAAGAAGCGTATTCTGTTCAATTAGCTGTGGCATTTCAGCCATGATCGAGTCGTGTTCCCTAGATTCCTGTATTTATATTTGTAGCTTCTTCGCTAGCTGCGGTATTTCATCTAAGATCGAGCCGGGTTATGTTCTTCAGAATCTTCTTTGCATTTGTGCAACGCTCTCGATTTGCTTTAAACATTGTTTGGTCAGTGAAAGTCCTGGAAGCTGCGAAGAAACGAAAACGTGGAGCCTAAAAATGGCTGTTTGTATTTAAGATAAAACATGGAAGTGATTAATGTTGCTGCAAGAACATTTGAATAAAGGTATAGTTACAGAATGAAAGTTTGAAACGATTTACGCATTTGATGGGACGCTGCGAAGTTAGAAGACAGGTATATCATTAGCTGCAAGTACATCTCTGGTTAGTCACCGAACGTTACTCAAGAAGATGTGGAATAGTTTTTGGAAAAGTTGCTTGGACTGTTAATGGAATATACCCCAGAAAATATTTACGATGCGCGTGAAAGTAGTCTGTACTTTCAGGTTTTACCTGTTAAAACTCTAACATTGGAAGGCGAAAAATGTGCTGGGGACAAATTTTTAACAGAAACGTTGACCATATTTTTGGATTTGCAACCGTCAGTCAGCTCCTTTGACAACGAATATCAGCTTCCTGTATAATTATTTATAAAATGTAGACAGATTGCGTAGTAAGAAATGGTGCGGCGGCTTTTCATTCCCATAAAGAAAATTCAAACGGTAAATATCAAATAAGTAATAAGACGTTATTTCTTTGAAGCTGATATTTGGTATACTTGGATATTTTACAACATTTTTGCTTGTAATAATTTTTTACCAAAATGGCGGCCTGCCTCCGCGCAATGTATGGTGTATTTACTTTGAATCGTTTCACACTGTAACTTATAAATATATTAATCTCTGATGTAATAAATATCATTTACTACTTGTGCTTGTGATTACGAATAAAGTTCGCTACTTTCCGTGCGCTTTGATAGAGTTGTTGAGACTAGACAAATTCGTGTTTTGTCAACTCTGGAGGAAATCGGTAGGCAACACGAACCCTTTCTTATGAGACGAATAGACACGAGTTTCTCTAGCCTCTGCTAGTTTGATGAAGCGCGCGGAAAATGGCGACCATAAATTGTGAATATTATTTTGGTAGATTAGCATTTTATAACATCGTTCTGGAGATGTTTAACTAAATTAACAAAATAATCTAAATTCGTAGATATTTGTACATTAAAGATAGAATAAACTTAGTTGTGTTCCTTCTGTATATCTGTTCTCATGTAAAATTTAAAATGAGATTCACAGCTAACGTGTCTAACTTTTTAATAACAACAATGTATTCAACTAAGTATACATAGCCCAAATCTGGTAATGCTTACTGGTGTTCCCATAAGCGCAATACTTCGAAGCTAAGGCCAAACACGCTATAGGAAGTGTTATTCTTGCTGCTTTCTTTTTACATTTGCATTATATTTCTTACTCTGGCAGATAAGTAGATATTTTTCTCTTTTTTGACATTGAACAACAACAAAATTGAACAGTTTTGTATGCTTCCTGTCTTCAAGCTTCACACCTTATGATAATTTCTTCTCCAAGAACCTTGATATTGTATTCTTCGTTAATTTCCATGTTGAAACTTGCTAATTTCTTATATATTCATTGTTATTCGACTTTATTTCTGCTTCCTTCCACTCCTTTTTTTGAAAATAAACTTATTCAAAAAGAAGCTAAACCTGTAAATTCAGAATTTAATGATAACTTCAATAATTTGTCGATTGTCCAATAATGATTGGACTTATTAATTGTTTGAAGAGACTCTCGTCTCGGTACGGAATCTGACATCTCTGATTTTCGTAACATGTGTGCTAACTACGTCACGAGGCTGTTGATGTCGGGAACGTCCATTTACCAGGACTAAATTTTTTCAAACAATTAATTACGTCAGAAACATCACGGAAATTCCAGATTTTTCGATGAAAATGTATTAATTACTTTGTGAAAAATAAAAATTGTCTGTTGAAATATCATGATATATTTGCAGATAAATAACATCTTTATATTGAAAAGTACAACATTCCTGGCGTCATTGTCTCCATGGTTTAGGGGGCCCGTCCGACAAATGGAAGATGTCAAGTTCGACTCCTTACCAGGACGAGGTTTTATTTAAGCAGTTAACTACGTTGGGAAGACAAAGAAGGTTCCAGAATTAATATTGACCAGAGGCGATAAAACTTACGTATACATTCATGGCCATTTTATTGTATCGTAGGTTGAATTTGTCAAAATGACATCGAAATCTATTTTGCTGCTGCTTATGTACAGTGCCCAGTAGTAGACTAATAAGTACACTACTAAGTGGAATACGACACGTTTAAAAATACCGATGTTGCATTTGTCGGTTTTATTAATCCTGCACTTGTCTTCAACTACTGTTCACACAGGTAATTGTTTTGTATTTACATTTCTATCGAAATATAGCTACTGCATACGTAATATGTATTAATATAGTAAGCATATTTACTTGATATCGACCAATTACTTTAAGCTGAACTAGTTTTTCCTTCAATTGTAATGAAATGACAGACAAATTTTGAATAATGAAATCGAATGTCGAATGAAAATGCGAATTTATTGTATTAATAAATTTGCGATAATGCAAGCAAGAACAAAAAGCAACCTCATGAACATGATTGTCATTGGGAATTCCTGCGGAGTAACACGTAGATATGCAATCCTTTGCAAAAGCTGTTTTTAGTGCTATATAGCCAGTTGCGCCAATACGAATTAAAATGTAATCTTCAGTTAAGCTGTAACGACAGACAGATGTGACAGTATATCTATTTAGTTCATATCAATTGTCACATTCTACCTGTGATTTTAACTTAACTCAAGATTAAATTTTAATTCGTATCAGTACAACAGTGGCTGTAAATGTTGCACTCCAGAACCTTATCTTCCACAGTCATATTTCATAACTAATTAATTTTTCCCTTTTTTGCTGAAAGTTTATTTTTCCTAAAACCTATTGGCAATTTTTAGGAGACTCATAAAATGTTGGGACAAACACGTTAACTGATAAATGTTCACTTTACATAGAGAGAAAATGAGTAGTGGAGCTAAACATATATTTAAGAGATTTAAGGGACGATGATATTAGCTTAACCGCAGAATTAGGTTCCATCTTTAAGGATGTCTAATACTGATTTTGGAAACTTACCTCTACCTGTCGTTAACTAAATTATTATCCTGAAATTTTCAATAGCACACACAGAAGTTCGCAGAACAACGCTACACGCTATCGCAACTAAATTAATGAATCTATCTGAGTGTATATGAGACCAGTCCGACAGACAAAATTCGCAGATACTTAAACAAGTTAGAAACTTTTTGATCTTTTCCGAGCGGCAACGGTAATTTGAATATCCATCGAAAACTGTTCAGAACGGACTTTCTTGATATTTTATTCTTCAATTCCTTTTAAAAAGTTCGCATAAAGTTTTCATCTGACTGAATCGATATTTTTTTCGCCAACAGTTCGTTTAGTGTGAACGCAGCATAAGATTCAACAATTATAAATCTGATTTTTTCAAAACTATACAAGGAAGGAAGATATTCCGCTGGATCAATTGTATCCAGAATCTAGTTTACAGGGTGTGGTGGGGACGAACAGGCTATACTCTAATCCTGCATTGTACACGTTAAAAAACTAATTTATTTTGATTCGATTTCAAGTTTTAGCGTAATTACAATTAAGCAAAATTTCAGAGATACATACAAAATGTTTAATCCCAGCGTTCTTTTAATAAATCTTCAAAAATATTCTTCCACAGCAGCTTTATCAGGAATGCTACAGCTGGTGTTTGTTTATAAACACATATTTCAATGTTCCAAGGTTGAATAAGTGCTTCACATTTTCTAACAAAATAATCTACAAATTCGATAATAAACCTTAAGTCATTAATGACTCAATACGCTAGCACATGCCAGAGTATTTTTATTAAAATAATTTAGAGTCTCGAAAAGATTGATTCGTATAGTCCAGCCAAGGATATTGTTATTTTATTTAAGACGTATTAACTCGAAAACAAACCATAATTTGGACTATTTACAAGAATACTAGTAAAAGTCTTTTAATTAAAATAAAAACGTAGGCTTCCACGGCCAGAGTCTGTTGAAACTAAACGTGTTCCGGAACACGTTTAGTCTTTTAGTTGTGTTATAGTTCGAAAGCAGATTAAAATTGGATAAAATATCAGCTTTACGTGTACAATACACTCCTGGAGTTTAGTGGGATTTTCTCGGTTCGCCTTGTATAAACTATTGAAATAATTCACAAATTGGATCTTTTAAATTATTAATAGCAATGATTACTATGTAAAAGATTCATTCGCTTTAAAGGCTATTATTGATAATATTAAAACTAAAGATAACGATAAACTCATTCCACTCGAGGTACAGGGCGAGAGAATTAACTTCCAAAAACGAAACTATGAGGCGAGCAAGCGAGAAAATATCGGTATGTAGCGGGGGTGATATATTCCACATAGCCTCTGTATTCGTGCAGTAATAAAATGAAATGTATAGAAAAATGAGAGGGTGGAGGGTTGTTTTCGTAAGCAGATACTCGATATCGAGAAAACAGTTACACCATCGTTTAGGGTATATAAAGCAGATAAAACCTTGTCTCAACTTTTTTCTCTCATAGTTTCTAAGTTATTAAGTAAAACAGCAAAAGGTGGTCTTGAGGTTAGGGTGGCCGACACCTCCTTAACAGGCAATTGGGCCGCTAAAATAGTTGCCGTTGGTCTAAAACTAGATTGGTCAATAAACCCACCAAGTTTCATTTAAATCGGTGAGACACATTTGCTTAGCTTTTCTTGTTAGTCAAAGTTGAAGGCTGCAATTGTAATTTCAATTACTAGGAAAGAAAAACTAGTTGAAGAGTTAGACCGTTAAATATCTATTTGCAAGCAGTAATATCAGCTTTGACAAAGCCTACCTTTTACAAAGGTAGGCTTTGTAAAAGGTAAATTTGTAAACTTTGTAAAATAAAATAAATAATGAATATTTGAAATTGAAAATGCTAGATTACTAAAAAATATATGAGATATAAGTACATCCTTTTGTTTGTTTAAAAAAATTATTGCTTTTAATTGAATTGCACTTGGTTTCATGGATGTTTCTTTACAGATTGTACAATTTCGATAAACGACTTGAATATAAAATCACCTTTAGTCCTAAAAAAATCAGAGAATAAATTCAAATTTCACGTTCCGAATGTAGGAGATAAAATCGTGTTTTCCGAAAACCAATCGGCAGCATTAGCATGCCCCGGCAATAGTGTAATTATACAGCGAAAATATGGCGGTGAGGTTGTGAAAGGACGCTGTAAGTTAGGAAAATTTGAAATTGGCACGCAGGAGGTAGATTTCAAGGATATAAGTTGCAAAAATCGTCCATCAACTACAGCACGTTATACAGGAAAGCGTTGCCTAACGAAGCATAGAGAAATCGAAACTGGTTTTGCGATAAATTACATGTTCTTAAGGGTTGTCCTAATATGTTTCAATGACGAAACGCAGATTACCTTATACAGCCAGTTTACCCTCGAACATATTGTGAATCTCAGACATGTATATTACCCAAGAGTAAAATGGAAACAAGGTATTTTCTATAATTTAACCGGAGATAATTTATACAACTTGTATAAATTGGAAACTCAAAGGGCTACAGTGAATAATTTATTGGGTTTGCCAATCACGTCTGAAAAGTACATAAGAAAGGGTTATTATTTAGCAAAAGGCCATTTGGCTGCGAAAGCAGATTTCTTATATGCCCCCCAACAACATGCAACATTTTACTTCGTAAATGCAATTCCACAATGGCAACCGTTCAATGCTGGCGCATGGCTCAAATTAGAAAAACGTGTAAGGGGATACGCAAACAAAACTTCTAAAAACTTGGTTATATACACTGGTACCCACGGAGTTACATCTTTACCCTATAAGGACAATATAAAGCATGTACCACTCTATCTGTATGTTAAAAATGAGACGAAATTGGTACCAGTCCCTAGATTACTTTGGAAGATCATATATGATCCTAAAACGAAGAGAGGGATTGCGTGTGTAGGAATTAACAACGTATTTTTTTTGGATCGAACGAAAGATATAATTTGTAGCAACGTTTGTCGCGAGTATGGATGGTTGGAATGGTGTCAGGAAACTGATGATCCCCAGCGTGGTTACATATATTGTTGCAAGATAGATGAATTTCAAGAAACGGTTAAAACTGCTCCCAAACTTCAAGTAACAGAGCTTTTAGATATACATATACGCGAGTGAAAGGATTGTATTGAGTGAGTATACTCTGCCTATGGTCTCTAGCTCTACATATATGATTTTCTAGAAAATAATACCGCACAGAATACCGGACAGAATAGTCATAGATAAATTGATCGGTTCAAATTAAGTCAAATTTGCAATAAATGAATGCAGTTCTATTAGTGCATTTTTATTTAAATAAAAACTGTCTACCTAAGACAATATTTAGTTAGGAGAAAACGTTAGAATTGTAACTTCTGTATAAAGAATTAATGTCATACAGGTATAATTCAGAAATTAATTAATATAAAAAAGGAAATTTATACTCATTTTTCTTTCATTCATTTCATTCAAAATAAAAACAAACAATTCCCTTGTTTGCAATCTTCCAAACAAGCTACACAAACATGCCAGGTAACAAAAGTCATGTGATTGTTCGTGTGCACAACGTAATGCACCTAAGTCAAATATTTAATTCTAAATGTTAGAAAAATACAGCTAATCAACTAACTCCAGTCTACACCTACAAGTGCGGCTGGTGTGATCCTATTAAATAAATCTAGAAAGGTGGACAGGTAAGAGGGTCCGATTTTCACAAACTTCTCTATTAAGATTACCAGTAAACAACACATAAATGTCGGTAACCTCCGCACCACACAAATTAATAGTTGAAAGATGCGGTAGTTCCATCTTAAATAACAAAGTTTACAGCTATTTCTGCTACAACGGAAAGTTGCAGATAATTCAAAATATTTTAATTCAATAGTACATATGGGCTTCGGTGCCAAGTTTTTAGCATTCTTCAATATACAATTTTGTATATCAATTGATATAGTTTTCGGCAAGATAGCCCGCATACAGAGTGCCCATAGTAAACTGCTATTACTCGTCTTATTTCTAGGATTTAAACTAGTCTAGAATATGTTCTGCTCGAAAGATATAGAAAAGTAACCTAGGAGATGAACAGAAGAAATAAGATAACATTTGATAATTTACTGTATTTATTGAGGACAATGATACAACAATGATTAACACACAATAGAAAATCAAAAAGTATAACGGGAACAATAAGTAGCAACGATAGATTATACTGTAGCAACAAGGGATACATTATAAACGCATAGCTTATAAATGCATAACTTATCACAAAAAAATACTGAAAACTCACATTTCCAGTTAAACAAATGATGTGTGATAACAGCATAACTTTCGGCATTAGTCATTAGTTATCAATCTAACAAGAACTACAATCCTATTATACGGTAACATTCCTCACGTTCGTATAGTTTCGGAAAAATAAGAATCCTAACATAAATTTAGTTAAGTTCATTGTGAAAGAGAACTATATCAATATCTCCATTTTCGTGTACCTCAGAATTACCTACATTGGGAGAAGCGGTACCTTCCTCAGAATTAGCGGTCTCATTCGCAGGCTTCAGTATTTGTAATGAACGAGTTTCGACGACTGCTTGGTAAATTCCAAGATTCGGTTTATCGTTTGTGATTTCCGGAATTTCTTGAAATGGTGAATAGAAAGGAAGTTTGGGCGTTATAGCTCGATGCATCGGCATCAAGATTTGCGGCTTTGTTATTGTTGAAGGTTTATTACCCCTTCTATTGAAAAATATGTTAAAGATGCCGGGGTAATTGAATCGCTGTGTGAAGTATCCTGATTGATCGAATTGTATATTCTGCGTTGTCACATGTGAATTATACAAACAAAAATTTGTGTTAGGATGGTTGTAAACGTTTGAATTTTGCAAATTTTCGACGTTTCCGTTCAAAGGCGTATTTAATAAAGCTCCTCCTTGGTTGTAGGTAAGTGCCTGGGAACTGGTCGCTGGCGTAAAGTTACTAGTTGATGGACCATCGTTTTCCTTTTTTTCGCCGCCGATCAAAAGGTTTGCTGTTTCAAGTAGCTTTGTTATTCCAAAAGGTAACATTTCCCGTATGCGCTCGTAAATTTATTTCATATAATTTTTCGTGATCCTTTCGTGTGGATTAGTGCAGAAGTGCAGAAGCGGCCGTATACTATCCACCTCTTGCTTCTTGAGTAAGTATCTTCAAGCGTAGGCTACAAGTAAATTTCGAATTAGTTTTCACATACGTAATTTAACCACGTTCTTGATAAAAAAAACTCACCTTCAATACAAATTAGTTTATAAATTAATTGTATTTTACCGATAATAGCAAGCTTTTCTGATTATTCGAAGCGAAATATGTAAAATAAATTCAACGTTTTTTATATTCTGACAGCTTTGACGTTATGCTGTCTAGATAGTTGTCATTTGCGTTGTAGCTAGATAAAATAGTGGTTGGCCTATACAGCGTTAATATTGCACTCTTGCGGTTATCTTAAACTTTTGTGGTGCGGAGGTTGCCGATACATATGTGCTGTTTACCGTTACTCTTATTATTTGAGAATTTTAGGTTTAGATTAGAGTTAAATACAACCGAAACGGTTGAGGTCAAAGATAATACATGCTAACACTTATAAACTTATAACCGTCTTATCCTGCACATATTTCTTAATTGTTATACATATTTCTGGCTTGAGGATGCGTCTCTAGGACGAAGCCGGTGGTCCAACAGAATTTTGTGAGAATCTATAAAAGGCTTATTATTGGCATGTTTCTAAGACGCAAGACGGTATATTTTTTTTATAATTTTTAATAAACGCACATTATCAGGCACATTACCGAATATGCAGAATGACCGATTCTTTGATTTTGGTATCGATTAATGAAGCTACCCTAACATGTGTTTGATCATCAAGATTATAAAGTTCTAGCTTGTGCATTTTATTCGCACGATACGGTCGATACAAAGCTACTATAACATCAACCGAAGGTGTCAAATTCGAATTACACAAATTATTCATTCTATCAATACATTTGAAAGCTGCTTTGGTAAACAGAGGGTCGTCATCTTGAGTTTCTTTTAAAAACCTGATAACATCATCATCTTCAAAAGTGTTCGATGTTTTGGAATTGCAACTGTTACTTAGCTCCTTTGACAACGAAAATCAGTTTGGTGTATCTACAAATTATTTGTAAAATTTAGACAGATTCCGCAGTAAGAAGTGGTGCGGCGGCATTTCATTCCTATGAAGATAAATAAAACGGTAAATATCAAATAAGTAATAAGACAATATTTCTTTGTAGCTGAAAGTTACTTGAATATTTTACAAAATTTTATTGTTGTTTGTTATTTGTCCAGAAATCTTTTGCAAAAAGTATTTTATAGCCATCGGTGGGCCTTTTTATGACTATCCCGCTCCTCGGATTTGTCTTGGATTCGTTTATGTGGGGCATAATAGAAAATCGAGTATGTTATACGCCATTAACAGAGCTCAGAGTAAGAGGCATGCATTGAAGTTTGATCCAAGAATGAGTTGGAAGGGCTGCTCATGAAGAATTAATTCGGAGGTTCTAAAAGCGCCTGGAAGTTAGTTGGAAAATGTAATACGGATTTTACGGTTTATCTTTTTTTGTGTAAATCAAAACAGGATCTATTTTGCTCTTAGCGGAAATGTACTAAATTAATTTCCATGTTTGCATCATCAAGAGTAGGATTATGGTTTTGAATTTTTACCTTGATGAATAGGAAATTTTCAGTTCTTTGTACTATCCCTGTAACTTTGTTTGGTGACTATTTCCGTTTTCGCGGATGCTGACCAATAAAGGTAGGTGAGTACTTGATTACCATTATATAATTCAATTGTGCGTGTATTGCTTATACGGTGAAAGTCCTTCTTATGGACAATTTTCTCAAGCGGAGGAAGATCGTGCCAGACAATATTTTTGGAACTAGCTTTCTGGGTATATATTTTTATGCAAAACTCTTCCTGATGACCGGACGAAGGCAGACAGGATAATTCTCCCCGACAGACCTAAAACAAGTACAGAATAGCGGATACCAAGCTTCCAAAATGGACGAAAAAAATATAAGAACATCTAAAAGAAGCGTATTCTGTTCAATTAGCTGTGGCATTTCAGCCATGATCGAGTCGTGTTCCGGAGATTCCTGTATTTATATTTGTAGCTTCTTCGCTAGCTGCGGTATTTCATCTAAGATCGAGTCGGGTTATGTTCTTGAGAATCTTCTTTGCATTTGTGCAACGCTCTCGATTTGCTTTAAACATTGTTTGGGTAGTGAAAGTCCTGGAAGCTGCAAAGAAACGAAAACGTGGAGCCTAGAAGTGGCTGTTTGTATTTAAGATAAAACGTGGAAGTGATTAATGTTGCTGCAAGAACATTTGAATGAAGGTATAGTTACAGAATGAGAGTTTGAAACGATTTACGCATTTGATGGGACGCTGCGAAGTTAGAAGACAGGTATATCATTAGCTGCAAGTACATCTCTGGTTAGTCACCGAACGTTACTCAAGAAGATGTGGAATAGTTTTTGGAAAAGTTGCTTGGAGTGTTAATGGAATATACCCCAGAAAATATTTACGATGCGTGTGAAAGTAGTCTATACTTTCAGGTTTTACCTGTTAAAACTCTAACATTGGAAGGCGAAAAATGTGCTGGGGACAAATTTTTACCAGAAACGTTAACCATATTTTTTGGGTTGAACAAAAAGAAAAGCTTTTCGTAATTGGCGAAGCTGTTCGATCACGGTCGTTGCCACTTGCTAGTTTTCCAGCCACATGGACCTCAAAAAACAGGCGTGGATGACAAGAACTACAATGATCATCTGGCTTTCAGAGGTGAAGAATGTTGCTTTTCTTGGACAATGCTGGATTACATCCAAGAGAGGTAAACTTAAAAATGTTAAAATCATTTTTCTGCTCTTAAATACGACATCTGCTTGTCAGCTCATAGACCAAGAGGTAATTAAAAATTTTATCTTTTTTACCGTAATGTGCCACAACACATATTCTTTTTAAAAATGTTAACTTAAAGTTCCAGGGATTGTTTATTTTATTAAAAAGGCACATTCAGCACACAATATTCAAAATTGCTATTCCGTAGGATTCGATGCAGAAAACGATTTGCCGTTGATAACCGTTCAGGCAGTTTGATAACATTGGCCAAGTCGAAAATCATTCATTTGGACGAAAAGATGCTTACAGAGGAACTGTTTAGTAACAAGGGTAAGCATGAAAAATGAGACTGAAGAGATATTCATGCAAGATAGCGACGACAAGGAAGAAGATGTTAATTAAATTATTAATGAAACTCCTACGCTGATGCATTAAAAACGATCAATAATCGAAAGATGTTTCGTAAAGATTCTTTGGCATCTGAATGTTTGAAAAACATACCGCCTTTTCAAAATCGCTTTTTCTTCTTCTTCTAGAAAAAGATAAATAATTAAAACATGTATTTTACGCAAACGAAACTTTGAATTTCTTTATTAGAGAATTATTTTATCTATTCTGCTTTACATTTCTGGGACACTCAATGGATCTCGGACTCAATGAGCCGTCAGTCATCACAATCCGAGAAAGAAGCTGGAACTGTGAATGTCCGTTCTTGAGGTCTTTCATTGTAATTGAAAATTAAGTGTCATTTCATCAATATTAGATATTTCGTAATCGTTATCAGATGAGTAACTTGTAACCACGTAATCTACATTCTTACACCGTAAGAACTGTTGCAACATCTAACGAAAGGCATCTGGATAAGATGACATCTCCTAAGTAGAGAGGACAAAGGCAGGTGGAATTATTCCTATTTTTGCAGCGACTAGATATACTCGTGTCTATTCGCCTCATGGCGAATTGGATTGGATACGTGTAATCTACTAATGTCCCCGGGGGTCGACAAAACACGAGTCTCTCTAGTCTCTGCAAAAAAGGAATAACTTCATCCGGCATTGTCCTCTATACTCATTGGTATGTCTTGGATCTTTTTGATAAACTTACTTTGACTTGATCTGTTGTAAATGTAAAACGCAAGCACCCGAGAATCTTAAATGAAGCCGCTCGATTGGAAGTGTTGGGACATTTCTGGCTAATTGACATTTCCTTGGGTTTTGTTTATAAAACTACAAAAGTGGTGTATTCACTTTTTACTCTATTGCCTGTTTTTTCTTTATACTATTGTATAAGCACAGGTTTCGTAAAAAAGTTGAGTCAACGAAAGCAAAAGCAAAATCGATAACTGCTGCTAAATATAACTTAAAATTTGTTAACCAAAGTGTATTTATTTTGCCTGGTTTTGAGAAATTTATAAACGTTTCTAATATTGGTTTTCGTTTCGATGTACGTAAAATAGATTTTCCGGCTAGAAATACAAAACAAACCAAACCAATAAATTTTCTAACAAATCTTGAAACCGAATCGATCAAATTTCAAAAAACTAAACGTTAAAATGTACTGTTTCAAAGGACCATTAAAATGAGATATTACTTGATGCCCCTTTCCATTTAAGATTTTTAATGGGACAGTTACCGTGGGTAAGGAATTAAAGTGGACTAGTCAATTTTTGTATAAGAAGTTGACTACCTTGATAATACTTCTAACGTGTTACAGGAAATTTTTGATACATTTCCAGATTTCCAGAAATTGACGATGGGATGTTTTTAAATGAACACCCGGAAAATGGAATTCTGCAGTCTACATTTATAATATCAATCCATAACATCAGTAGTATATAAAGCGCCGAGAGAGAGCGCCACATCTTTATTTGCCATATTATACAGTAAAACATAGCAATGATTACATTATTGATTACAGAATCAACAAATGTCATCATTGTTATTTTTTTTTCATCGTCATTTTTGGCTAGCTTTTTTACAATTAGAACAACATTTCAAATACATTTATAAGAATAAAAAATTATTCAATAGTACTACTGCTACTACTGCTACTACATACAAAAAACATGTAAATGATTAGATTATTGATTACAGAATCAATTAGTGTCATCATTGTTTTTTTTTTTTCATCGTCAGTTTTTGGAAAAATTAATTCAATAAATTCAATAAATTCAATAAATTCAACAAATTCAATAAATTCAATAAATTCAACAAATTCAACAAATTCAACAAATTTAATAAATTCAACAAATTCAACAAATTCAATAAATTCAACAAATTCAATAAATTCGAGAAATTGAATTTAGCACTCGATGCATCGAGTACTCGATGAAAAAATAGAATACCTACTAAACGACCCATTTGATAATCCGACGATATCAAATTCTAAAATCTTTTATGGAAAAATGGACGACAGTGTCTTTTTATGTTTTCTCAGCATAAATTCAAGAGTCACGTTCTTATTAAAAGACATCAGACATACTTAACGGTAGCTGTCCAGAAATATCGATCGATTTATTAAGAATTTCTATATTATTGGATTTGAATATTTTCTTATCTTATTTCCTTATCTCACATGCTCGTTGTGATTATGAATGTTTCACAAATAGTTTCCCACTAAATCCTGATTATTACGTAAGTATATATGCTTTTCATTATTTGTTTCGTGTAGCATTGAAATTGATAAATCTTTTCTATTTTTTCACTGATACTTAGTAGACCTCCGCAAATAATAATAATAAAAAAAAAAACGTATTCGTCTAGGTTAATTAAATTAATTTTATTTAGGTCAGAATAACTAATGTTATGTTACAGCATCTGCTACGTGAAAAAAGTAGTTAACAGATAGTTAGTTTTGAATTATTTAACATGTAGGCATTAAGAGAATTTTAACTTGTTAGGAAAACACTTTAAAAATAAGTAAAACGTTATGGTGTAAAATAAGAAATTGATCACATCAATAGATCTAACAGAAGAAATTATGTCCTGCTTAATTAACTTATTTATTTAGGAGTGTTACAATAACGCAGATAGCGTTAAAAAAGTGGGCAAGCAATGAGCAACTGAGCATTTTAGAGAGAAAGTCATATTCAACCATGTAGGTTGCTCCATTTCCACTGCGTATGACACAAGTTTGGTTTCTTATATGTTTCTCTTCAATTCATGGTAATTTTCATTAATATTCCCTTCTTCCTATCTTCATCTATTATCTTCCCTATCTTCATCTATTTTAGTTCTTAAGATAATTGACATAATTCGAGATTGTTGTGAAACACCGCTGCTTTCGCAATAGCTGTATCTTAAATGCCTTGCACGTTTCTCATTTTTAACATAGATTTATGTCCCAGAGATCTACCATAACGAGTTTGGTAATAATATCTCAAGCTATTGTTGAAATTGTCGATAGACCTACCGGCTTGATGTTATCTTCACCGATGTTTCTCGTTCGTTTGATTTAATAGATCATCTCACGTTGTAAAATCGACAATATTAATATTAGTCGTTGGCAAGGGATCTAGGGTGAGATATATGATGAAAAATGTACTTCTTCAGATCATATTACTGAGATCACAACTGCCGCTTTTAAAATCCTTTATATCTGTATCCGCAGAATCTACTTTTCGTACTTATAAAAGATCAGTGAAGCGATTAAAAGCCTTTTTTTGTGTATTATCTCCAAGCTAATGCACTATAGTTGCTTAATATATGCTTAATATTGCTTCAGAAAGCTTTCAGTGAAAGCTTTTTGAATGTTTTCAAAATGTCGCTGTTTTCATCTAGAGATTAGAGATAAAGTGTTCAATATGAGAACGTTTTCTCAACGGAGAAAGTACGGAATAAGAGGGACCCGCTTTTTTTTACACATTATTCGACCACTTAGTTCGGAAAGAAACTCGTTTTTTAACCTAGAAGCTACGAAATAATCACACGGAAGAAATGAATTCAATAAATCGTGTTCGTTGACTCCATTTTGTTAAAGCAGTAAAAGGAGATTGTTATATTAACTAAGAAATTTACTACAACAATGAACTGCGTTTATCAAATAAATACCGCCTCATTAACTTACTTTGTGAGAAATGAAACGAACTTTAAGGATTTTTCAATAGACGTTAATAAATGTATTTGCTTTATGTGTGAACTTGTGTTGTATGTCGAAATTGTTTAAAGATGTTCGAGAACCGGGAATGATGGTCACCGTCTAGGACGTCTGTTGACGTGATTACTTACGATATTATAGAATAAATCAGGTGTTTGGTACTAGAAGACGCAAGATTGATGAAACGACAGTTGGCAGCTTTAATAGGTACTTCAGACGGTCTTGAAAGTTATATATGAATACTTTGGAATGACAGAAGTTAGTGCAAGATGAGTTCTACGAATGCTTCCTCCATTCCAATCTCTGGAACTTAATCTTATTGGAGATGAAACCTGGGTACAGTATTTCGAGCTTGAGTCAAAAGAACCGCATATCAAGGATTCCAGCTCTATCAAAATATTTAAAGTCGCAACTTCTGCAGGAAAATAATAGCAAATACTTCTCGGCATTGTCAACGAGTTTTAATGATTAATTATTTAAATAAGGAATACTCTCCTGTTACCGCTGTATCAATCAATCAATATCAAACTTAACGTATCGCGTCAGAGATTCTATTAAAGTGAAAAGGCTATCAAAAGGTGCCGTTGTTGAATGTGGATACATAAAAATTGACCATCTATCTTATGGTCCAGGTCTGGCAATGCACTTTTTGTATCCAAACCTAGTAGCACAGACAGTTGGCGCAACGTTGGTTCTCGATCACGGAGAGCTTGATTCGACTTATTAGCGATGACGGCATTACGTGAAACTATGAACATTTTATACATTTGGCCGAACATTGGTTCGTAATGGTCTCGTACGCTTACCTGATCTTATTGGGGAGAGTATCTACTTTGGCGTGCAGCGACTTTTAACGAACGATCGTTCGTTGACCGTGTTGTTTCTTGTGTGTCGACAGTGACGTTTTTTCAGCTGATCTTCAAATGATGCTACACCGAAAGCCTACTAAGGAAATCTTAAAAAAGTGGCGACGAACTTAAAGCGGTTGTTGAAACGTATTTTGTAGTCAAACCAAAGAAATTTCTCTTTAACGAATTATAAATTTTATTGAAACGATGCGATACTTACATCGAAAGCTAAGGGGTCTATATTGAAAAATACATTTTTATTGCTGTTCTAACCTTTTCTTCACAGGTTACAGTAAACACTGAAAATGGCCAACGACGACTTACGCTGTTATATTGTTTATGTGTAAGTTTAGAGCAAATCGAAATATTTACTTTTGTACGAAAAGTTCCTCTTATACACTCCGCCAAAAAAGTATCGCATAAACTAAAAAAGGGCATTTATAAACCAAGATATTTTTATACGTTCACAAAAAGTTTGCCTCGTGTATGAGAACTATAAAAACACTAACAAAATCGTGGAACATAGCTTTTTTTCTTCTTTCTTCTTTCTTCTCGTCTTCCTATACGGACAAATTTTAAAGTGCGAAGTCAGAGTTCTGTACCAACGCTTTTAAAACTAAAATGAGCAATTTAACTTCAGAACAAGTGTGTTCTTTGATAGTTGCTTTAATCGAAGATGGACGATCTCAAGCCTACGTTGCTAATTTGATGAACATCAATCAGTCAAGTGTTTCTAGAGCCGTAGCCAGATATAGGGAAACAGGCAATTACAGTAGAAGACCTATACCAGGTCGTCCAAGATGTTCTACTCGCCAAGATGACCGCTATTTACTACTACAAGCATTACGTCGAAGACATGTAACTGCGAGACAATTGCAGAACGACTTGGCTAGAGTCAGAAATACTCGTGTGAGTACTCAAACTATTCGGAATAGGTTACGACAGAGTGGATTAAGAGCTAGAGTAGCTGTAACAGCCCCTCGTCTCACTAGGAACCACCGAGTGGCTCGCTTAAGGTTTGCCAGAGAACATGTAAATTGGAACATTAATGACTGGGCCAATATACTCTTCACAGATGAGTCAAGATTTGGTCTTTACACCTCAGATAGGCGTATCTCAGTGTACAGACGAGACGGTGAGCGCTATTCGCAGTGTAATATCAGACCTAGACCTAATTTCGCTGGTGGCTCTATTATGGTTTGGGGAGGCATCTGTTTAACAGGTCGTACAGAGTTAGTACCAGTAGACAGAGGTACACTGACTGCCCACAGGTATATAACGGACATTTTAGAAGAACATTTAGTACCATATGCGCCAATTATAGGAGACGAATTCATGTTAATGCACGATAATGCACGACCGCATGTTGCAATAATCGTCCAGGAATACCTTAACGATGTTGGTATTCCAGTTTTAGGTTGGGCTATCGAGCACGTGTGGGACCTCCTTCACAGACGGATACGAACCCAAAATGTTGCCCCAGCGGACCTGCATGGACTAGAAAATGCTCTTCGTGACGAGTGGGAGAATTTGGATCAGGCTTATATACGGAGGTTAATCGAATCTCTGCCAAACCGTATGCGAGCGGTCATAAGAGCCAGAGGTGGCAATACTCAGTATTAAAAGCTACTGTTATGACATTTTTCTTTCCAAAATTATAATATCTCGTTTTAATAAAAATCTCAAGTATGAGTTCTTGTTTTTATTTGGCCTGTATTTTATTTAAACAATCATAGAAATTATATCTTAGAGCGCACTAAAGTATATTTACAACTTTATGCTACAAACAAAGATTATGCGATACTTTTATGATTCAAAACTAAATTATGCGATACTTTTTTGGCGGAGTGTATTTGGAAGGTACTTAGACTACGGTATAAATATATCCTGTATGTACCGTGTATATATGATATAATCGTTTTACTAACAGATAAGGTTGATAACAACCGGGAGGTGTCACATCCGACTTATTACAAATCACAAGCGAAAAAGTTACGTGCGACAATGATAATAACGAAAACAATAGCGCTCGCTACCATAATTGTAATTGGTTGTATCATATCCTTAGCTATCATAATATCTAGCCTTGTTTATGTTTTTTCCGTTGATGTGACTACAGGAATCGGTATGTAGTATAAATGTTTCTATTTTTAACCGGTCAAAAACTATTTCTTTGCTGAAATTGTATTTAATGCGTTATAGTAATGTTAAATGATGTCTATATACTTACGTAATTTGTATATGTAGATTAACACGTGCGATTACCTGAGATATCAATAATAACCAATAACCAACTCGATGAAAACTGTATATTTTTCTTTTCCTCATAGGTAAGGTGTGGTGAAGTAGGTTATTGCGCTTGTTTAATTGAAATTAATGTTTTTATATGTTTTAATTTGTTGAAGACGTTTTTAGGTCTATTAGTTGCATATACATCAATATTTCAACTAAAGGTATAATGTTTTTTATTTTTAATCACACATCTCCTTGTTGTCCAACTGTACAATATGACCTCAATTATGCTGGTATAAAAGCACCAACCTTCCCTCTAGTTTATACAGTATAATATCGTAAAACAGGGCGAGTTCGGACCGTTTTTGCGGTCTTTTTGTCGTTATATCAAAACGAATGCTTCAATATTTCTGAAATAATTAGGAGGCATTCCTTTACTACCGACTAACAACAATCTTATCTAACTTTCAAAAGAATCATCGCAGGTTTCGAAAATTATTTGCCTGGGCGGCTTTGGACACGATTTGGTTTTTAAAAAATATATAAAGTAGGTAGGTAGGTACTTAAATATAATATCCTGTAATAACATTCCTGGTGTATTTAACTTTCTAATATGAAGCGATCGTAAAAATAAACATAAAAGAAATTCTAATTCGTTAACAATTTAATAATAATCTCAGATATCACACTAATAGATAACACTAATAAACAATGTATTAGTATTATATAAGATAAAGATTATAGGTAATCCACTTTTTTTTTGTTTATTCTATTGATTTATTTGTTGGAAGTTTGACAAATTTGTAAAATTTGCCTTTTTTTAAGGCAAATGGACGCAATACTTTTGTTATACTAGATACGTCAATTTTACTTTGGTCACTGAGAATAGGAAAATAAAGTTAGTCATCTTCGTAGCTCTTTCGTCTTTTTAAGAACTTATACACTTACAACAACACTGTATACATTTTAGGTTTATAGACCTACAGAAATTATTTGTGTACAAAAACATTTGAAATTTAAGCTATTTCCTATTAGGACTTTAACAACAACGAAGGATTTGAGATCGATGGGTGTATTGTCGTAGTCTTCTATCTCTTCAATCCCATCGTTTTCCAATCCAGAAGTTTCTGAAGTGCTTGCGAGCAAATCAGGATCTAGCTTGTAGCCTTCAGCGCTGCTTGTTGATAATTGGTTTGCATCGGTGGATCTACTTCTAAGCGTATTTCTCGGTCCAGGACACCTAATTTCTTGTAAAAATGTTAACAAAGAATTTAACAATAAGGGAGTAAATTCATCGGACGTTGAGGGTATTTTTTTCAAAACTGGATGAAGGTTGAAAGACACTATTCCGCAGGCTATAAAAGGAGCCAAAATCTTTTTTGGAGAAGAAGCGTCGATGTTATTTAGTGAGGTGCAAAATATGACACGTCGGGGGTTTGGTATGTTAGGTGGCAGGAGAACAAATCTTATTTCGTGTCCTTTACAGGTTTATATTACTTCAGTTGTTATGTGCGACGATCGATTATCTTCTATCATAACTTTAGGTCCTTCTTTTCCGCGAAAGAATGGAATCACGATTTGTCTAAACTAATCATCGAAGGTATTATTGTCAAACCATCCATAGCTACGTACACACCGTATCGACAGCCACGGGGTCCATTTCCTTCCCATTCTACATTATCTGTTTTTGGCTTTATATACTACAAATGTTGGTAACAGTTCCTCTGTTGTAGATGCTGCCATCACGACAAAAATCCATGATTCAATCGCAATATTTACTTTCATTCTTACAGATAATCTTCGCCCGTTCGAGATCGTCACTGAAGTTGGTCTCGTGATAGTTGATCACATTTTCGGGTGAAAGTGCTTCGAGGAATTTCTGTGAAATACAATTTCATAGCTCCTCGAGTTACTTGGGCGCTAATCGAGTTGATAGATTATCATTTTTGATCCAATCAGGATCCGGTAGATTTTCAAGAAATTTTCGCAAAAGAATTTCGCAATTAAGATGACTCAATCATCTAATATCATAGTCTTCTTTAGAAGAAAGCACTTGTTGTGCGCCATATTTTTTGTATATTTTCCAAGATTCTTGTTATCTAATGCTGACTTAGGTATTTCATATATTTCAGATGCTTCCATTATGTTCTTTTTCCTTAGATTTGTAGTAGTAATTAAATTATTACTACCAAGCACTCTTTTATAAGTTGAGACAAGTGTATCATGCTTAGATTTCATGCGATCTGGGAAAGTTAAATAAAATAATAAAAGTTTAAGCTACAATATTATTTCGCCATATTGCAGCCTTATGTGTGTGCACGCATAATAAGATATATAAAATAACAAGTAGAATATATATAAATAATAATAGCAAGGGCTCTGGGGTAGTATAGTAAACAACACGGAAGTATCAGGATACTCCGCATCACACAAGTTTAATTGTTTAATCTGGGACAGCTGTTTCAAGGATGCGTCGATTCTTATCTTCAACCGAAGACCAAATGATGTGAGAAACAAGCTTCTGATATATCTGTTTTATCCCTACCCTCCACAAAAATATTATTTACAAGTATTTGTTCTTGTCGCCTACACACTAAAACTAAAAAATGAAATGTTGGAAAATGCGAAGAAGTAGACGAGTCTCTAGTCATTGCAGCACGAAACATTTGTCACTTTTCCCGATGAATGCCTTACCTTAATAAATCAAACAGAACTGAGAATGACAACGATCCGTCCTCTCTAATCATCCCTTAAAATAACAACATGTTGCTGAACATCCTGTATAAATTTTACTCAGTGACATAAATATACTAATATTGCAGGGGAGAATTATTAATAGTGACTTCACCCAAAAATATAACTTAAATTTAAATAGATGTGACAGGTTAAAAGTTACATCGAAGCCTTTTCCTGCTTCTATAAATTCATGAAATTACCATGAAAAAACCATTTTTTTTAATAAAAACGCTTACATTCTTACGCTATTAGGCTCAACTGATGTTCAATACTAACTGTTAACTTATCATCAATCGAACAGATACGTTAATATATCCTCAACAAACGATTGAGTAGACCACCCAAAGTTACCCGCTCTGTCCGGGGTTGCCATGTTTTACGGCAGGACAAAAACGTTGTATTATAAGAATCCGCACTATATGAGAAAAGCGCATTACTTAAACTTTCAACACATTTAACGTGTTCACTACGAATATATATAGTGCAAAGTAATAAAATATATAGAATTGTGTCTATTGTACAAAGAAACTTTTCTGGTAACATATTAGACATATCAGAGTATCTTCTAAAAATACTCTTGCGATAATTAGCGAGCCAGCCATCTACCTCATTATTTTAAATGAAACATTCCATATATTATATAGTTTCTACATCTAAAAAAATCAGTGCAATAGGTTTCATATGTCCATCTCATTTATTTAGAATTTTATGTTCAATAGGATAAGAGGAGAGATATCTATTTCTTTTAATAAATGTTTAATCTATTCAATTACACTCCTTGCATTGCATTTAAATATGGTATTAGAAACCCTGGGAAATATACAAAGTGCTTAGAAATGAACACCACACATGGCTGAATTCAAATGCGGAAACATCATGTTTTTAAATAGCGCCGTATATATACAGGGTTACCTGTAAATAGCACGTAAGCTACCGAAATCTGAAGACAACCTATCAATGTGTTACTGAAAATTTAAAAAGAAATTTATTTGTAACATATACATTTTGTTCAAATTTTAGGGCCCAAAATGCAGGTAAAGCCGGTCCATATCTTTGTTTCTCCTATATTATACAAATACCGCTGATGAATCAAAGTTAACCCAGATGCAAATAAAAATCGATAAAGCATTGTAGATGCTATGAATAGTGAATAGTCTATTGAAATGCATTAGTCTGTCGTACAGCTGATGTCGAAGTGTTTATGTGTTTACATTTAATATGCCGATAACCATATGATTTGCGTTCTTAATGTTTAAAGTTAATGCATCCGAAATGTCGGGTTTTGAGTTATTTGTAGTTATACATTCTTTTTCTTTTTATGAAATTTGTGGTGATCCTAACAAGGACCGATCTAGGCGAAACAGGACAAAATAATTTATTAATGTAAAAAATGTTCGAAATGTCCACCGTGAGCTCTAATACAGGCATCAATTCGGCGACGAAAGTTATTATGCACACGAGTAAAATTTACCATGTCTTCGCGAATGCGTTGAGCTGCAACATAAATGCGATTTCGCAGATCTTCGACATTTTCAATATCAGGGCGACGATCATATACCAAGCTTTTCATGTATCCCCACAGAAAAAAGTCTAATGGATTTAGATCGGGATTATGTTGGATACCATATATGTGCAGGAACCATGTAAATAGCGCAACATACAAATTAAAAAAAAACCGGAAGAAGACCGTTAAATGCGTACAGTATACCGTTTGTAAAAATGCGACAGACAATGTTCCATCAGTTTTAAAAGAAATACAATCCAATTTTGCCGTCAATGCGCGAGAAGATTGAGAATTATCTGAAAATACTAATTATCGTTACCGATGCTGCCGCGGTAAGCTTCGCAACAGATCAATTCTTACACGATGGAGTATATAGTTAGAAGCAGTCTTCTATTGTTTCTGCAGCTGCAGTAACGCTAAGTCAAATACATTCCTCAAATCCTCAAATATCAGCAGATTTAAGAACTGCTAACAACAATTACGTTCCAGTAAGCGACGCAATAAAAAAAATTGCAAAACACTTCGCTGTCCTTACAGGATTCGTATGAAATTGTTGACTACGTACAAACAGTACTATATATTTTAACGACACGACAACAAAAGTGCTCAGTGTCAAAGTTGAAAAAAACAAAGATATTTTTTGCGTGTTGCTGCAACGGACAGGTCTCAAAGAGCTTTGCTGTAGAAACATACGCTATGATACAGGTGTTAAAGGACTCATATCCGAATTCCTTTTCAGCCATCTAGGCGGTAAGTTGGTTACCATATTTTGTTTGCATTTTCATAAGTTCTCTTATTGTTTTTTATTCTAAACAACGCTCATGTTTATTTCGGTTAACCTAGCGTAGTGACGCTATTGCTAAGCAATCGACTTGTTTCGCTTTAGTTATTATGAATGGAACCCTGAAATTTTGAAATAGGTAGTTATAGCACGAAACTGTTCATTTAAAATATCTTCGCGTACCAAGCATTTCCGGTTAAACCGGAAATGATTATCAATTTTGTTATTTTAGACACAATAGTATACTTTTTATCAGTTGTATACATATACACATATACTTTGTATTCACTATGTAAGAAATTTGTATTTCTCACATTTTTGTATAATAACGTTTTAAAGTCGAAGGTGAACCCCTGCGTTCGAGTATTGATATCGAAATTGTCGTTTCAAAATTTCGAGTCAATTTAACTAGTTAGAAAATGAATTTCGCGAAAGATAGGAGTAGAAACTATATTTTAAGAAGGGCTATACAGACAATAATATGCAACCATTAATTTACGATCGAAAGAAACGATCTACAGTTTAAAATCACGTTACAGAAGGTGTAACGTGATCTAAATACACCATACACTGTCGTTATAATCTGTATAACGATAATTAACAACTACCTGCTTAATTGCCGTCGTTAATTGCACTTTAATCACGTAATCAATCTTCCCAATAACTTCGAATCTTCGTTTCAGTTTGAGAAATGTTTTTAGTTGCACATATCGTCGAGGATAACGTAGTTTGTACATCCTGCTAGCTGCGCTATTCCTCTAATATAGTGACTTTTCTTTTACGAAATTTATTTTATAGGTAGTCAAGCAGCTTTGATACTTTTAAGGATCAGTTTAAAAATGTTATTGTAACATTGTTTATCGCTGCCATGGCAACTAAACAACCCTGACACACATTTGGGCAACATTATTCAAGTGCAATAGAAAAAATCAAAATCATTGAAATAAAGTAAGAGATATGTGCTACCTAATATAACGTGTGGAAATTAAATACGCAATAAAAAGGCAATATTTTGTTTAAAATGAAAATAACCGATGCTAATATTTGGCATAACCGGAAAGATAACAATTTTTTATTATTTAATCTTTAATTAATCTTTAACCTTTTAATCGGAGACAAACTTATCAAGTATAGCTTGTGATAATTTTTGGTATTTTCGTTAGGTAGCATTTTATATCGTGTTACATTTTCATATATCGTGTCTGAGAGCTTTTTTCGACAGTTGCATTGCATATCATGGTTTAAAATTAAATTACAAGGATTTATCAGTTTACCATTACGCTTCCGCAATTATTGTGAAGTACGTCAAAATCAGAGGGATAACCACGGTCATTGTCAAGAAGTATTAATATCTTGAAATGAAAATTTGTAGGCTTACGATATAGTTGACAAGCAGAACAAGATAATTAAGAAACCAATCTTGAAATGGCTTCTTTGCCATTAATTTTCATATTACTTCGAAATCATCCATTGAAGAACTTTTTCGAATTTTTAGATCTGTCGATGAATAAAAAATACGATGGATAAATAGGCGTATTAAAGCGAAATCTTTAAAGTAAACTTACCTGTACACAAGTAGTGGTTTCAACTTTATGTCACTAGCAGCATTTCTTCCCATTGTCAGCAGTTCTGAAAGCAGGCTGCGAGCTTTCACTTTTTGGAACATATGTCCATTCTTGTTGGCGTACGCTTCCGAAGGAGTTCCATGTCATCAATATTAAATATTTGATGTTCCGTAAATCTACCCTTTTCAATAATTTATCGCAATATGTCTGTTAATTTTGAAACGGCCACATTATCTGCGTTGGTACCTTCCCTATAAATTTCCATATTATGTATTTTATATCGAGTGTAAAATAAATCAAACCAACCTAGACTTCTTTCAAAATTGTGAGCTTCAGAATAATCTCCTCCGTGTTCTTTCACAACATTAAAGACTATTCTTCAGGTTTAACAATCGTTCTTCTTAAGGAAATTTTTTTCTAGTGTTAATCTTCTATCCATATGGACAAAAACGTTATAACTATTAGTACTCTAGTACGTTTTTCGTAGTATTTTGGCACTTGACAATATCGAGATCTTTGTACTTTTCTTTCTCTTTATATTTTTTACATAGAACACCCGGTCATTCCCTTATTTGGCTATTTTAAATTTATTTACCTGACCGTCTTTTAATTCCCCCAGCGTTTTCAGTTGTATGCTAAAGACCAACCAGGACTGAAATGGCAGTGATTTTCTTATCACGAAGGCTTTCTTGAATGAATGCCTGTGGATTCTCGGTTTACCATATTTGACAAATACGAGTACTAGCTCCACCATTGAGAAAAATGCGCCTCGTTTGTCTGTAAAATGTGGGATAACCATTCCGCTTTAATTTGAACTTGAGCCATTATTCGTAAAGAAAAATTGTATCTGCAAAGTAATGTTTACTATATTCAAAGGAACATTGTATTAAACTCATTCCCGTTGGTAGATCACCTTTGTTTGAGTGGAACTCATAAAATATACGTTGAGATCACTTTTATTTCCAGAAGAAAAGGAAAATTAAAATGTAATATCTTTGTTTTGACAGATGTGATCGTAGTTGCCGTGACTTTCCATAGATGCATTAAAATTGTTAGTTGCGACTACACTCCGCCAAAAAAGTATCGCATAAACGAAAAAAAGGGCATTTATAAACCAAGATATTTTTATACGTTCACAAAAAGTTTGCCTCGTGTATATGAACTATAAAAACACTAACAAAATCATGGAACATAGCTTTTTTACTTTTTTTTTTTTTTCTAAAAGAACACATTTAGGAAAATGCATATGTGTAAGGTTTGTTCAGTTGTGAAGTGAAGTGAAAAGGCTATCAAAAGGTGCCGTTGTTGACTGTGGATACATAGAAATTGACCATCTATCTTATGGTCCAGGTCTGGCAATGCACTTTTTGTATCCAAACCTAGTAGCACAGACAGTTGGCGCAACGTTGGTTCTCGATCACGGAGAGCTTGATTCGACTTATTAGCGATGACGGCATTACGTGAAACTATGAACATTTTATACATTTGGCCGAACATTGGTTCACAATGGTCTCGTACGCTTACCTGATCTTATTAGGGAGAGTATCTACTTTGGCGTGCAGCGACTTTTAACGAACGATCGTTCGTTGACCGTGTTGTTTCTTGTGTGTCGACAGTGACGTTTTTTCAGCTGATCTTCAAATGATGCTACACCGAAAGCCTACTAAGGAAATCTTAAAAAAGTGGCGACGAACTTAAAGCGGTTGTTGAAACGTATTTTGTAGTCAAACCAAAGAAATTTCTCTTTAACGAATTATAAATTTTATTGAAACGATGTGATACTTACATCGAAAGCTAAGGGGTCTATATTGAAAAATACATTTTTATTGCTGTTCTAATCTTTTCTTCACAGGTTACAGTAAACACTGAAAATGGCCAACGACGACTTACGCTGTTATATTGTTTATGTGTAAGTTTAGAGCAAATCGAAATATTTACTTTTGTACGAAAAGTTCCTCTTATACACTCCGCCAAAAAAGTATCGCATAAACTAAAAAAGGGCATTTATAAACCAAGATATTTTTATACGTTCACAAAAAGTTTGCCTCGTGTATGTGAACTATAAAAACACTAACAACATCATGGAACAGCTTTTTTACTTTTTTTTTTCTAAAAGAACACATTTAGAAAAATGCATATGTGTGAGGTTTGTTCAGTTGTTTATTGAAAGTCTTCCTATACGGACAAATTTTAAAGTGAGAAGTCAGAGTTCTGTACCAACGCTTTTAAAACTAAAATGAGCAATTTAACTTCAGAACAAGTGTGTTCTTTGATAGTTGCTTTAATCGAAGATGGATGATCTCAAGCATACGTTGCTAATTTGATGAACATCAATCAGTCAAGTGTTTCTAGAGCCGTAGCCAGATATAGGGAAACAGACAATTACAGTAGAAGACCTATACCAGGTCGTCCAAGATGTTCTACTCGCCAAGATGACCGCTATTTACTACTACAAGCATTACGTCGAAGACATGTAACTGCGAGACAATTGCAGAACGACTTGGCTAGAGTCACAAATACTGGTGTGAGTACTCAAACTATTCGGAATAGGTTACGACAGAGTGGATTAAGAGCTAGAGTAGCTGTAACAGCCCCTCGTCTCACTAGGAACCACCAAGTGGCTCGCTTAAGGTTTGCCAGAGAACATGTAAATTGGAACATTAATGACTGGGCCAATATACTCTTCGCAGTGTAATATCAGACCTAGACCTAATTTCGCTGGTGGCTCTATTATGGTTTGGGGAGGCATCTGTTTAACAGGTCGTACAGAGTTAGTACCAGTAGACAGAGGTACACTGACTGCTCGCAGGTATATAACGGACATTTTAGAAGAACATGTAGTACCATATGCGCCAATTATAGGAAACGAATTCATGTTAATGCACGATAATGCACGACCGCATGTTGCAATAATCGTCCAGGAATACCTTAACGATGTTGGTATTCCAGTTTTAGATTGGCCTGCGGTTAGTCCGGACATGAACCCTATCGAGCACGTGTGGGACCTCCTTCACAGCGGACCTGCATGGACTAGAAAATGCTCTCCGTGACGAGTGGGAGAGTTTGGATCAGGCTTTATAGGATGCGAGCGGTCATAAGAGCCAGAGGTGGCAATACTCAGTATTAAAAGCTACTGTTATGACATTTTTCTTTCCAAAATTATAATTTCTTGTTTTAGTAAAAATCTCAAGTATGAGTTCTTGTTTTTATTTGGCCTGTATTTTATTTAAACAATCATAGAAATTATATCTCAGAGCGCATTAAAGTATATTTACAACTTTATGCTACAAACAAGGATTATGCGATACTTTTTTGATTCAAAACTAAATTATGCGATACTTTTTTGGCGGGGTGTATTTCAATTTTCTAAAACTCAATGAAAACCTTAGAAAGCTCACGGCAGTAAATTCTAAATTATTTCATTGTCTGACAAAAATTAATGAACATAAAGATTAAGGTAAAGTATTAAATTAACCAATTTCCAAAAGTAAGTTGATGCAAGACGTTGTTCCTGCGGAATTTAAAAATATTTTTCTTCCCAATTAGTATGTATATGGTATAAAAAATTCGTCAGGTTAATTTTGGAAGGCAAACAATTTGCAATTCACTAGCAAAGAATTTCCTGATATGATATCCTGGAAAGGACTATCGCAGATGAAAGGCATTGTGAGAGTTCCGTCAATGCTTGAAGCATGAAAATTGTTAGTTACGGTTAGGCTATAAATAAAAAAATACTATTTTAATGGTTTTTGGAAAATTAGTTTCAAATCAACAATATAAAGAGTCATACACAAACTCCCCGTTAGAAAAGATATATTTCATAGTTTTCAGGAGAATCAATCCTAAGAGGGTGGACAGGTTTCGAAATTTGATAGTATTTTATTGCTTCTAACCAGAAGCATTAGTACCAAATTTCTTTCTTATGAGTTTCTCCTATTCTACATCATTGAGGACTAAATTTCCTCAAAAAAGAAGTTTAAATAAATCATTAAAAAGAATCAGCACAACCCAAGTTCAGCTCTCATCTTCTGTAAACTACGTAGATGTGAACTATATTACATATTACAATCGATAACGATTAAATTGAATACGGAAATTGGCGCCAGCATCCTAACTATAAAGTATATGCGTTCTTTCGTGATAACCACATGCACAAATATCCCAAATTCGAAATAATGAGGGGGACGGCCTTAAACTGTTTGAAATGGAATCACCCACGTGTAATTTAATTTGGCGATTTTAGCTACGTATGGTAAAAGCGTATAAAATACTGCACATTGTACACTCCCACTTTTTTTATTTTTATGAGAAATAATCATTAAAGAAAAGAACTATAAATGTACATATTTTGTTCTCAGGGTGCCCAGTTTCTATCCAAAACGACCTCGTTCTAGAACATCCCTTGCTCTTAGTACCAGAAGGTGGATATGGAAACGATGCATTCTTCCTCCCTAACATTAACAGAACCATTAACTTTGGCTATAACCAAAATATTCAACTTTCTTGCCCGGGGGGCGATTTGCTTCTAAATGGAACATATCAAAGCGATACTCTAGTTCGATGTACACATTTCAATCTAGCAGCAGATAATGTACTGTTACCATTTAGTCAAGTTTCCTGCAGTAACTACCCGGTACATGTAGCTCGTTACACAGGAAATACATGTCTTTCACAATACACCGAAGTGGAAGTTGGATTTTTGGTTAACAACAGATTTTTAAGACATATTCTCGTTTGTTTTGATGAGAGTATTCGAAGTACTTTATACAGTCAATTTAATCTAACTAGAGCAATAGGAGGTCGACGTACTGGTCAACCAAGACCGGGGGAATGGATAGAAGGTGAATTCTTCAATCTGTATGATAGAGTAGTTTCTGACTTGTACGTTCGTCAAACACAAAGAGCTACCATCAATGAGCTACTGGGACTAAGTTTTAATTCTAATAAATACATAAACAATAACATGTACTTATCAAGAGGTCATCTCACTGCAATGGCGGACTTTGTTTATGGCGCCCAGCAAAGGCTGACATTTTACTACGTCAATGCGGCACCTCAATGGCAACCATTTAACGGAGCAAACTGGAATCGATTGGAGATAGACACGAGAGATTATGCTAGCCGTAATGGCTTAGATCTAATAATTTACACGGGAACTTATGGTATTAGTACCTTGCCCCATGAAGTAACCAATGAAGACGTTGACCTCTACTTATATGCTGTTGGTACCGATAGAGCTATTCCAGTTCCTAGGTTGTACTGGAAAGTATTGTATGAGCCTAGAAGTAAAGCGGGAATTGTGTTCTTAGGGGTGAACAATCCACACGTCTTCAATGAAAATAGAGATATTATTTGTACAAACATTTGCGATCAATATCCTTGGCTGACTTGGCAGGCTACTAATATTACTGCTGGTTACTCCTACTGTTGTGAGGTTACAGACTTTAGAAAAACGGTTTCTACTTTACCTGATTTTGAAGTTGTACAATTGTTAAAATAATTGTTTATGTTTCTGTATGTACATTCGATTTGTAATAATGAAAGATGTCTAGGAGAAATACATTTAATAGATATTGCTAAAACGAAAGTATTTCGTATGATTATGATTAAAAACCCTGTATTATTCATCAGTTTTATAAATGTAATTAATTTACTCAATAGATGTTGTAAATGTAAATAGATATAAAAATGGAGATGAAATTCTTCCGATTAACTATAAGCAATCTCTTTGGTCACAATAACCGAGTCACTTAGAGAATGTGTCAATACGACACAATATGTTAGCACGGTTGTAGGTAAAATAAGTCAACAAAAACAGCATTAATGGATCTCATGCTGGTAAGTAAACGAGATTATGGGACATATTTTCGATCTTACAAACGCTTTTGATAACGTGTCACACGATTTATTACTTGCAGAGATTGAGCAACTCGGCATTAGAGGAAATCCGATTTCCTTTGTTATGAGTTGTGTAACGGTCTGAAATCAAACTGTTTACATTAGACGACACTTACATACAAACATCAACTACAAGCTTAAATTTTAGCTCTACAAATTACTCTGTCGAATATTTAGGAACTTTTTTAGATAGTAAATTGACATAGGAAGTATACGTTGATGATAGTATAGGTAGATTATCTAGTTATACATACTTATTTAAAAATTTAAGAAGTAATAGTTGCGTACTGTGAGTTAATTGCGTACTGTGAGTTAATTCATTGTATTTTATGTTTTGGCACCTTATTTTGGGGAGGGTCAAACTACATGCATAGAACCTTAGTTTTACAAGAACAAGCCTTGAGAACTATATCCAATGTTGGTTATGCGGAAATCATTTAGGAAACTAGAAGGTCCTTTTTTCCAATATGTATATATATGGTAATAAAAATGTGCTGTCTACGCATAATGAATATAATTGCACCGTACTTCAAATGACACACATGACAAATTACCTAAACTTCGTTTAGAAACTTTCAAATGGTTGGAAAGATATGAATCGTCCAGCCCTTTTAAATAAGGTCAGGAATTTCTTGCCAGGATATGCGTTGTACGCCGACCAGAAATTCTAACATATCATAGATCAACTAAGTACAAATAAAATTGCTTTGTACTCCGGCTTCACTATAAAATAATGAAGCTGGTAGGACCATGCGTATGTTTCTAATGATTAACGTAGTACAAAGTGCGACATTACAAGTATTACATATCAAAAATTCATTTTATAAAACACACGAATGCAGTAGTACTATGTCTTGGTCAATGGTAAATAAGTATAGATGTATATATGAAAATAAAATAAAAACAAAAAAATTAACAAAAAGTAAAATAAATTGAAACCAAATCAAAGAAGCACTCTATAAAATAACAACAGTCATAAAAATAAAATAAATATAACAGATTAAATGAATATTCTATAAAATAATAACAAATATAAATGCCCGAAACAAGGATAGACATATAATATATATAATATCCTTGTTTCAGGCAAGACAGAGAAAACACAAGGATATTATAAATTATCACTTAATGTGCTAATGAACAGATTCACTAGTTAAATTAAGAAAAATTCCAAGCTATTCTACTACATATGCAGGTAACATTCATGTTACCCTAATTGATCTTTTCTTTCTTTTTTTACATTCAGTTACTAAGATAGAAGTAATAGATCATATCGATACTGAATAATTCCAAAGTTACTTATATATGTAATTTGAATAGTAGTTCATTAAAACTTGCTAAATTTGAGATATTACCAAAAAATTCATACATTATTTGTTTCTCCAAAGGTCGAAGAAAATAACTTTCATTGGAACTATTGGTTAATTATATTGTATTTAGCTGTAAGGTAAACTATGTAGGGTCGCAATAACCCATCATAAAGATTGTGCTTGCGGGGAGTTTCCCACGTTTAAGTAGGATTTGATAAGTATTAATCACTCCTTATGGCGGTTGTATGCTATTACTTATCGAGGTTTCATAGTACGTCATTTACAACTTTGGGTTATGCATAATCGCCTTTCGTTACAAAACGCTATTGCATTCAATCCGCTTCATTGTAAGACCTTTGTTACACTCACTACCAAACAAGTTTTGATGGTACCTTTAAGAAATTGGTTTTTCCACATCCTTAAGGGCCCCAGCCCCTGTACCTGATGTTATCTTGGTGGTAGCTTTTGAGTGGGAACAAAAGTATATAAAGATTTGGCAATCTAACGACGAGAGCTTTTTGTTAGCGAACTCTTTTAAACAACATGAACAATTCTTAAAGTGCGAGCTTAAGTTTTTAAGTATTTAGTGTTTGTAAATGTGGATGCCTGCCTTTTACTTAAGAAAATACCTCGCTGGTCCTTCGATAAAACAAGCGAATAAAAATAGTGTTGGAGTAATCATTTTACAGTTCACAGAAGGTAGCGTCTAGCTCCAACGCAATGCTTTCCACTGGTTGTACGAATCGCAAAATTATACCTTTGGATAATCTACCATTATTAATCATCCCGTCGGCAGCGTTTTATTTCTAGGTTTTAAACTAGTCTAGAATATGTTTCTGCTCGAAAGATATAGAAAAGTAACCTAGGAGATGAGCAGAAGAAATAAGATAACATTTGATAATTTGTTGTATTTATTGAGGACATTCGTTATTGATACAATGATTAACACACAATAGAAAATCAAAAAGTATAACGGGAACAATAAGTAGCAACTATAGATTATACTGTAGCAGCAAGGGATACATTGTAAGCGCATAGCTTATAAATGCATAACTTAACACAAAAAATACTGAAAACTCACATTTCTAGTTAAACAAATGATGTGTGATAACAGCACAACTTTCGACAGTCATTAGTCATCAATCTAACAAGAACTACAATCCTATTATACGGTAACATTCCTTACGTTCGTATATTTTCGGAAAAATAAGAATCGTAACATAAATTTAGTTAAGCTCATTGTCAAGGAGAACTATATCTCCATTTTCGTTTTTCTCAGAATTACCTACATTGGGAGAAGCGGTACGTTCCTCAGAATTAGCGGTCTCGATTCGCAGGTTTCAATACTTCTAATGAACGAGTTTCGAGTACTGCTTGGTAAATTCCAAGATTCGATTTATCGCTTGCGACTTGCGGAATTTCTTGAAATGGTGAATAGAAAGGAAGTTTGGGCTTTATAGCTGGATACATCGGCATCAAGATTTGCGGCTTGGTACCCCTTCTATTAAAAAATATGTTATAGATGCTGGGGTAATTGAATCATTGTGTGAAGTATCCTATTAATAAAAATAAAAGTTGTATATTCTGCGTTGTCACAGGTGAATTATATAAACGAAAATTTGTGTTAGGATGGTTGTAAACGTTTGAATTTTGCAAATTTTCGACGTTTTCGTTCAAAGGCGGATTTAATAAAGCTCCTCCTTGATTGTAGGTAAGTGCCTGGGAACTGGTCGCTGGCGTAAAGTTACTAGTTGATGGACCATTATTTTCCTTTTTTTCGCCGCCGATCAAAAGGTTTGCTGTTCCAAGTAGCTTTGTTATTCCAAAAGGTAACATTTCCCGTATGCGCTCGTAAATTTATTTTATATAATTTTTCGTGATCCTTTCGTGTGGATTAGTGCAGGAGTGCAGAAGCGGCCGTATACTACTCTCCACCTCTTGCCTCTTGAGTAAGTGTCTTCAAGCGTAGGCTACAAGTAAATTTCGAATTAGTTTTCACATACGTAATTTAACCACGTTCTTGATAAAAACTAGCCTTCAATACAAATTAGTTTATAAATTAATTGTATTTTACAGATAATAGCAAGCTTTTCTGATTATTCGAAGCGAAATATTTAAAATAAATTCAACGTTTTTTATATTCTGACGGCTTTGATGTTATACTGTCTAAATAGTTGTCACTTTCGTTGTAGCTAGATAAAATAGTGGTTGGCCTATACAACGTTAATATGGCAACCTTGCAGTTATCTCAAACTTTTGTGGTGCGGAGGCTGCCGATACATATGTGCTGTTTACCTTATTATTATTATTATTTACTCTTATTATTTAAGAATATTAGGTTTAGATTAGAGTTAACTACAAGCGTAACGGTTGAGGTCAAAGATAATACCTGCTAACACTTGTAGCCGTCTTATTCTATGCATATTTCTTTATTGTTATACATAATTCTGGTTTAAGGATGCGTCTCTAAGACGAAGCCGTTCGTCCAATTTTGTGAAGAATTTTGTGAGAATCTATAAAAGGTTTATTATTGGCATGTTTCTAAGACGCAAGACGGGATATTTTTTTATAATCTTTAATAAACACACATTATCAGGCACATTATCGGATATGTAGAATGACTGATTTTTTTGATTTTGGTTTCGATTAATGAAACTATCATAACATGTGTTTGATCATCAAAATTATAAAATTCTAGCTTGTGCATTTTATCCGCACGATACGGTCGATACAAACTTATTATAACAACAACCGAAGATGTCAAATCCGAATTACAGAAATTATTTATTTTCAATACATTTGGAAGCTGTTTTTGTAAACAGAGTCGTCATCTGGAGCTTCCTTTCAAAACCTGATAACATCATCATCTTCAAAAATGTTCGATCTTTTGGATTTGCAACCGTCAGTCAGCTCCTTTAACAACAAAAATCAGTTTCCTGTATCTACAAATTATTTTTAAAATTTAGATAGATTGCGCTGTAAGAAATGGTGCGGCGGTATTTCATTTTCATGAAGATAATTCAAACGGTAAATATCAAATAAGTAATAAGACGTTATTTCTTTGTAGCTGATGGTTACTTGGATATTTTACAAAATTTTAACTTATAAATATCTTTTACCAACATGACGGCCTATTCCCGCGCAATCGTTTTTTGTCTAGAAATCCTTTGCAAAGGATACTTTAACCGAGCACAGAGTAAGAGGCATGCATCAAAGTTTGATCCAAGAATGAGCAAGAAGGGCTGCTCATGAAGAATTAATTCGGAGACGCCAAAAGCGCCTGGAAGTTAGTTGGAAAATGTATTACGGATTTTACGGTTTATCTTTTTTTGTGTAAATCAAAACAGGATCTATTTTGCTCTTAGCAGAAATGAACTAAATTAATTTCCATGTTTGCATCACCAAGAGTAGGATTATGGTTTTGAATTTGTACCTTGATGAATAGGAAATTTTCAGTTCTTTGTACTATCCCTGTAACTTTATTTGGTGACTATTTCCGTTTTCGCGGATGCTGACCAATAAAGGTAGGTGAGTACTTGATTACAATTATATAATTCAATTGTGCGTGTATTGCTTATACGGTGAAAGTCCTTCTTATGGAAAATTTTCTCAAGCGGAGGAAGATCGTGCTCAGACAGTATTTTTGGAACTAGCTTTCTGGGTATATATTTTTATGCAAAACTGATGACCGGGCGAAGGCAGACAGGATAATTCTCCCCGACAGACCTAAAACAAGTACAGGAGCGGATACCAAATGTCGAAAATGGATGGAAAAAAATATAAGAACATCTAAAAGAAGCGTATTCTGTTCAATTAGCTGTGGCATTTCAGCCATGATCGAGTCGTGTTCCGGAGATTCCTGTATTTATATTTGTAGCTTCTTCGCTAGCTGCGGTATTTCACCTAAGATCGAGTCGGGTTATGTTCTTGAGAATCTTCTTTGCATTTGTGCAGCGCTCTCGATTTGCTTTAAACATTGCTTGGTTAGTGAAAGTCCTGGAAGCTGCGAAGAAACGAAAACGGGGAGCCTAAAAATGGCTGTTTGTATTTAAGATAAAACATGGAAGTGATTAATGTTGCTGCAAGAATATTTGAATAAAGGTATAGTTACAGAATGAGAGTTTGAAACGATTTACGCATTTGATGGGACGCTGCGAAGTTAGAAGACAGGTATATCATTAGCTTCAAGTACATCTCTGGTTAGTCACCGAACGTTACTCAAGAAGATGTGGAATAGTTTTTGGAAAAGTTGCTTGGACTGTTAATGGAATATACCCCAGAAAATATTTACGATGCGCGTGAAAGTAGTCTGTACTTTCAGGTTTTACCTGTTAAAACTCTAACATTGGAAGGCGAAAAATGTGCTGGGGACAAATTTTTAACAGAAACGTTGACCATATTTTTTGGGCTGAACAAAAAGAAAAGCTTTTCGTAATTGGCGAAGCTGTTCGATCACGGTCGTTGCCACTTGCTAGTTTTCCAGCCACATGGACCTCAAAAAACAGGCGTGGATGACAAGAACTACAATGACCATCTGGCTTTCAGAGGTGAAGAATGTTGCTTTTCTTGGACAATGCTGGATTACATCCAAGAGAGGTAAACTTAAAAATGTTAAAATCATTTTTCTGCTCTTAAATACGACATCTGCTTATCAGCTCATAGACCAAGAGGTAATTAAAAATTTTATCTTTTTTATCGTAATTTGGTTGTAGCACATATTCTTTTAAAAATGTTAACTTAAAGTTCCAGGGATTGTTTATTTTATTAAAAAGGCACATTCAGCACACAATATTCAAAATTGCTATTCCGTAGGATTTGATGCAGAAGATGATTTGCCGTTGATAACCTTTCAGACAGTTTGATAACATTGGCCAAGTCGAAAATCATTCATTTGGACGAAAAGATGCTTATAGAAGAACTGCTTAGTAACAAGGGTAAGCATGAAACATGAGACAGAAGAGATATTCATGCAAGATAGCGACGACAAGGACGAAGATATTAATGGTCATATAAACTCCTACGCTGATGCATTAAAAATGATTAATAATCTAAAGATGTTTCGTAAAGATTCTTTGGTGTCTGAATATTTGAAAAACATATCACCTTTTCAAAATCGCTTTTTGTACGAAAAAGATAAATAATTAAAACATGTATTTCACGCAAACGAAACTTTGAATTTATTTATTAGAGAATTATTTTATCTATTCTGCTTTACGTTTGTGGGCTACTCAATGGATCTCGGACTCAATGAGCGGACAGTCACCGCAATCCGATAAAGAAGCTGGAACTATGAATGTCCGTTCTTGAGGTCTTTCATTGTAATTGAAAATTAAATGTAATTTCATCAATGCTAGATATTTCGTTATGAGATGAGTAACTTATAACCACATAAGCTACGTTCTTACACAGTACATTCACTGGTGGATAATTGTTTTAAAGGAAAATATATTTATTATTATCAACTTCAGATTTCAGAGCCTAGTGAATACAAAATTTTTTTTTGATTTTTGTAAAAACAGTTTGTTAGAGGAGGAAAAGTAATTGCGTATCCATACATTTTCCGTCTGAAAAGACAAGTGCTTTACCGTTAAAATGAAAGATATAGGTTGTTTCATCTAAAATAACTAAGTTTACAGTTATTTCTGCTACAACGGAATGTCGTAAATAATTCAGAATATATTAGCTCAATACTATATATGTGCTTCGGTGCGAAGTCTTTAGCATTTTCCAATATATAATGTCATGCATGTTTGATAATTTTCTGTATTTATTGAGAACATTCGTTAATGATACAACACTGATTAACATACAATAGAAATTTAAACAATATAACAGGAACAATAAGTAACAATAATAGATTATACTGTAGTAGCAAGGGATACATTATAAGCACGTAGCTTATAGGTGCATAACTTAACCCAGTGAATAAGAAGTTATTAGCCAGAAAAGGTTAGCTACATTATAAATTAAAGAAAATGAATACAAAAAAAAAATGAAAAGTAATGTTTCTAGGTAAACAAATTTAACTAGAACTGCAATCCTATTATACGATAACATTCCTCACGTTCGTATAGTTTCGGAAAAATAAGAATCGTAACACAAACTTAGTTACGCTTATTGTCAAGAAAAACTATATCTCCATTTTCGTTTATTTCAAAATTACCTAGATTGAGAAGAGTGGCAGGTTCCCTAGGCCTAGCGATCTCGTCTGGTGGTTCCAACATTTCTAACGAACGATTTTCGAGGAATGGTTGGTGAATTCCAAAATGCGAATTATCCGCTGCAACTTGCTGAATTTCTTGAAATGTTGAATGTAACGGAAGTTTGGGCTGTATAGGTTGATACATCCGCATCAAGTTTTGCTGCCTTGTTGTTAATGAAGTTTTATTACCCCTTCTATTCAAATTTATGTTAGAGCTGCTGGGGTAATTGATTGGTTGTCTGAACAATCCTGATTGATCGAGTCTTATTTCCTGAGGTATCATAGGTGGATTATATAATTGAAAATTTGTGTTAGGATATTCGTAAACGTTTGTATTTTGCAAATTGCTCAAAAGTGGATCTACTCCTGGTTGTAAGAATAAAGCTCCTCCTTGATAGTAGGTAAGTGCCTGGGGATCAGTCGCTGGTGTAAAGTTACTAGTTGAAGGACCAATGTCTTCATTTTGTTCGCCAATGATCAAAAGTTTTAATGTTTCAATTAGCTTTGTCATTCCAAAAGGTGACATTTCTGGTATGCACTCGTGAATATATTTTATATCATTTTTCGTGATCGTTTCGTGTGGGTTAGTGCAGAAGCGACCGTAAAGTTCTCTCCACCTCTTGCTTCTTAAGTAAGTTTCTTCAAGCGCAGGCTACAAATAAATTTTGAATTAGTTTTTAGTAATACTATTAATAGCAATCTTTTCTGATTAGTCGAAGCTAAATATGTAAAATAAATTCAACGTATTTCTGAGACGTATCTGCTGCTGGCGGCTTTAACGTTATACTGTTTAAATTGTCGCTAAGCTACATTGTCATTTGTCTTGTAGTATAGTAGTTGGTCCATGAGTGTCAATATAGTATTTTGGCGGTTATCTAAAACGTTATCAAAAGAAAATAGTCTGGTCTTAAGTGATTAGAATTTATTCACTACGCGGGTGATAAACTTTTAAATGAAGTGGATTATTGGCACAAACATTATCGAATGTACCCTCTTCGGAAAGATGACTACACACGTAAGCTGCAAGCTCTAGCGGTGTTGACTCTACTGCACTCCTGGAGCACAAACCAAATCAAACGGCCCAAATGAAGATGCCGCGAACTGTCAAAATGAAGATCTCGACGCAGTCAGAACTTATATTAATAAATTCTCCTACCGAATTAAAATAAATTAAAAGTTGCGTTACATGCAAATATAAGAAACACAGTAACCCACATATTTTAAAGTAAAAAACCTTCCAGGAAAGCTCCCTTGTTGAAGAGCTTAATTGTACAAAAAAATAAAGGAAAATGAAAGGAATATGATGATAGAGAAGAAGCAAAACTCGTACAAAGCCCAACAGTTTTATAAAAATTTAAATAAATTAATAAAAATGTTGCAGGATGATATTCAGAGTTTATAATATTGTAATCATGAATTCAATCAGTATTTGAAGAAACATGGTATACACAGAAGGATATCAGTTCAACAAAACAGGCTTAGCAGGCTTTTCTCGATAAAGTCAGGATGTTTTCTAACACATTTAAATTTACCTTCATATATTTTTAGGCAGAAGCTATTAAGACGGCTAATTACTTATTAGATATATGCCCATCACTACCGTCAGATAGAAAACATCCTTAGAACCATGGGTTGGTTATGTACCTTCTGGTTGCTAGTTGCTTATTCTTGGTATCAAACTAACTCAACAAAAATCCAAGCAAAGGGAAACTTAAACCACAAGCAAATGAAAACATTTTTATGGGATACTTCAAACTCATCCAGAATTTGAATCTTCGTGTCTTCATTGTGTAAGGTTTACCAACGAGAGATAGATGTGACATAATACTATTGATTATAATGCTTTTGATTGTGAACTACTAGCAATGAAGCTAGTAATAAAGCAAGTAACCCACAAGAAGATGAAGTTGTGAATCAAAACAAACGCGTGGTAGATAGTATGCAAAAAGAAGAATGCAAATATAGTAGGCTGCAAATTCATTTTAAAAGAGTTAAAAGTTAAGCGCTAGTGGAATGCTACACATGAAAAACGTGCGACGGGAGAATCTTTTTAGCGAAGAAAGCAAGAATTATCAAAATATTTACTGTCGAGTATTTCTTAAGTTAAGATGTGGCATATGTGATATCATCGGATTCGCTTTTTCATTGTGTATTCTCAAAAGCAAAACTGTAGAAGCTGCTGTTTTAGTTCAGATAAAAAACTTGTCGTAATACCTGGCGTCACCAGAAATGCAATTGAACCGTATGTTGATAATACTACAACTTAATTCATAAAAACAGAAATCGACCTTTTGTGTCTAAAAATAATTGTTAATTTAATTAATTTTGAATAGAGTCCATGTCGATTTTAATTGCTCCATAAAACAAGATATAATAATAATAATAATAATAATAATAATAATAATAATAATAATAATAATACACTTTATGTACCATATTACAATGTTTATGGGGAACGTCAAAACTAATTTTTGAAAATACACATAGCAATTGATTAAAGGGTATGTGGCAAACAGAACATTAAATGATTTATTAAATTGTAAATTAATATATGGCATATAAACTATAGCATAAGTGGTGTCTAGTCAAAGACTTTAATTTTTAGTTTGTAACTTCCTTTGGTCTACACTGAATATACTTGAAAATAATTTGATATTATAGAGTGTGGCTCTCATATGAATGTATTTTATATTGTAATGTCTCAAGTGTATATTAATTAGTAGAGAAGACAAAGGCGGATGAAATTATTACTTTTTTGCAGAAACTAGACAGCACGTGTTTTGTCGTCTCTCGGGGACATCAGCAGGCGACACGAATCCATTCTCATGAGGCGAATAGACACGAGTCTATCTAGTCGCTGCAAAAAAGGAATAATTCCAACTGCCTTTGTCATCTCTATTAATTAGGCAGTATTGGCATCTCCATAATGGTAGAAAATTAAATACTACAACTCACCCTCAACAGTATATCCACCACAAAGTCCCTCTTGAAGTGCTTTAATATATTGTAATCCAGCATGTTGTAAAGCTGAATTTTATCATGCTTTAATACAGGAATTGTATATGGCGCGCAGTTGCTCCAAGGACTTTCTGTAGCTCTATTCAAAAAGCTCAGTGTTTCTAAGTTAACGTTATCTTCCATTGTTAGTTTTTATTATGATAATAATATTTAATATATGTATTAATATTAAATAGGTAAAGTGATTGCTGCAGGATTGTTCTGTCAACTGTAAGCACTTCTAGACGTCTTGCAAAATTTTTTCTTTCACCACAAAAGTTGCTCGTGGGAAATGTCCGTTACGCTTCTTCCCTATTAATACAAAAAAACGATTGAGACAACAGGGTTTTTATCTGATTTTTATCGTATTCCTGAAAAAATCTTTTGCAACAAAACGTTTATCTTTGTAAGTCTTTTTGTTAATGTTCTCTTCAGTAAATAAATAATCACTGTAAATAAAAACTACAAATGCGTACATGTAAGAGATATATAAACCAAAAAAGCAAGTCTTTACAAGAAATATATTTTCTCCGAATCCTTTTCTACCTATTCTGTCTTTTTTGGAATATTTGTCGACTTAATTATGTATTTATGCCTGGATCTCGCCTAATTAAGGACGATATTTTGTGTTAAATGGTTCTTTGAAATGAATAGGTATATCGTGTTTCACCGCTGAACATTTACATTTACCTTTCATGCACTGACTGTTTTATGTACATATAATTGAATATGTGGGCGTTTCGCAACCGGAGTTGCTACAGAAAAGAAAACTAAAATGCTTAAATTTGACTTTTTAATGTGAATTTTTGAAATTTTTGAAATTTTGAAATGAAAATTTGACATTTCTGGAAATGTCATAATGAAGGTTGTCTTATTACCTATTTGAAATATTAAAAAATCGAGATTTCGCATAAGTAAATAGCATAACCGTTGGCACTGATGATTCAGAAAAATTAGTATCAATTTTTAATAATCTATATTAACATATTACCTTGTATTAGCTGACTGTAAGTTTCTTTTTCTAGGTCACAAAAAACTGCGTCATTGCAACGTCAGGCACAAATTCTTCACTTTTTTCACTATTTATTTGACATTTGTACTAATGTTAGGTTATGTGCGATTGATCACGAGCAATATCATTTTGCACGCAAATGTCTATATTCTTCCTTTCCAATTTTCAAACCTATCCAATTTATTGCCCAAGAAAGCTGAAAATAAACAGATGATTTCCTTTGGAAGCACAAAATTATCTGGATTGAATAGGTTTTCAGTACGTCAATAAAATAATGCATGGTCCTCAAAATATAAGTCTGATTTTGAAAGGCCTCTCTGTTGACGATCTAGATAGAATTTTTCCTTAAATTATCAATATAATTTAATATGAATATGATATGTACCTGTAGGTTAAAAATTGCTCATTGCATCGGATCTACTTCGTTGCAAATAGTGGTCCGAGATTATTTGTCTGAAAATAGATTGTGTAGTGAGGTAGAGAAAGATTGCTTCTGTTAAATATATTTATTCACACGACTAAACTAATACAATCTCGTTATCAACTTACTGAGAATATAGTACAGTTTTCTACACGAAAATATACACACATAAATTAGGTATATCCCGCTGTGCGCAGACGCATTATACTACGGTCGTACAGATCGTTGTGCACAGGCGTATCTTGCGGATGGTCGCCTATTTCTTGGTAGGTTCCGCCAAGGGCAGGTGGAATTATCACTTTTTTGTAGCGACTAGACAGACAGTTTTGTTGACTCTCCGCGAAACTAGTAGGCAACACAAACTTTTTCTTATGAGACGAATAGACACGAGTTTATCTAGTCGGTGCAAAAAAGGAATAATTCCACCTGCCTTTGTCATCTCTATTTATTACTATTTACCACTAACTCATCGCATTTAAACAACACAAGAAATATGAACTATTTGCTACCACCCAAACACAGAACGACCGCTTTTTAGAGATATTTGAACTTCACGGGATGCAAGTTGTATAATTGCCGTCTAGCATCAAACAATTTAATAATTTTAAAACTTTCCAAACACAGGTAAAGCGTTATCTTTTAAATATCAATTGCTATTCCATTAATGATTATTAGAGAGGACAAAGGCGGGTGGAACTATTCCTTTTTTGCAGATTCGTATTGCCTACTGTTGTCCCCGAGAGACAAAATACGAGTCTGTCTAGTCACTGCAATATAGTTACGATTTCACTCGCTTTTGTCCTCCCTAATGATTAGTTTAAGGCAACTACATAATGGCTTATATGTTTATTGGTATGTATATGTAATTAACTTTCTTTATTGATCTGATCTTGGTATTTGTTATGTTGCTATTCGAAGTAAATATGTATTATTATTATTTATTTATTTGCTTATTTATTTGTTACATATGCATAATATTTACATTTATACGGAGTGTTCCATAATTCCATGCTAAATGGTGTGCTAAAATGTCAACTTCTTTTGATTTTTTTTCCTATGTAACTGGACTTATCTTTTTTTAATAATAGGATAATTATAGGATATAATAGGATGTTTTTGAACATCCTATTATTTGAATTGAGTATATGTGCTTCCATCTAAAATTTAATAAAAAAGTTATTCAAAAATTTGTATTAAAATTTTTCCATTACATTGTAATAAATTTGAGGGTTTTCTCTTCACCGATTTTTAAAATTTAAATTTTGACATAGGGTTTCATAACGTTATATTGGGTATTTGAAATATCCCGTATCTTGATAAATAATGAATACGTAATCGTTACGAATTTTAGAATGTTATACTCATTCTATATCAACAGTAGATTCGGTACATTACATACGGAACACACGATTCACCTTGATAACTGATTGGCATGCCAAAATAAACTTTAGGGGCTACACTAAATTTTGTATTAGTTTTAATTCAATTTGTTTTAGTGCAACGTGCAATACGTAACAAAAACTATTATTAGGATGTTTACAATTTTCATATCTACAAGTATTTACTACTATTGTTGTAGAATTGATGAAAATCACATTGAAATATATTTCGGCGGTTATTTCAAACAAATACTTCAGTTTATGTGCTATAAAAAAATACATCGAATATTTTAAATCTGACTTAAGTTCATTAAGTTATTAAAATATAGCTGTATTTGTGAATAGCAAGTAATTGATCTCATTAGCTAGTTTACTAAATAATTTGCACCCTAAAAGGTTTCTTTTTCCTAAAATAGAGTCATTTTACGGGGAAGGAGCATTAGGTAGTTGCAATTTCTCACATAATAACTAGAGTGCAACAAGTTGTAAATATCTCGGAAACAGTTGACATTAGGGGCAAGGTGCCAAATACAAATTAATTACAGGCAGCGTGTACAATATACAGTCTTATTCGGATATAGTACGAAAAAAAAAATTAGGTGAAAGAAACGCATGAGTAATGCCTAAATACAAAATATTATGGTTCTATGTGCACGTAGTAACGAGAAAATGATTTTTCTTTATTCGAGTCCGACTCTGTCTTAGTTAACATATGGGAATCTCCGGCAGTCGCCGAAGCAGCGTTCGGATATCCATTTAGTATGCACATAGCATTCACCGTCATTACACGTAATTGCAATGGCATCCTATACGAATATCGAATACACCGATATGATTTTGATTTATGGTGAAACAGGACAAAATAGTCTTGCGGCAGAAAATTTGTACGCGGAACGGTTTCCCAATCGGCGGCATCCATCATCCGAGACAATTGTGAGAACCGTGTATCGACTTCGAGAAACAGGATCAGTAATTCCACGTTTCGAAGGTCGTGGCCGTCATATATCACGTAGAGTTCAGCAAGCAGAAGAGCATGTTTTAAACATCGTTGAGGCGGAACCAGGCATAAGTACTACAACTTTAGCCCAGCAAATAAATGTGTCCCAAACGACGGTGCATCGAATTTTGAAAAATAATTTACTTCATCCGTATCACATCCAGCGCGTGCAAAGATTAACGGAATTAGATTATCCTCGCCGTCTTGCCTTCTGCGAGTGGTTTCAACGCACCGAAGTTCGTCAACCACGTCTTGCGTCAGTAATTCTCTTTACCGACGAATCCACGTTTACAAGAGATGGTATTTTGAATTACCATAATATTCACCACTGGGCAGACGAAAACCCACACGAGATACACCAAGGCGCCTCGCAAGTTAGGATATCTGTAACTTTAGCCCAGCAAGTAAATGTGTCCCAAACGACGGTGCATCGAATTTTTAAAAATAATTTACTTCATCCGTATCACATCCAGCGCGTGCAAAGATTAACGGAATTAGATTATCCTCGCCGTCTTGCCTTCTGTGAATGCAGCTCAACGCATTCGCGAAGACATGGTAAATTTTACTCGTGTGCATAATAACTTTCGTCGCCGAATTGATGCCTGTGTTAGAGCTCACGGTGGACATTTCGAACATTTTTTACATTAATAAATTATTTTGTCCTGTTTCGCCTAGATCGGTCCTTGTTAGGACCACCACAAATTTCATGAAAAGAAAAAGAATGTATAACTACAAATAACTCAAAACCCGACATTTCGGATGCATTAACTTTAAACATTAAGAACGCAAATCATATTGTTATCGGCATATTCAATGTAAACACATAAACACTTCGACATCAGCAGTACGACAGACTAATGCATTTCAATAGACTATTCACTATTCATAGCATCTACAATGCTTTATCGATTTTTATTTGCATCTGGGTTAACTTTGATTCATCAGCGGTATTTGTATAATATAGGAGAAACAAAGATATGGACCGGCTTTACCTGCATTTTGGGCCCTAAAATTTGAAGAAAATGTATATGTTACAAATAAATTTCTTTTTAAATTTTCAGTAACACATTGATAGGTAGTCTTCAGATTTCGGTAGCTTACGTGCTATTTACAGGAAACCCTGTATATGGAATATATAGTCCTATTAAATTGGAAATTAATTAATTTCCAATATAAGGAATCACAAGCTACAGCAACTGATTGTCTCCACAATCGCTACCTTATATAAATGTGTATAAACTGTCGCAAATTTTACACGTAATAGTCTTCGCTCGTTTCGGAATTGAAAATCTAAATGGTAGAACGTTGTACCGTGCTTTACGAAATTCTTGAAATTCAGTTTTTGGGTGTCTTAATAAACGTTTGTGTTCGATAACTGTCGATTAGATAGCTGCAGTTTTGAATTTTCACAACCTTTTATTCCTATTTTTTTCGTAAACAGTTTCTTTTTGATTTTAAAGTCTGTTTTCAACATTTCTTCATTAACATCTCATAAAAGACATATTTGGCAACGTCGTAGGATAACGAGTTTGCATTCTAATTTTATTTTAATAAAAATCATTACTTCAGATTTTGATATTTATCTGAACGTGTTATGCAGGGCATTGCCACTGTGTTTACAAACAGACGGATATCAATTTGAACAAATGCCTAGAGATGCATTAAAGAAATCAAAACTATTGACTCTGTTTTAATAAAGTGTTTTCCTGTTGCTTTTTCCAAAGTATTAATTGCGTTTTCCAATTTGTCATTTGTAATTCCCGTTTCTCAATTTTGACTAGTATTATACCTATTATTACAGTAGTATGCAACTACAGTATTGTCAAATGTATGTTGCTTTCAAGTGGCAACTGAAGACCTGTACAGCATGGTACAACATTTTAGCATTTATTTTAGATGCAAAATCAAAAGTCTATTCATTCTTCTAATTCTATAAAGCGGCGCAGTTAAATGAACTTTTTAGAAATACAACAAATGTTAATTTTCTCATAACGTACATGCACAGTATGGATACCAACTTTAATAAAACATATTTATAGATTGCTGTCAATGTTGATCACGGTTGTAGTCAATTATTTTATGGTTACGTTAAATGCTATACTGCATACAGATGTTTAGTAGTTAGTAGTTAGTTAGTAATACCTGAAACTTTGAGCATATTAAATTAATTACATGTTCCTTCGATTCGATTTGCATTGTGTCTATATTTTTATTAGGAATTTCTTATTTTTGTATTTTCATATTACGTTGTTCATTTGTTTTTTTGTTGTTATTGCTTACATATTTTTCTATAATGTTATGTCGATTGCAGTACTATTACGCCTCGTTGGAAAAAGTATGATGAAATCGAGCTCTTGGTTTATATTTATTCGTACCCACAGTACTACTTCTGCTTTAGCACTATATGGTCGAAAATTGCGCTTCCTAATTCTCTGTTTATAGTTAACTAACTACTAATTTTAAATGATAAAAAGACATGTAAACGCGAGAAACCAGGGAAATAAGAAAAGGCAATAGTGATAAAAAACACGCCAAAATGACGGATTGACGGATATTCTAAGTACATAATGGTAACGTACAAGTTAAGCAATATACAAAGTTTTCATCAGAGAAATTGAGGAATTTAAATATTATACCTTATTGGAAACAATTTGATCACTCTTTCTCTAAAACAAAAACACTTTTTCTATGAATGTTCTCACACAACACAGGTAAGTGCGCACGTAGTTTACTTAAATTTGACGGGTGATTTTCACCATCATTAGAGAACCAATCTGTTAATTTATCCACAATGTAACTTTCAAAATTTATGGTGCCATTAAAAGTGTCGAAGTCGACATTTAAAATTACCTTATTTAATTACTACCTTATTTGTGTTATTCGTTAGTAATCTAAGAATATCTTCCCCGATTGACGTTGCGTTTTATTTATTGGAATTTAACTGAACGAAATTATAAAGTCGAAAGGTTAATGGTTTTCTGCAAATAGTTGCCAGAGGAGACGATTGTGTTTATATGCGTATATATATAAATTTCTTTTTAAATTTTCAGTAACACATTGATAGGTAGTCTTCAGATTTCGGTAGCTTAAGTGCTATTTACAGGTAACCCTGTATACAACTGATAAAAAGTATACTATTGTGTCTAAAATAACAAAATTGATAATCATTTCCGGTTTAACCGGAAATGCTTGGTACGCGAAGATATTTTAAATGAACAGTTTCGTGCTATAACTACCTATTTCAAAATTTCAGGGTTCCATTCATAATAACTAAAGCGAAACAAGTCGATTGCTTAGCAATAGCGTCACTACGCTAGGTTAACCGAAATAAACATGAGCGTTGTTTAGAATAAAAAACAATAAGAGAACTTATGAAAATGCAAACAAAATATGGTAACCAACTTACCGCCTAGATGGCTGAAAAGGAATTCGGATATGAGTCCTTTAACACCTGTATCACAGCGTATGTTTCTACAGCAAAGCTCTTTGAGACCTGTCCGTTGCAGCAACACGCAAAAAATGTCTTTGTTTTTTTCAACTTTGACACTGAGCACTTTTGTTGTCGTGTCGTTAAAATATATAGTACTGTTTGTACGTAGTCAACAATTTCATACGAATCCTGTAAGGACAGCGAAGTGTTTTGCAATTTTTTTTTTATTGCGTCGCTTACTGGAACGTAATTGTTGTTAGCAGTTCTTAAATCTGCTGATATTTGAGGATTTGAGGAATGTATTTGACTTAGCGTTACTGCAGCTGCAGAAACAATAGAAGACTGCTTCTAACTATATACTCCATCGTGTAAGAATTGATCTGTTGCGAAGCTTACCGCGGCAGCATCGGTAAAGATAATTAGCATTTTCAGATAATTCTCAATCTTCTCGCGCATTGACAGCAAAATTGGATTGTATTTCTTTTAAAACTGATGAAACATTGTCTGTCGCATTTTTACAAACGGTATATTGTACGCATTTAACGGTCTTCTTCCGGTTTTTTAAAATTTGTATGTTGCGCTATTTACATGGTTCCTGCACATATATGGTTTCCAACATAATAACCTTTTATCGCAAAATAAGCACCTGATTTCTTTAGCATTATGTATTAAGTTTGGAAATTGCCATAAATACGTGTTTTCCCTGTTAACAAACAGACAACATTTCTAGGCCGGGAAGCGCCGACATGTATCGGAGCAGCTTTGTGTCTCCCAACCTCTCGCGGTTAAACACCGCTGGAAGGTAAGCAAGGATGTTACGCGCCAATCATAATAATAACATTTTATGTGTTTGAAGTGTTCAAGTACTTCTAAAATATTTTATTGAATAACATGGTCTTGGTTTAAAGGGGCTATGCACTGTTTACATCCATCAATTAAACAAAGTTAAATACACTGAAAATTGTTTTATTTCCATCATTTATAAATACAAAGTTACACTATTGAAAAAAGGGAGGTATCAGCGTTTTCCCTCAATTTCTGTTACACATTTATAAAAAGAAGAAGATAATAACATCATATCATAAACAAAAGAAAAATGTGTAGTTTTTTTTGTTTTTTTTTTTCTAACACTGAACTTGAAAATTTTATAGAAACATAATTATAACAAGAATTGACGAAAACTAACGAAAAATAATAAAAAGGATATTGTTCTATATCTCGTTTCTTACAATGCGAACAGGTTTCGTCAGATCCTAGGGCGCATCCGGGTTTGGAGACAAGGGAGTAATGGGAATCTCAATTTGCGGAGTTGCAACAGCTTCAGATTTAGCACCTGAAATGTTTTGAACACAAAAATTACCGTTTAGGTCCAGCACCTATTGATTATAATTAGCTGAAGGTATAGTGTTTTCATTTGTAGCGTCCACCTACACTATAATTCTTGTAGTTGACAATTTAGAGAAACACGTTTTAAATAAAACACATCAGGATATATGTCACTGACGGCATAAAATTATACTCAAGTATCTATACACTATGTCCAGTTTCCACTGCACACGACACAAGTTTGTATTTTTCTTATTGAACTGAAAAAAACTGAATTATCATCCGCCGAAGTTATCGAAAGGTAAAAAAAGCTTCTATATGTTCTTCTTTAATAAACTGAATATGAATCCAGACAAGTTATTTATGTAAATATGTAGAATCCTGTGACAATATATTGTAAACTGTAGTTTCTGCAAAAATAATAATTAAAAATAATGCCTTTTTGGGATGATTCCAAAACGATAATATAAAGATAAGTCCCTAAACAACTTTCAATAAATTCTATTTTCTTACGTTTGCAAAATTTGCAATATTTGAAATAAATTTATTATTTGTATGTGTTTGTTAGGTTGCTAGATAATGGACATATACATATATATACATATATTCTGGCAAAAGTTCTATATAGTCTTCAGGTCTCATGAATAAGAAATAATTTCAGAATATCCAGATTTGAATAAACTTACTTTTCCCATTACGTAACAAGATCACAGAATTATTTAATTTGTCTTCCGCATGGCCTGCTATTGAAATAATTAATGTCCTGAATTATTAAGAGTTAAAATAACTGAAAGTACCTTAAAAATAGGTACAGGGAAAGCTAATATAGATTGATATCGAATTTAATTCTCCATCACAAATAAAAAAAAATGGTTCGTTCTATTTTAGAAATTTAACTTTAAATATTTTGAATTTACGCTAATTGAAGTCTTATTTAACCTCACCTTGTATATATAATTGAATTATAACAAATACATTTTTGCAATTCTCAATAAAGAATACAAATATAGATACTTTTTAAGTTTTTGTGTTAACGGAAAAAAAATTAAGTTTCAAACAACTGAAGTAAGATAAAGGATATTTTTAGGGACACCTGAACAAATCATACCTAAAATAACAAGTAGAAATAAAAAAATGCAACGAAAAAGGCGTTATTTCCTCTAGAATAAGAAAGTTGATGCTGCCGTTCAAAATAACTAGAAAATGGTTTCAATTGGTTGGTTTCAATCATCTTGAAACCATTTTCTACGAGTACAGTTAGCTCAAATCAAAGTATTCTAAAATGGCTTTCTACTACCCATATTACTTTAGGCAGATGGTTTCAACTAATTAATCTATACGTGTCCATATTGATTCGGTATGTTAGCACATAAATTGTAATTGTACAAAGAAAATTAGGTAAGTATGCATGAAAACGATATATATTAAAAAATTGAATGCACTGTCAAATAAGTACTTTTATCTAGTGTAATATGGTAATAATAGTGGGGTGTGTTATTTCGGAACATTTTTGGAAATGTGAGATGTTAGCAAGGAACGTATGCCAACAAATTAAATATTAACCTGCGTTATACCAGCAAAGAATATGAGTGAATCAGTAAAATATCTAATAAATTATCTGAGCTACGATAGGTTATCAGTGAAGTACCCGATAATCTGAGCTAGGATAGATTCCTGTTCGATTTAAAGAATCCATTTGTTGTATTGAATATATTGGACGTTCCTCGATAGTACCTACACAGTTGGCAATATAAAAGACCCCCATACAAAAATCAATATGAATTAGTGTTACAATGTTTTGCGATGTATGCATGTACATAGTCAATTAAAAAAAAATCGTATCAAGTTCATCTAATACTTTTTAATGGAACATTTGAACAATAATATTTGAATAAAAAATAAATGTGAATAATAAAAATGGTTTCTTCAATGCTTTGTAAAAATAACTAGTTTTTACAATAATTAGGTAAGCACGCGATTGCATTAAAGTCGATATTTGTGATGTCTAATTACTGTGAATCAAGGCAATAAGTGGAACATTTAAAATATCGAATACGTAAGTATCTTTTTTTATCTTTTAATTTGACTTTATGTATGCAGGTATTTCTCTTTACCTAATCCAGATAATGCATTCGAGTAATACTCTGCGTTAATTGTAGTACTTTTCGGTAGATAATCCATAAAACTAATTCCTTCGCAATCCTAGAGTAGACGGACTTCCAATGGACGGAATTGCATGCGTCTTTAGTGGAGGTCTTTTGCCATTCAATGGATTGACTTTCGGTTTCGGAATTGAAATGAGGAATCCAGGTTTCGTCAGTCGTTATTATCCGTTGCCAAAGTTGACGATAAGTAGAGAGGACAAAGGCGGATGAAATTACTATTTTTTTGCAGAGACTCTCGGCGACACCGGTAGACAACACGAATCCTTTCTCGTGAGGTGAATAGACACGCGTCTATCTAGTCGCTGCAAAAAAGGAATAATTCCACCTGCCTTTGTCATCTCTAACGATAAGTGTCAGATCTATTGCGTTTCTGTTCGTGTCCCAGCAATCTTGACACTCAACAAGCTGAAACCTTGATTATATCCAAAGGATCATGTAAAATGTCATGAAGTTGTCGTGTACCTATTCGTAGGCGTACGTTAACTTGGCGAATAGTTATTCGCTTGCCCTCTGAAAGTAGATCCCCCACGGTAGTAATATTTCTTCCGTTTACCGACGTACCCGGGCTGCCACTGCGTGAATCGTGGTCTACCAATTTTAAGACGATCGATCCACTGGTATACACTACTTCTAGATTTTGCAGACTCACCAAACATCACCTGCAGACGTTGAATAATTTCTGAAATCTTCTCATCATCTTCCCACATAAATTAACCGCGCTTCGCTAGTTATAAAAACAGTGCTACGAAAACGCGTATATATCAGTCGAACAGCTGACTCAGACTGAACTATATTGCACTGGATAGCTGCATAAACATGTCAAGACTTTACTAATAGCATTGCCTATAAGTTCTGTATAACTTTAGAAACATCCATCATAGGTGTTGTTGTGTTTTCCCTATGTACGTGCCACCGCAATCATTACAATTATTACAAACGTTTCTTTTATTGCTTTTGTATGGTACGTGTGCTACTCTTAAGTTATGGTTTAAAGATTTTTCGAATTGCTTGAGATAGCGTTGGATAGTAATATAGAGCAACATATTCTTTGGATGTTTCCTGGCTCTTGTCATTAACTGTTTCCCTGTTTGTTTTACTCAATTCTCCTTTTAAATGTTGTTTGTACATGTGTATCCAAGAAATGCTTTATATGGCGTGTCCACCTAGTGCTTGCATGGAAGATAAGTAATTTCCTGACAAATCTATAGAAATAGCTTTGGAATAAGATATTACCGGAAATAAGGATTATATTAATATATAATGAGTATTCAGTTAATGCAACGCACTGTAGAAGTTTGGTTTTATAAATGGGAACATCTCGTATATTATTACGTTCTTGGAAGCCAATTCATGCCAATCTTTTCTAATATTATCTGCTTTTAAATGAAAAACTTATCTGCATAATTTCGTATTCGGTTTTCTCCATTAGATGTTTAAAACTACACAGGACATTCTATTTAAAGATTGATATGCTACGACTCAAACATAGTAACGATTTCAATGGCCACCGGTAGATGTTAGTTGATTCAAAAATCTTCCCGATGTATTGCCGAAACCTCCAAGAAATTTTAACGATCGCTCTAGCGTGTAAACCGTTCAAAATATCGGCCGTTAATGAAACAGAGATAGGTAGGTATAAGGAATATCGATGAAGTTTGACGTGAATTGGAGAACATATGTACATATACAGAATATATCTTAAAAAAAGCCAATTTTCATCGCGCGCTGTAGAAACTGAACATTCTGTGTACGTTAGTAACTATAATTTTTGTGTTACGCAGCGCTGGCTTCCGAATATTTTTTGTCTGAAAAGTTATCATCCAAATCATTCAGGGAAGCTATTATTTATTATCCACACACTAGGCGAACGTACTGTACTAAGCTACTACAAAAAAGTGACATACAACAATATAATGACGAAAACGTGATTTGACATCTCTAATACGTTTTTAATGACATTAAATGTTTATGTTAAGCTGGTGCTTTTTCTTAATAGAACATCTTGGATATTAGGACCTACGTACAAACATTCTTTTTATATAGAACTGTCTATACCTAAATTACATTAGTTTGGTTCACCAATATTGCATATGTCAAAATAATTGTAGCACTAATTACACATTTTTATTTATAAAGTTTCACTAGAATCTCAATAATGTGCAAATTTGAGAGGTCTATCTGATTGTTTCAATAACGTATAGGATACTAATTGGAAACTTACCGACTTTTGATTCTTTACCCTTCGATTTATTTTTGTAAACCAATCGTTTAGCGTCTAACGGTCTTGAGGGTAAATTAGTATCCCAAGTTGTCTGACCCTGCGTGCTGTTTAAAGGTTGACAACTATTTGTTAATCCACTATTCTTGGAATTTTCTGGAATTCTTGTAACGAATTTGACATTATTAATATAATTGGGCTTGAAAGAATACGGTTGATATCGTGCCCTTGCATTATTGTTTGAAACTAATAGTTGTTGTTGTTGTAATGCCAAATCTTTGCATCTCTTTGCATAAAGAAGCTTGTCCACTGTAGCGAAAAAATCATTATTAGATAGTGCCATAACTGCATGAATTGTTGCAGGATGGACGTCCGGAAACAACTGCATCAGACGGAGGAAATGAAAGAATTGAGTAGAGGATGCTCCATGATCTTCAGCGCATTTGTTTACGAAGACATTACTGGTAAAACAGTTATTCTAAAAGTGAACAAAGATAATTAATAATACATTGGATTTTACGTCACTTGTCATTAGCTGTCATTAATTTATTAACAGGTGTAGAAATTTATTAGTAATGTGAGAAAATTGATTGTTGCCTTGTGTAATTACTTTTACATTGCGTTCCTTGAGGACGTACGCTCCGCTAAAACATGCAGGTCCAATCCTTTGGTTGCTTGTAGACGCCGAAGGTGCTGTTGGAGTCCATGGGCAACTGACAGGTTTATTTAAGTGCGGTTTTGGAGTCTTCTGATTAGAAATTCCGCCTGGAATGTTTTCTGGAAGGCGCTTTTCATATTCAGGTGGTTTAGGGATCTGATTAGTACTTTTATTATTATTGGATTGACTCATTTAATTAAATGTTTTAATTTACTTTGAATTACTTGTCACACCGGAATTGTTGCGAACTGTAAAGGAAATTTTTGTTTTTTAGTAGTTTGCTGGATCTATTAGAATTTTGATTGTTTTCGCAGTAATGTAGTATTTTAATGTAACACATGAGTGAAAATAAACCAACGGTTTACGTTAGCTACGAATGCGCTGCACAATTCATAATATATACCCGTTAGCTTGAGAATTATTGAAATTTGAAGAATATATCATTTAATGTAATGTGTTGACATTTTAGTAGAATTTTTAAATCTAATTTAATATAATTTAATTTTATAATATCTTCTCCATAAAGCCATATTAGCTCCACCTTTAAATTGATACGCCCCGCTTTTTGTGCCACTCAAACCTGCAAATAAAATAATTATGCTTGAGAGAGGCATTGACGCATAAATCTGTGTTGACTCTTTAATATTAAATTCGATAATAAGTTATGAGTGAAAATGCGAATAAAGATATGTTAAAAAGCTTTGGAGAAGTTACAAAGCAACGAGATTGGACGAATGGATTAGAATATCTGCACCATTTCTTTCCTTTTTATATGTTAACTCAGTTTCCAGTTCAGAGTAATAGAGATAAAGGTAATTGTCGTTTATAATTGTTGTAACAGCTAGCAACCCAATCTTGATTTGAAGTGTTATTATAGCATACTTATCGACTCTGATGTCCTTTTTAATTTTAATTTAATTTTTATAAAATTCGTTCCTGAATGTTCTAATTAGAGAGGACAAAATGGAGTGAAATCATACCTTTTCCATAAGAAAGGGTTGTGTTTCCCCGAGAGTCGACAAAACACGAGTCCACTTTAGTCGTTGCAAAACAGGTATGATTTCACTCCCCTTTGTCCTTTCTTATTATAATAATAATAACAATAAAAAAAAAATAAAAATTTAGATATCTTTTAGATAGATTTCTTTCACACATAAGCCAAAGATATTTTATTTATTATTTTTTAGGAGCGATAAATATTTTATCTAAAATAATAATCAGGAGTGACAAATAAAATTAATTTTTAATATGTATCGCATTAATGAGAAACATTTTCCTAAGAAAACACTAAGAAATCACGTTTTGGTAAGTTATAAGCGACATCTTCGATGTAATAGTAGAATCAGTTATGTTTTTCTCCCGTTGAAGTAAATCACATCAAGATGTCGCTCTATATTCCATGGTTTTATTTTTAAATACTTTGATTATTATTTATTTAACTGAAAAGCCAAAAGTAGTTTTTTTCTTTCATCAACGAAATAGGGACAATGCATAAATTGTCATTTAAAAAAAGGGCCTACGGACACTTTTAAGTAAAAGAAAATACATAATATACGACGGACACTACTAAAGTGGGAAAGCGTTTACTGTTATGTTTTTTTTCTTATCTATTTCTTTTTCAAAGATACACGAAAATTGTTTTTGATTATATTGTATCGATTAACCCGTCCGTCATTAACGCGACATATATATTAGTTATTTACTTTTTCATTAACTACTCTCATAGGACTTGCGAAATTACATATAAAATCTTTCCTTACCACAAGAAGTTAGATGTAATACTTGAGAACCAAATCATAAATGGCTTTACTAAGCATTTGAACATAGACTGGATACAGCCATTACAACAAAGCAAATAAACATGAAATAAGTTTTAAAGTGACCGATGAAATAGACAAGCAAGGAACCTTACACCTATACATTCTCACCTGAACATATCCCACAGAGTATCGAAAGTACGGGAAAAAGTTTTACATAAACGTTGTATAAATCGAATATATATTTTTAGCTGTACAGAGTGTTCAGCGAGTACCTCTACTACAATATTGACTTGAATAACCTCTTGGTATTAACAGCAAAAAGCAACTGCATAGGCTGTTACATTCAAGATTTTTTTACTAATTTGGCACCTGGACACCTTCCTTGTTAATGGAACGGCACTAACTACACTAGAATCATTTGAAATTAGTTAATAATATTTCATCTTTACTATGATTTGAACAGCAAAGTTCCTGCCTTCGTATTAAGGATTGACTACTTGTTTGAGAAAGACCATGTCTGCATTAATTCCATGTACTTAGAAATTTGTTGTCCATGGGATGCAGCAGTGTCATAAATCCAAAAAAATTAAATTTGAGACAGAATAGAACAACAACATTTATCTTCGCAGTACTTATTCTTTGTTTTAATTTTCAATTCTGGTCTCCTCCAGATTACTGTTCTTCTATTTGCGACATTGTTGCGATATGTACTTCAGTTCAAATGAGCCTAATAATAAATATAAATTCAATTAAAAAAATCTATCAAAAAGTAATTTTTGCGTTGCAGGAAAAATTGATCTAGTAAATAATATTGAAAACAGCTAGTTATAATATCGACGTAGAGGTAGGTGTTCTTAAAAAAGTTTCCTTATATTGCACCCCAATAGTTTATCTTTATCAGTCTATGTTTCAAATATATATTACCCTTAGATATTTTACCTAACTAAATATTATTTACGACTTTATTTAAGACGTTATCACAAAGTAAGGGAGAAGTGCCCGTTTAATGAGTGCTACAGACTAAAACAAGATCGCTAAAGCTGTGCTATATGTAGAACAGGCAACGAGATTGGAGTATTGCTTTTCGATAGAGAATTTTAATAGGAAGAAATTTCTTGATCTTCCATTCGATTTGGCTTCTCCCTTGACTCTTCGTGTATACTGCCGTAGAAAAATTAAAAGCGTTTTCTGGTCCATTTACTTATCTCGATGGTATATCGCGAAGCGTCGTTTCGGCTATGCATTTCCCAGAATTGAATTTCAATGTCGTCCGCTAAGTTTCTGCAGAGATTGCCTTGACGTTCCCGATTTAGAAGCACCCTCACCCCATACGGTTTGACGAGTTAGGGTAAGAAAGTATTTTCCCAATTTCACTTGAGAAAGGGGGAATATTACGATCAAAATCTTTTCGGTGACCCTATTCGTAGATTCATAAAAATCTATTGCACCCTTGAAGAAGGGAAGAATGATATGTGGACTTTGGTTTGTCGGCTACGGTACGACATAAACTAGTGATTTTAACATTATAACATAACGATACTTAGATTATGTATCTTTTCCTTTGTATGCAAGAAGCGTAACCCGAATAGAGAGTGAATCATCTCAGTAAACTTGGAATATTGTGGCTTTCTAAACCGATGCGTTATGTTGCACTCTCTTAATTTCACTTATTTTAGTATTCTTAAAATAGATTTGTATAGCGTATTATTTTGTTTCTCCTTTTATATCAATATACATCACATTTAACATCTGTTAAGCTTAAGTGTTTCATTTTGTTGTTTCTTTTCAATATTCCTCTTCTTCAATATATGTTTGAAGATTTTTTTAATTTTTTAAATCGTTTGAAGCAGTCTGCTTTTTATCTTTTCGCGATTGTAACCACGCGGGCAAGTTACCATACTTTTTGAGAAGGCTAGTTAATCACCTTAAGGAGTACGTGTTAGCTTTTCCTTATCACTCTAAATATTTGTTTACCCTTGTCCAATCAATTCTGTTGCATTAATTCTGTTGTTTGGTATTGCCACAGTTGGCATTTTCCTTTAAAATATTCGATGCTCATTTTTTAAAGTATGTGAACTCTATTCTTTACTCAGCCTCAAAGCATTATAACTCAATTTCTCCCTCATATAACTTTATCCTGGAATATTGGACATCCTAATTAATGAGAATAGCATGGCAACTGGGAAAAGTGTTTTTCCTAACCAATTTTATGAAATCTGTAATGAATAAACATACATAATACAAATTAGTATTTATATAAATTAGTAAAAAACATAATTTGTACTAATTAGATATACTTAATTAATTATTATTGTAATTATTGTATTCCATTACAGAACATTTATTTTTATTCAACAGACTAAATAATCTAATGTACTGGATAAATAAAAATTATTTAATTAAATTCATATATTTAGTATTTCAGATTCTGTAGGTAATACAAAGAGAAGTATGTTAAGCAGAAAATAGTTTTTTCATTAACAGAAGGACCAAAGGTATGGAACGAAATCAAATGCAAACGTTTCTCTTACTTCCATAGCACCGATATAATTAATGTTTATTAATGATACTACAAAAGTAGAAGTCGCAGTAAGAAAATTCGGAACCACCTTCTCGATTTTACAGGCTACAGTTTTTAAAAATGTTGAAGTTACAATTAACGAAACAAGAAGTAGAACTTCTAAGTTATAAAACAATAAAAAACAAATTTCAACCCGATACAATTTAGCCGCAACAACGATAGGCGGTAAAGTTTCCAACATACTCACCGATACTACTTCTTCATCACCCTGCTATGCATCCAAAGCGACATTGAAAGATAATAATATAGTGTTGCAAATAAGTGAAAGAACCCAACCTGCGTTTTGGGTTATTTATGCCACTGCATGGATACGGTTTTTTGAGTGCTGCTTGCGCATGTGGTACAAATTCAATGTTAAAAAATTGCAAGAGCGAAATACTGAAGACAAAGTAAGGACTAAAATTCAAAAAAAATAATATAAAAGGAAATTCGTTTGCAAACTTACCGTCGATCAGTCAAAATCTGGCTTTGATAATACTGACACTGCTAAATATATGTTATTGCTACATTTGATAGTATTTCTAAGTTTGGCTCTCATAGCTTGACATTTGCCATTTACATCACTTTAAAAAAGCGAAAAACACAACAACACAAAACACATTCTGCGCGTGTAATTAAAAACATTCCTTTCTTAACTCTTTTCTGGACTAAATCGTTACAATCGCCTAAAGAAAAGCGTCTTTTATTAATTGGTTGTATCCACCGTTTTCTTTTGTTTCATTCTTTTAGGTAAGTAATATGCAGCCATCAATGCCTTTAGGATGGTGAAATTTTCTGTGTTTATTATTCTTTATTTCCTGCCAACTGTCGTTTACTATTTGGACCTTGTAAACATTTGCTACTAATTATAAAACGTAATAATTTGTAATTTCTGCTCTAAACTTTGCTCTGCTTATCCATTTATTAAAAATACACGTTAAATAATGTCAGTACTAATTTTGTTATTGTGAATGCAGCTTAAAGATATTTTTTGAGGTGGTTACTGTTAGTGGACCAACCAATCAGTATTTATGAAACATTGAGTAGGTGATACTCTAAAAAACACACTAATACATTCATGATAGATATTAAAGCATCGATATATCTCAAAGTGAAAGCCCTAACTGGCCTCCCACATTTTCTCCAAAAATACAATTTATCTTTTTTTATCATAAACGATCTCTCGCGTATATAGAAGATTATACACGCGGGAAAAGATATGCACGCATAACTTTATGTGGCGATGAAATCACGAAATTGAGGGTATAACCTTTCAAATCCTAAAATTTTACATCGTTTTTCTTTCACGACGGACGACTAAATGTTTATGCGTGCCGGTAAAAGGCAATTTGCACCTTCCCGACCTTTCAGTTTATGCGTCGGCCGTGGCTGGTGGTGATGGCAAAGCGGAGTAGAAACTATGACATTGTTGTAAAAGAACTTTGCTTGTAATTTTTATCGTGGAACCGTTTTTCTTCCCAAGACATATTTAATAACGGGTTCGTCGTGCATTTATTGCTCGTTAACTGCTTTACGAGCTTGTCTGGAGTTTAGCGTGAGAGCACTTCGCGCCTAACGTAACGTGCCGTTAAAGCGAGTTGGAACGCTCTCTGCATTTAAGGATGCATCAGTTTTTCGGCATTTTAAGCGAATTATAAAATATGTATTAGTACTGTCATGTCGCAGCGACATTTTTCTTTGTGAACTTAACGCTTTCCTTGCATTTAGTTCGTTTAACCCTTAAATGAACTGTTTTATGCGATTTCATATGACCAGTTTATGGCAACTTATGCAACCATTTATCAGTTACGAATGTTTTTAGGAAGTTTTCTAAGTTTTTGTTAAAATCGGACAGACATATTTTTTCGAAAATAGATGAGAATGTTGATAATGTCTGACAAAAGATATTTTTATAGAGCATGTGAAGGTGGAAAATAAGAGAGATATTACCAAAGTTCTGAGAATTTAGCTATATTTTTTTTTTATTTTGTCAATTTTCATCAATATTACAATGTAGTGTTTCTACATAATGTCTATTTAATTGTTTCCAAAAATCTTCTTCGGTATTTCCGCAGTCCCGTAAAGGTTTTTCGAAACTGCGAATAGAAGAAAATCTCTGGGTGTGAGATCCGGCTGAATATGGCGAATGCGGAAACAATTCCCATCGTAAGTCGTTCAAAACATCCTTTTTCTTTTTTGCGCTATGAAGTTGTACATTATTTTGTTGCAATAACGGATGCTTCCGCATTTTTTCAGCCCTTTTTTTGACAAGTGTCTGTCGTAGTAGTCCGGATAACAAATTCGAATAATATTCTGCGTTAATTGTAATAGCTTTCGTCAAATATTGAAATAACGAATCTACGTTCCGTCAGTAATTATTTATTATCCGTTGTCAAAATTCATCACTCTAACGGGCTAACGGTTCTTGAAGTCGACGATAAGTGTCAGACCTTGAGTTTCTGTTCTGGTCCCAACAATCTCGATACCCAGCGGGCTGAAACCTTGCTTACGCTAAACAATCATCTAAGATGTCATGAACTTGTCGTGTACCTATCCTTAGGCATACACTAATTTGACGAATAGCCCTGTTAAATTAGATTCTAAATGGCAGTAATGTTTCTTTCGTTTACTAACGTGCTCGGGCGATACTGCATGGACCGTCTTCTAATGATGTTCTACCAATTTTAAAACGATCGATTCATCGATGTACACTAGTTTTAGAATCTGCAGATTTACCAAACACTCCTTATAGGTGTTGAATAATTTCGGAAATTACCCCCTTTTCACGGAAAGAAAGTTGTTGCTCTTCGATTTTTAATCTCATTACAAAAATGCGTCTATATAAGTCGAACACCTGACCTAGATTGAACTATGTTGTACCGGATAGTATAAACATGTCAAGACCTCTCTATCACCAATAGCATTACCTACAAGTTCAGCGTAATTTAATTAAAGCGCAATCTCCAGAACTTTGAAGACATTCATCGTAGTTTCTTTATTCAGTAATCGACAAAAATCTTTCAAATGAAATTATACTTACATCCGTTGGACGGTCTGCTGGACGGATTGTCTTTATAAATATAGCAATCCATGCATATTTTCTTTAATATTGTATATTCGTACCTCCCTGGGTGTTTGGAGTAATTTGAATTTTTTTGAGAAATGCTGTTTTTTCCTTTAACGCTCTCGACTCGACTCGACAAAATGACCACATTTAAACTTCTAACTCTTACCACTCGTGAATTATGTAGAAAAGATGAAAATTAGGCAATCTTCGGAAGGGTGTTTCATCCAAAATGAATTTCTCCCACAAAAAGATTTTTTCCTTGCATATCTAAACATACTCTACAATCCTAACAAGTTTCGTCCGGTTTCGAATTTGATACCTGGAGACCTTTCCTTATAAGAATCGTGTTATTTGAATTTTTCAAATAAAACAGTCCGCGTATTTGTCTTGCATCTGATAGAATAGCTTCTCTAAAATTCGTTACAATCATTTTCCCAGACCTGAAATACGTTCTTCTTTAGTAAATTGTTGTGAACAAATTCATTGTTTTTTAATGTATATTCTATAAGCAGGGTGTCTCAGGGAAATTGGATCGATCGATATATGAAAGACCATACATTAGAAAACTAAAAATTTACCAGCAGGCTAAAGCCGGTATGTTAAATTAAAATATTTTCAATAACCTAATACTTGCGGATATACTAAAAAAAGCTGTCAACTTTGTCGTTTTAAATGAAATACCATGCATAGCATTACATTTCCGAATTTCGAAATCATTTTTTTTTTAATTTTGAAAAACTATGTCGCTATATTTGGAACATTTGGCTTTTTTGAAAATTTTTGACGAGATGGATGAGTGCATGTGAACTTTTATAATTGTGAAAATGTTGAATTTGGAAAATTGAAATTTTGTAAAATTGTTGACAATGTAAGATAGTATATAGTATAGGATATAGGATATAGTATATAGATATAGGAGGATATAGTATATAGGATGTCTGACAATGACGGTTACTGACGATATTCTTCAAAATATGAAGGGAAGTGTTATTGTAACAATGTTTTTCAAGAGAAAGAGTACCTAGCGATAAGAATGTGGTTTAGGTACTTTTGGAGGTATTCATGTTAGTGCGCAGTATTAGGAAACAATCCAATATTAATGAAGACATGAACTTTTTCGTTTTGAATACGTGGGGAATTGAATTGTCCTAGTGATCAGATTTGTCGTTGTTTGTCTTGGTATACGACCTTGATCCGTTCCTGAGATTTGGATTTACACCGAATAGGACGTATAGCAAACCAACCTTTCTTATAAGAACTATATAATGTAAATATTGATATAGGATACTTACATTAGCGGAGTTGTAAAGTAATGTAAGCACTGTTTAAATAAAAATAAAAAATAAAAAAAATGAGAATTCGCTATAAATTTTTAAATTCAAACTCTGCTTACTAAAGTATAAGAAGAAATAAATTATATTTTATTCTGCGGAGGAGAAATCCCCTTGCAGTAGCATTCTTTCCTTTTCTTTCTGTCGCTTTTTACTAAGCTTTGCTGGTTGATTTTGTATTTGTTTCCTTTCTTTTTCCAGGATGTTTTTGAAGTGTGACATTGCCTGGTTTTCCCAAACGATGCTATTGCAATTTATTTGAATCGTGTTGGGATGGTATTTTTCTGAAAAATTCTCCACGTCCATTCATTTTGTAAGGATTTCTTTGACTAATGAAGAAGGAGCTTCCTCTATCTCTTCCTCTTCTCAGTCTGGTGATATTGTATCCCTTCCAGTCTGATGCTTATTCTTCTCTAGTTCCTGTAACTCCTCAATGGCCAGTTGTAAAAAGTGTCTTTTCACCAACTCTTCGACATTATCATCCCCTGCATCTCGTTCTATGGATCTGGCTGAAGAAACAATATCTTCCACTATAGAGGGCACAGATTCTACGTCCTTTTCAGTTAGTGTTTCTCCAATCGAAGTTCATTATTTTATGGGAAGTACCTCCCAAGCCAAATGTACGATAATAAAATTGAAAGTACCCGTGGAATAATGTTTTAGTGCAAAGTTTCTTAAGATTACTTACGACCTTCTAATCTGTCAACTGAATGAGAGGGGTTGCATTAGGAGGAAGAACTTTACAGTAATGAAGTCGAACTAAGGCAAGACATAATCCTTTAAGCTCGGTGGGTAACTAGGAACATTATCCATTAGAACGAGAGCTTTCAAAGGCAGCTTGTTCCACACTTGGCTTGGACACAACATTAAACCATCATAGACAACCTACACTTCTGGATATTATGGCCTTAGGTTTAGAGTGGTAGATAAATAGGAGTTTAATTTGCAATATCCACTAACATCTCCACGGAATAAGACAGGTAGCCTTCACTTCTTTGGCTAATATTTGGTATTTGCTTCCAATACAGGCCAGTTTCATCACAATTGAAAACTTGTTGCGCAATAAAACGCTTAGATTCCACAAACTTCCCAAACTGTTTAACAAATTCATCAGCGGCAACTTTGTCTGTATTAGCTGCTTCTTTGTTCCGCACAACACGGTGAATACTGGTCCTTTTTTGAAATTAGCAAACCAACAATGGCTGTCTTTAAGCACCTCGCTTTACGGTTTAGTTCCTGCTTGATTTTTCACGAGATCAGGGTGTATCATTTTTAGCTTTCTTGCTGACAATTGCTGTCACCAACACACTGTTTTTCCGGTTATTCAAAGCAAAAGCAATTCCTCAACATGATTTAAGATCTCCGGTCGTTATTTAGAGATTGATTTAACCCGCTTGGTAACGTTACTGTTTGGACTCAGATGCACATACAATCATACCGTAGCAATTAGCCTAATTTTAGACCTAAGATGTGTAAATTTATTTTATTTTATTGCACTTTTTGAAATTTGGAATTTCCAATAATACCTAAATTTCATAATTTATATTGCTGTTAACATTTTAATCTGGTGGTTGTAGATGATAGAGAATGAGAACCTTTAATATCAACTGAAATTCCCAGCCAATTCTACCTTATAAGAACAATAATGCTAACCGTAATATCGGCTACAACTTCAATGTTTCATATTGCATAAATGATCTTAGAATTATAACTATCAACAAATTCCGTTGTCATTTAGAAATTAAGGTTTTACCCATGATATATTTGTATCTTTTAGGTAAATAGTATTTTGCAGCACGTCATTGGTCAGCACGGATTTGTGCGCGGAACAACGCTAATTTAAATAGTATTGAAGACGTAGTATTCATATAATACTGAAATAGTATTCAAGAAGCAGTCTATGTCAGAAATGTAACAGATAGACTTTCAACACGATTTTATAGTTGATGGTTTGCTAATAAATGTATGAAGCGTTAAGTACTAAAGTGTTTCATTTCTCGAGTGTCCATTTTCTTCAATTACGCAATATAACTAGAGAGAACAAACGCGAGTGAAATCATACCCTTTTTGCAGCGACTAGACAGGCTTGCGTCTAATCGTCTCATCAGAAAGTGTTCGTGTTGCCTACTGCTTTCCTCGAGAGTCGAGTCAACACGAGTCTGTCTAGTCACTGTAAAACAGGTATGATTTCACTCACTTTTGTCCTTTCTAATTATAACTAATAATTGTATGTGGAGATGACAAAGACAGGTGGAAGTATTCCTTGATCGTAGCGACTAGATAGACTCGTGTCTATTCGCCTCGTGAGAATGGATTCGTTGTCTACTGAAACACGAGTCTGTCTAGTCTCTGCAAAGAAGTAATAATTTCATCCGCCTTTGTCCTCTCTAGTTATATGGTTCTTCAAACTTCGGAATAAGAGACGTGCTATCGATAAATTCAATCGCAACGCATATTTAACAATGTTTTTATTTTTCACACTCATCGATATCGTTGTTCTCGGTACATGGTATGCAGCAGTTAAATCTCCAATACGTATGTCATCTTCATCTTTAGTTTTGTGTTTCTTTTTGTTTACCTTTTTACAGTCTATGATTAATAATAATAAAATTTTACTAAAAAATCAACATTAGTTTTATCTATTCTGTATGTAGACATATATGTATGGAGACCTATCTACGAGCAGCAATAAATTAAACGATTATGTTAAATTTTTAAAATAATTTGACAGGAATTGTTTATTTACTGTGTTACATTACTTACTATTCAAGTGAAAAATAGTAAAACAAAGTACGGAAATTATTTACTTATGTAACTGCAGACTAAAGAAGGAAAATAAGATTACTATTTACATTTATTCCTAACATTTAGTCAGATAATATTGGTAATTTGTTTAGTTTAAATAAACAAATGCATCACCAATAAAAACTTCAGAGTGTTAACGTATCGTAAAATTTGTCACAATCTATACATATCCATACATACCTACCGAGGAAATTGTTACTTTCATGAAAAGCATAAGAAGAAGCGATGTTACAGTTTTTTGAGTCTGTGTTACTGAACTTTTGAAGAACAAATTTTTTTAATCCCAAACGTATATTGTAACATTACGTATTTTTTCTGATTATTTGTATTTGAAACCCTAAAACGAATGCTAGATCAGAAAATTAACAAAAAGTTATAGAATGAACTAAATTAAATTTTCTCCTGATAATGAATCAACAGTGAATTAAAAAGACATGGACAAAACAATATTTTTAATAATCAAATTATGTAAATAAATATAGTGTCGTGCTAACCTCTATATTTGATTTATTTAAAATAAATAGGATATATTAAATTATTTAAATATATTCTATATTGTTTTGTAATATATATTGTATTTTATTGTACTACTTAGGCTTTGCATATAAGAAAAACTTTATTACTTTCCCTTAAAACATGTATAACATAGATGAAATAGTGTAGGTATTACGACTCAGTCGAAAGTATATTACATTACCGCATATTGCTAAATAAAAGTTTGAACGTGAAAGAAGTTCCATAAAACTCCAATTCGTCCATTATGTCTAATGTGCAGCAATACATTGTCCCTTATTTGATCCTTTCACTTCGTTTATTTCTTCAGGCGGCTGTTCCTATCGGTGGACCTTCAAGAACACTTGCGAATTTCCCAGACTTTCCTTATCAATATCAATTTGATACGTCTTCTTTCAGACGTTTGCCCATTCTGGCAGCGTCGGAACGAGAGGGAATGATCCGCGTGTCGGATTTTCGCGAAATCGATAGTTTCGGAGAAGTTTAGTGTCGCGTTTTATGATCTATAAAACAAGTGAGATGTTCGACGACGCGCTACGCCGTTTTTATACGCCCTTGCGTTATTCGGTTTCCCCTTCCTTCCTGCCGGAACTCTACAAACGCATCGCCATGAATGTTGTCGTTATAAATACAGCCGCCTGTACCAGAGAACTTTATGCAGTTAGAACGGTTTTACAGTGCTTTTATGAGTCCTCCTGGTCGGTCCAATTAAATTAGGATCGGTCCCTTTTTACAAACGTTTTCGTTGGATGCCGGTGGAGGATCATAAATTATTTCGTCGGGACGTCGTTGTCTCTGCGTTATGATATAAGCAAATTAATGTCTATTATCGGTGTTTTAGTCAAATAAACGGCCGGCGGTTCAAAATATCTCTTTCAGAAATTAATATGTAACGGACACTGTTGAAAACTTTTATGTCTATTACGAAGGGGGATTTTTGCATTATCTACCTGCCATGGTAAAATAGTAAGAAACGTTGACAACATTTGCTGTTTAATAGCTGTGACATTATGATACAAGTTGATCAAGTTTTATTGTTTTAATAAAGGTTTAATTAACAAAAGGTGAGCTAAACTTATTTAGAACACAGAAGTGTTAACGAAACCTCCACGAAAGAGGGAAGTTGGTCTAAGAATAATTACAACGGGAAGTTTTGCTGTCAAAAATTTCAATGGGACAGGAGGTCAATTGTAGACTATCCAAGTGGAAGGCTGAGGAATTGAGCTTAGCGGCTTGAAAAATAAGGGTTTTAATGAATGCTGCCGAAAAAGGGATATCAAATATTATACGAACATTTAGGAATGAAGGGTATCACCACGTGAGATTCCAAAACCACATATTCCTTTACAAAAATTATGTTGGTAACAAATTTTTGAGGAAAATATTCGCTGACAAAGATCGATTTTCAACAATTGTAACGGGTGATTGATGAGTGTGCCACTGGAATCCATCGAGAAAACAGGGATTTTTGCTATTAGAAAAAGCAAGAACGCTTTTCATCAAGAAAACTAGTGGCTACAATGACGTAAGGAAGCAGTCAAAGAATTGGAAATTGTTATTCAACAAAGAGGACCTCAAGATTGTGAGCGAAGGATTACGTTGCTTTATGGCAATGCCGGAACCCACAATGTTCAAGTTTAAAAAGTAGAAAAATTGAACAAATACTTGGGTATGGTGTTTTTCTTAAGGCGAGTACTTAAAAACAGCGGTGGAAAGCCTATTGAAGGCTTCTAGTTAGAATACGTGTGTGATCGTTAATGGAATGTTTGAAAAATGTGGTTTTGTTTGGTCCCTAAATCCTTTTCATGACAACTAGGTAGATAATATAAAAATCTCCCCTCGTAACTACAGCAAACGTGGTTTATCCTTACATATATTAAGTTTCACGTGTGATACTAATTTTGAAAGAAAGCGTACCTTCAACTATTCGTTATTTGATCAATCAAGGTAACCTCGGGCTAAAACCTGATGAGATTAAAATGGATGGGGTATCAATTAGGAATACACTGATTTCGTGTCGATCCCCGATCTTCAAGTATAAACCGTTAGTAAATTTAAGCATACTATTTACCATTTGCATAGCGCTTCGTAATGAACCACGTATTTTGGAACATAATTAATAGGAAGCAAGGGGGCTGCCGCATAGGTCGCATATATGTGCGTATAACATCCTATCATGAAGATCGATTGAGATATTCAGCGGCGGCGAACCACATATAAAACACCTTCATTATACCGGAATATTGAGCGTGTAAAATATCTCAGCATGAGTTCGCCACTAAAAGGTTAATAGCGTGACCCGCGAGAATATCTAACAAGTCTCCGGAGAAGCGACGGGCGGAAAATAACGCGGTTTCTTCGCCCTTCTCTCAACCCTTCGTATGTCGTTTTGCGTTGCCACCACAACTGGAAAACTTTGATTTATTCGCCGACTATTATGTTGGCATAGCGCCGACCGGATCTTGCACGCTGAAAGAAGGCAAGGTAAAGACAGCAAGGCGCAGGGGTCTGTTTTATCGGCCGACCTAATCCGACAGGACGGCCGGCGTGTTTTCATGAAGACGTTATCGCTAACAATTCCTCACTGGTAATGATGTGCGATATACGCCCAGCTCATTTCTTAAAAAAATTAAACGTATTTTACTTAATTAGAATTGGTTTTCTTATGTTTATAGTCTATTGTGTTACATTAATACACTAATAATGAAACTGAGCCCGGTTAATTAGATTTCTATGTTGGAAATGCATCGTTCCACGCAACGGGGTTGCTAGTTATAGAATAAACGTATTTTGAATCCCTGGATTATATCAAGCTTCTCGTACCTCAAATAAAAACATACAGGTACTATGTCCTATAGCAGCGCTACAAGCAAAGAATTTTCACGTATTTAGTTGTTCAAATAATCTGTGTTGGAAAATGATTAATAGATGACTAATGCTGTTACATGCATTCAAGAATGTTCGCATATAATAATTATCAACAATTATAACAATTATTATATAGAAAATAACGTCTTTTCGACGACGAACGCAATGTTTCATCGGCTTATATGGCTCTTTATCTCGGAGGGTTTGTTTAGCAAGTATATCTCCTGCCAACGACAATATGCAGTAATCATGAATATAAGTTACGTGTATATTTGCGGCCTACAAAATAATATTGTGCTAGTTTAAATGCGGCTATTTTACGAGTTATCAGGTTCGCTACGGAACATGATAAATCCTAGCATATCTGTATCTGGAGAAAAATTTGTATTCGATTAAAGTTATCTAACCTTTTATAGAATAATGGGTGCTGTAGAAATCATTTGCTGTACGGCAATAAATGCATTTATTATCATATAATTTTAGTTCTTAGGGGAATATCTGAAGGAACGTTTTCTGGCATCGACAGTAGCCACATAAGGTATAACCTCCAAATGTGAAAACATGCGAAATTATGCAGTGTTTGCCACTAATTCTTGAGGTACTGTAAGTTGATGTATTGTGCACGTAGTAGGTGTTTATCTATTGCGAATATGTTGTTCACGTGAAAATAGTTGGTAAGCAATTTTGTATTTACTACACCTCATTGATTATACGTAAAGTTAAATTGCGCTTGGAAGATATAACACTTTTTGGGCAATATTTGGTCGGAATTTTGAGGGCATCAAAATTTAGAGTTATCCCTCTTTGAGCAGAATAAGTGAGGGAATTGTTAAGGACTTGTTGCCGAGGGGGATAGAGATGCATACGAAAATTCTTCATTACCAATCCGAATTGAGGTGTCCTTGGGATCTTCAAGAAACAATTATACCTGTTAACATTTCTCTGGACTTTGATATTGACAACTTAGATCGAGATTACGTTCTGCCAGAAAAAGAATCTTGATGATGATTATCGGAATGATCATTTACATAACCAGCCTTTGTCTGGAGAGGAATTTAATATCAATGTACTAGAGACGGGCGTATTAAGCAATCGACGTATTTTGGAAGCCGAGAGGTTTTATGTAGATAATACAGAAAGTGACGAAGTGGTATTAATGATACTTCAACGTTGGCATCAAATGGTATACTACAAAATTGTGAAAACTATGTCTTTGATTAACTCTTTGACACTGAACTTGATTATTCACTAAGCAATTCTAGTTTTACTTCTGAAATGACTACTGAATAAACTGATGCTGGTGCAGATTTACCTGTCTAACGCAAATATAGAAGACACGCCCATTCTTATACGATAACCAAGATTAAAGGGCCAAAAGAATATGTGCTAAATGTAAAGTCGCACTTTGTTTGGAGTGGTTCGTATTTCTTTCTCATGTACTTCTTATAATGTACTTCTTCCTTTTCTTATTATAATGTACCTGTTTTATGTCCTAGTATTGTTCGCAAAGGTTATACATTTCTGTTATATATTTTTATATTTCCTGCAATAAATTGTTAATTAACGCTTTACGTGCTTTTTTAAAAATTTTGGCGAAAATGTAAGCCGCTACTCATATCAAATGTTTACTAGGTCTACCTCAAAATTACAAAAAACAACAATTTTCTGAGGTTAGTTCGATTTTGAGGTTAGTGGCGCCGCACAATAAAATTGTACCTTTGCGAACTAATATGTTGATAGTTGTCAAATTTGACAAGCTGCACTTTCTAGTAGCAATCTATTAATAGAACATTTAGTACATTTTAATCAAAATCATCAGATCATTTTGAAGCTGATATTCAGTTTTGGTGCAATCTCTAAGATGAACAAGTCCGCTGCGCTAGCAATCTCGAGGTACCACGCTCGTCACTCTCCGAGCAAGATTCTCCGTAGCTTTCTTGGTGTCACGAGCTTTTAGCACCCAGAGTGAGCCCAATATGACATATTTCTGCATAAGATGGACAATGTTTCACGCAGTGGATGCACGTATGTCAAATTTTCATATTTCAATTATTAACGAAATAAAGCAAATTTTGTACTCTTGAAATGGCAGCCTCAATCGGAACACTAATTCTCTATATTTATTTATTTTCCCTGCTTCTTTTTTAGCGACGTTCTGCTCTGCCGGACAAGACAATTCAACAACAAGCATGTTCTATTTGGCTTCACTAGCTTATTACCAGTTATCTTTGTGGTAAAAATTCCAACAGATTGCATTGTTGATCACTAATAAAATGGAGTATTTTTCTTTTCAGTGACGCATTCTCCTGGTCTATTCCATCCAGGAAGCGGATATGGAATACGATACATGGAGTGTCGTGTCGTGCTTTGGTAAGTTGATGATGGGACCGTATTTGGAACATATCCCGAGCAAATGCATTGCTGTTTCTAGGTCCTTTTTGCAGGCGCGGGATCTGTGTCATTGAGACATTACTGCATGATTCTTTGGCGATATACTAGTCTCCCGTAGACTCCATGCTGGCATGCCGATGTGTACGAGGTTGTAATGGATTCAAGAAAGTGAAGGTAAGTTTCTCGAAAGACCTTTTTTTTCCTCTTATACTCGTACAGGGAAGAGACGTTGAGACTGTCCGTATTAAAGTTGAACGTAGCTATTCAGAACAACCTATTGTTCAACCAAACGAAAATATTTTTAGATTCAAGCCATTAACACTTGTTAATATACGTGAAAATTCAAAAGAAGAAACGAAATTTTGTGGGTTCAATTGTATGTAATATGATCTGGAAGTAATCATTTAGCCAGGCATTTTTGAGGTAAAAATAGCGCATAAAATCAAGGAAATTAGAAAAGACCCTTCCTTTCCATTTATTTTTTGATTTGAAGAAATTTGGTGAATGAAAATACTTTCTTGTAAAAACGCATATAGGAGAAATATACGGCAACATATGGGAAAAGGGTAGGGCAATTTTCAAGTTAAATATCTTACTTTTTTAAGCGCTCGCATTATTTTGAACTTTCGTATTGTAATTTACATTTAAAATGGTCAGAATGCATGCTTGTTTAGCTGATATATGCTTGTAAATTATAGCGATGTAGAAACTTACCTCAACTTCTGAGTATTATGTACCGCGTACAGATGTAATTACCTTCAATATTATATAATTACTTCTACTACTACTCCCTAATTATACTCTCGTTTGCAACTCTCACGTGACTAAAGCAAGTTTCAGAATTAAGTTACAAAATAACCTGCAAATTAAGTTCTGAATTTAAAATTAAGGCGTAATGAAAATTGCTTTCAAATCTACAGGGTGCATCAATAGGTATGTTTTGGTACGTTTACATTCAAGTCTACTCAAAACTGGGTTAACATTTATTTTTTTTCTGGATCTTCTTTTAATAATTACAGGTTCAAGCTACGATTGTTGTGTAATTATTTCAGCAATGAAGCACATAGAAAATGTGATTTACATCTAGGGACAAACACATAAGTATTGCTAATCTCCGCTTCACACAGCTTTAATTAATTATATAATAATTAATCCGGCACGGTCGTTTCGAGGACGCGAATGGTGCTCATCAAAATGTATAAAGTAAAAGCGAATTACATATTCTATTATAGCAATGATAGTATCAGTTATGTTGTATTTATAAATTTATAAACCAGACAACTTGTCCAAGATTGCCATTGTTCCCTCGTACACATTAGCAGATTTTGATTTACATCATTCCGTTTAATGATTGGGAAATCTTGAAATCCACATTGTATGAACTCTCTTGCAAATTCTTGGTTTTTAAATATTCAGTTACATCTATCGAATTGTGTGTAGGTGCATCACCATCGTGTTGAAAAACCATTCGGCGTGCTAACGGCATATTCAAATATCCATCTAATCTTGAATTTTTTTTTTTAAATACTAAATATCTTTAATGAGTTAAGATGATTTGATACAAATATTGACACAAAATAATACCATTTGTAACTCCACACCGCATATTGATCGAGAAATGTTTTTGGAAATTCGCATTAAATGTTTCACGTGGATTGTATTTTGTTTACCATTAATGTTTATTGCATCTATTTAGCATACCATTACTAAAAAAATGGATTTATCTGAACTTCATTGAAGAAATTTGGATTTTCTATACTTTGCGTATTAAATAACTGCCAAATTGTAGTCTTTTCATAGCATTCCCAGGATGAAGATCGTGAATTTTTTTTAGGATCTGAAATTATCTTTTTTCAAAATCATATGTAGTGTCGCATGTGTTGTATTTACTCAATTTTAGCACAGCTTCTCTAACTGAATCGCTAGGGTAAATAATAAATTATTCTAACAAATCGACTTCTAAATTTTCATTTGTTTCATGGGGCTCGTGTGTTCTCGATAGGGAACCAGTTCTGGGAAATTTATATTTTTATTTTGAAAACGCGAATGGCTTGAAGGAAAATGATTCGGATATTGCCGTCGGTATAAGTGCGGAGCTTGCTTAGGATAATATACTGTCAAATTTTATTTTGAAGACACGCTTTACTTTGAGAAGAAACATTATTTTTTCTTTAATATCTCGAAAACTGTCAAGTTTAGAAGGAAAACTCTTAATACATTTTTCAAAGTAAAGATATTTTCTATTAACTGGTGAATTCGCATCTACAGTAATTTTGGAGAAAAAAGTGTGTTTCCATTTTTATTTCCACTCTGTATATAATGTTACTAGAAGCATAATCCCGAGAAATCTTTGAGAAAAAATTTTTGGGAAAACATGTTAAGAATGTAAGAGTACAGTTTGGTAATGTGCGTGTATTTCAATGAAATATGGGTATTTGAAAATAGAAAATGGGCTCTTTATGCCAATATAATACGAAGGGTAGCCTGAAAAGTATACAACTCGTAAGCAAACGTCATATTATTTTACACGCCCGAAATAAATATGGTTTTATACCTGGCGCTTCCTTAGTTTCTTCGTCGAAAATTTTCCATTCTTTAAAAGGAAATTTCAAGGCCTATGTTTGTGTTTTTTTGGGAAATATTCATGTTGATACGCACTTAAACAATTATCAGCTAGCAATATCTAAGTAGTCTATTGCATTTGACTGCCTCAAATGTTGAAGAATACTGTTATATGTAATATGTATTATATTATCTTATATAAGATACAATATATCATATAATGTAATACCTTTTTTATGCAGAGGTTTGACCAATAAGCTTTTCAATTTAATTTAATTTCAAATTAAATATTTAGGCAATTAAATATAATGGTGTGAAGAAATTTTAACCATTTTCGTATCGAGCACATCTTCACCGGCACATGAGTTAGTTTCGCTGAAGCATTAATGATTTCACTTGAAATTACAGGATCAAAAGGATATGATTTTTCTGCCACTTGAATGTTTTCACCAATCTTGTTAATTTCATTCACTGATCAAGGAAGTTGTCAGGAATCTTTTCTGTCGGCATATTGATTCGATTTGTTTTTAATAATTGAATAATTCATCAGAAAATAAACATCGATGATCTAGGAGAGTTGCCTAACACTCAAGATGTCGCTATGTCAAAATCAAATTTTGATAAATCATCATGCTGAATCATGTAACGGCAGAAGAAATACGGAACTTTGAGAGATTAGCGCACCCTATACGTTGTAAAAGTATCTATTTTATCACATCTATCACTAATTACAACTTGAAATATTGTTAAGCGGTCAAAGTTGATGATCCTGAAATAACAAGACCATTATTTATAGAGTGATAAATTTCGTCGAAGGATCATATATCCTTCTGTCAAATAATTTTATGATAGGTGCACGAAAAAAAAAAAACAAACGTACGCATCGAAAACGAAATTGACACGTAACAAAAGAAAATCGATAGAAAACGGCGAGCGACGGTCACGCAATGACGCTTCTATTATTTCGTGCGTTTTTTTGTCCGTCCCGATTCGGAAACGTGTAATTAATGGAAAGAAATTCCGCATTCGGAAATTACAGCTTAAATAGGTATTCTTTTTATATTCTCTTTGCGATCGAAAGTTGAAGCGTGTTTTGAAGTATGCAATGATATATCGATTTTACATTAAGTTACTTGGACTGAAACTGTCTGGGGAAAATGGATTCGTAAATATTTTTATTTGGCAAAGTTACCGCGCAATGATAATTGCCCAGCAATAACCTTTCGTACGTATCCCCCTGGAACAGATTTCAATTTAGGGATTCTATTGTTCGTCATTCGCGTGTCATTAGTTGTGAAAGTGGAAATGTAAGCTGTAATTATTTCTTTCTCTAACATTGCGATAAATTATAGGTAATTATGTGCTTAGTAAGACAGTTTAACAGCATTTTTGTTTAAACTATAATTTTTGAGGTATTTGTGATTTTTTGAATTAATAAAAAAGGCACTTCTTTAACGACTCCAGCTTAATAACCGGGGGAAACAACTGATAGGTGCAAACGATAATTATTGACGGGTGTAAATAGCTTTAGCCTCCATCAATTTTATTAATTTATATTCTAATATCCCGCTTATTGTTGATTTTTTCCTAATAATTCTGTCTGTTTCCATCTTTTGTGTCCGTTTGCGCCTTTGGTATAATATTCCCCACTTCTTTTGATGTAATAGATGAAAAGAAGAAAGTTCGTATATTATTCAAGCAAAAGCTTTGCCAATGTCGCAGAAATATTCATTGAGAATAACTGTCCAACTTGCCTTCACGATATTATTAGATATAGATACAATATTAGATCTCTCGATACAAGAAAAATTAGATTTTTTTGTTTCACACCTATTACTTTTTCTTTCGTTTGAAGCTGTCGATTCTGATATTAGAGGGTTGAGGTTGATTCTGTATGAGGTCATGTTAGTAGAAGGAATTTGAAAGGGAGTCTTTCTTCGCTTCTGTTGCAAGTTCTATGTCCAACGGGAGTTCTTTAAGATATGATACAAATCTTGGTTACATGGTTAGATGCATGAATGTTCATCAATAAGTTCCACGTTCGTGGTTGTTATTCTTCTACTTCATCAGTAATAGCAACAATGCAATACACGTTGTTTTCAATATTACTGTAATCCCTATAAACAACGTTCTATGAGTTATTATTACTATATTTAGGTTATTGAGTTACGAGGGCCTAACATAGATACAGCTGTTTCTTTCTCAAACTCAGTTCTATTTTCCTAGATGGTCTCCTTATAACTATATGTACTTTTCACATGGATGCTTTCTTTAATCTGTATAGAGGGTGGTTGACTTTTGTTCCGCAATATGGGCGTTTACGAATGTAATGACATCCTTATTTGATGAAAATCGCGGTCCCTCCAGGATGGGAACCATAGAAAAGTCGCTTACACTACAACAAAACAGAAAAAAATTGTAATGGTAACTTAGAAATATTACTGATGATAATGATTCAAATTATCGACGACGTAGTGACGTGAATTTTAGTTCACTTGTTTTTCAAGGGACTTTTCAGACGAAATAAAAATACTGAAGTAAATTTCCTGAAGTTTTTTTTGTATGATTTTTAAGATGGAGAAACGACTGAAGTATTTTCTTCGAAAGATTATGGAACATATATTTTAGCAACATTTTTAATATTTATTAATGATAAGTAAAGTTACAACTGTTATAATCAGTTACGTAGTATATACATATCTCATAACACGTAAACTAGTAAAATTGTAATTTTAGCACCATTAATGTGTTTAGTTTCTTTAAATACAATGGTTTTTTGAAAGGCTATTAAGTGCAAAGCTATTTAATAAGTTAGTTTTGAAAAGTTGATTGCTCTGGTCTGATAAACATACTAAACCATATAACGCGTAAACTGATTAAAATGAGGAAAACGGCAGAGATACAAATAAGCATATTTTCTCACGGTGCAGACATCACGAATAATAAGCAACATACATTTTATATAATTATACAAAAACAACGTACAGTTTTATTCAGTATATAAACATTCAGCTAACGATGATCCTGGGAAAACGGGAACATAACTCATCTTCGCCATATATTTTTTCGATCACTAATTTTCAGCTGTATAAGTTCACCCTTAGAATAATTCTATTTAGCATAAAATAATATTTTCATTACGTGGAGTCATTTGAAAGGGTCCTAGATTTATATACGCGGAGAAAACTGGTTAAACATCGAATTACGAAATTAGTTTTCTATAATTTATTAATTGATTATTAACTAATTCATGAAATGTTATTTATTTCTATCCTTTTATTTAAATTGCCGAAAATGTGTTATGTTTATATTCACGACGAATCTACAAAACATCTCATCCGCCTAAATTTCAATTACATAACATTACGACACATACATAACATACACAACAGCAGAGCATGATTTACCACGAGTAAAAATCAAGTAAATCATCATTTATCGTTATCAACTGGCGTTATATGTTTTTTCGAAATATCGTCATTACACATATAAGTATATACACACACATAGTTGATCTGCTGACAAGTAGGTTGAGATGGGTTTAATGGATTCTGTACTCAAATCAAGGAGGCGTCGATGCACAAACCTAAGAGATACGATTTACACGTTGAGTTGCCGTTTCCCTTTTGTTAAGATCCAAGGAAAATATGGAATTCGTCTCTTTATTTCTCATTATGACCAAAATTTATTTCTACTGACTGGTTGTGCAAAGCCCCGTTAATAAATTTAATGTTATTAAAATTACTAGTTTATGGGATTTATCGGTAAGAATCTGCAAAATAGAGAGAGTAGAAGGGCGTTTGATATATACATGTTTATTCCATATTCCTTCTGAAAATTAGGCTTATTTTTCATGCTCATTAATTAATTTTATTGTTAAAGTTTTTTTTCTGGTCAATAAATTTAGTTTCTTTTTATGGCAATATTCGAATTTTGACACTGCTTTTCTGAATTTTTTTTTAATTGATTGATAATTTTATAACTGTTGAAAGCGGAACAAAAAGTACTACTGAAATTAATAATAAAAATTATAAGTTGTCATTTAACAAAATATTTGATGACTTAATAACTTTAAAAACAAATGATCTAACAAGATGACAACGATGTAGTATAACGTAAAATAGTTGAAATCGCTATACGCCTTCGAGATTCTTTCAAAGAGTAGATATTAACAAAGGTGGTTACTTTTTCCACGCTGTATGTACTTGTCAATATATTTAAAGAAAGAGAAAGAGAGACGGAAAATAACAGAAAGACATATAGGAATAAGATAGAAAGCACGTGACAACAAATAGTTCTTTAAATTCTTTCTACCACTAAACGCACGAATTGATAGGTAGGTGTTATACGTATCCGATTATTTATTATATAATGGACGTTAAATTAAGTTTAGGATAAATGATGTCGTGTGTTGTACTGATGCTTTGTTGAATTTGTTCATATTTTGCTGAACAACCACATATATAAAATGCAATAAAAGGTAAGAACCTTGTGACGTATAAAGCTATTCCTACTAATATATCTGCGATGTATACTAACCATCAAACGAATAATTGTCAAATAAAAAACAAAACAAAAACAGCACCATTATATAAAATCACTAAGTACGCTAATGCATAATAAACGTCAAAGTTGCATACATTCTATAAATGTTGGTTCCAAAGCAATCTATGAACAGCAAGCAAACCTGATAAAATGCTTTTCGTGATCTAGCAGAAAGTTTCCTCTTATAGAAGTAAGCAAAGGAAGTTTTGCTATTATTTAAAATAAATCTATTTGACGTACAGCGCTGCATCCGTTATACAATGTTAAAGTTCTTCACAGCTCCGGATCGATACAATGACTATCATCTAAAAATTATAGAATACCACTTCTAAAATGGCCTGATAAATACACTCCGCCAAAAAAGTATCGCATAATTTAGTTTTGAGTCATAAAAGTATCGCATAATCTTTGTTTGTAGCATAAAGTTGTAAATATACTTTAATGCGCTCTAAGATATAATTTCTATGATTGTTTAAATAAAATACAGGCCAAATAAAAACAAGAACTCATACTTGAGATTTTTATTAAAACGAGAAATTATAATTTTGGAAAGAAAAATGTCATAACAGTAGCTTTTAATACTGAGTATTGCCACCTCTGGCTCTTATGACCGCTCGCATACGGTTCGGCAGAGATTCGATTAACCTCCGTATATAAGCCTGATCCAAATTCTCCCACTCCATGCAGGTCCGCTGGGGCAAAATTTTGGGTCCCACACGTGCTCGATAGGGTTCATGTCCGGACTTACCGCAGGCCAATCTAAAACTGGAATAGCAACATCGTTAAGGTATTCCTGGACGATTATTGCAACATGCGGTCGTGCATTATCGTGCATTAACATGAATTCGTTTCCTATAATTGGCGCATATGGTACTACATGTTCTTCTAAAATGTCCGTTATATACCTGTCGGCAGTCAGTGTACCTCTGTCTACTGCTACTAACTCTGTGCGACCTGTTAAACAGATGCCTCCCCAAACCATAATAGAGCCACCGGCGAAATTAGGTCTAGGTCTGATATTACACTGCGAATAGCGCTCACCGTCTCGTCTGTACACTGAGATACGCCTATCTGAGGTATAAAGACCAAATCTTGACTCAGCTGTGAAGAGTATATTGGCCCAGTTATTAATGTTCCAATTTACATGTTCTCTGGCAAACTTTAAGCGAGCCACTCGGTGGTTCCTAGTGAGACGAGGGGCTGTTACAGCTACTCTAGCTCTTAATCCACTCTGTCGTAACCTATTCCGAATAGTTTGAGTACTCACACGAGTATTTCTGACTCTAGCCAAGTCGGTCTGTAATTGTCTCGCAGTTACATGTCTTCGACGTAATGCTTGTAGTAGTAAATAGCGGTCATCTTGGCGAGTAGAACATCTTGGACGACCTGGTACAGGTCTTCTACTGTAATTGCCTGTTTCCCTATATCTGGCTACGGCTCTAGAAACACTTGACTGATTGATGTTCATCAAATTAGCAACGTATGCTTGAGATCGTCCATCTTCGATTAAAGCAACTATAGCAGTCACTTGTTCTGAAGTTAAATTGCTCATTTTAGTGTTAAAAGCGTTGGTACAGAACTTTGACTTCGCACTTTAAAATTTGTCGGTATAGGAAGACTTCCAATAAACAACTGAACAAACCTTACACATATGCATTTTTCTAAATGTGTTCTTTTAGAAAAAAAAGTAAAAAAGCTATGTTCCATGATTTTTTTAGTGTTTTTATAGTTCACATACACGAGGCAAACTTTTTGTGAACGTAAAAAATATCTTGGTTTATAAATGCCCTTTTTTAGTTTATGCGATACTTTTTTGGCGGAGTGTAGTTGATTCTTAGCAAAACTACAAGGGGATCCAAGGCGGATGCACTCACGTCAACAACCATACGCCTATCAGATAGAAAGGATACTATTCAATTGAACTAAATGCTACGAAAGCCGATTACATACAATTTATTGGCTAATAAATCGATATCGACACAATCAAAAGCACGCGATATAACAAAAAGATATACCTACAACATAATTATTAGCAACTAATTCTCTGTAAATGCGCTTTATACCAGCCGAGCTATATTGGTTCTTACAGAGAATATGTAATTGTAAAAAATGTGCAATTTGACTATATGCGATTCTCTCCATTAATTTGAAAAAAGAGTTAAGCACTGAGATCGGCTAAAAATGTTCTATCCTAGTTCCATCATCCGTTTTATGAAGAGGTTTAACGGATGCAGTTTTTAACAAAAATTTATCAATTTTAGAAGATTGCTTTTAAAAGATTTTAAAATATTTATTCGAATGCGTTTTTGGTACTATGCGAGCAATCGGCGCACGTTTGGTTCTTTCATACCTAAATTTTCAATCAAGCACGTCCTTTTGAACATTATTTGGATGTAATCCGTTGTGGTTGCAGTTTCTGGCCGTCCTGAGTGTTCATTGCTAACCAACCTGGCCACGTATAAATTCAACTGCCTAAAATTTCACCACATGTGACATCACGACTGCTAAACAACAAACAAGCCTATAAGCCGAAATTTGTAAAAGCGTCTCTCAATACACATGCAATTGTATTATCAGAATATCTTGACTAGTAATGCCAGCCTCATGTTGAGACTTGAAACTTTTCGCCTGTAGGTTGACTGAATTACAAAAGACCTATTGTAGTTTTGCATTTTCGAGAGGAATACTTTCTATACTGAGAATACCGTACCGTATTCTATATAATACACCTCTTCGTTCAGGCTGTTCTTTTTACCATTCTAACATAGAGCCGAGTTTTGAACTTTTTTCTGGGATCTTCGACTTGATCCCCCAGTTATTTAATAAATTAGGCGGCATACGTGAACATTGTGCTCGTATGCATTGAATCGTTGGTCGCTAATGTAGGTCGTCTTTTCTCTTCGCTGAATGCGAATTCGTAATCGATAGTAATTTTATCAAAGGCGCTGTGCAAAATTTAAATGCAAACTTTTCCGTTATAAGTAATCACGTACTTAGAATCGCGAGGGCGAGTTCCAAGCGGGCCGCGTACAAATTCGCTAATTAACCACTTCGAAAGTGGTTGTCGGTGCACTTAGACTAAATACGGCGAAAAGGGGGACACGAAGAAGGGCGAGTTATTATGTATTCTTGAACGAGCACTATGTCCGGTATTTAAGTTGCCCCGTATGTGATTTATAAGTTAATTGTCTGGCGCTGCATTTAGCTATTCATTAGCTCGTACTGCACGCGGAGTAAATAAGTTAAAGGCGGCGCACTGGCCGAAGCTTAAACGATTCAAAATTAACATGTCCCTTCTCACTCGAGTAAAATACAACGTATGCGGTTGAAATCAGCAAGTGACGAGATTGGAGTATGTTCCTTTTTCCTTGCCGCCTTTTCACGAGGACAAGTAACCTACTACTAGCCTAGGGTGCCATTAAGGGCGAATTTAAACATAGTATTTATGGGCTGCAGACCAGAGCCTCGTTCAGTTAAAGCACCGCAATCAAAAATCGATATAGAAAGGGCATTTCAATTTTAAATTAGAAAAGAACACTATATCATTTGGTTGAATGAGAATGTAATACGTCTATTGCTCTCGAAAGTAAAATATTGTCTTAATTTTGGAATTTTAAAACTGGTTTGCAATCTAATGTTTATATAGTAGAGGTGTGAATGGACTGGGCCGAAATATTCTAGATGCAGCCCAGGCCGGGCGTTTTCATTCCGTTGAAAGTACGGTTAGCAAACCTTGAGAGAGAAAACTTTAGCTTTGTAACCAAACATTTCTTCGTAAAGACTACGATTTATTCTAGCGTGAAATGCTACCTTCATCATGAATTGGGTGAAAGCGTTGTCCTCAGAGCAACTTCTTTATGTCCTTGCAATTAAGAGTGCCGGGGTTTGCAGTGTATAACTTTTAATTCTGGCTACATACTACATACTTTTTCGGCGATTTTGTTTGTAGATTCTCTTCCATGATTCTTACCACTTTGTGTTCCGAATATGGTAAAAATATCCTGCAAGTGGAATGCTATCACTTTTGCTTGCTTGCTTTTTAAAAGCCTCAACTGCACGAATTTTGCGAGGTGATTTTGAGATATTGCTCTCAGTGATTCCTTTCAGATAGAACAATTTGATATCTTGAATGAATCTCTTCTTTTTGGTACTACCTTTTTCAGCTTCCTCGCTGCTTGCTTTCTGCTTTTTTTTGCTAATGTCGTCGTTCTGATTCGACCATTGATCTGATTTGAAATGTTTCGTCTAAGTGGGGATAGTAAGTAACGGTATTTCTTTCGATTTTTACCGGGCTATGAGTTTTTTCTGATGGTTCAGTGGAAACTTGCGTGACTGATAATTTTCAGGAGTTCTCTTGGTAGTCTTATTCGTCACTTCCTTTACTTTTATCATTAAACAGACTTGTGAATGATTAGGTATTTCCTTCTTTGTTTCCAAATGTTCAGTGATTGCTTCACTAAAACGTTTTTTTAATTCTCTGCCATTACCAGATAACAAAAGCACAATATGAACGATCGCTCGCGAAGAAGGCGCAAATACACATCCTTGCATCATCTTTACATATGAGTTGGTATTGTTCCTTATAAGCACTTGCATTTAGTTTACTTGTAACTAGTTACTGAAACTTTGTCAGTTGTAGAATAGTGATTATTAAAGACAGAGACAGACAATTTCTAGTCTTGTTAAGATTGAGAGGAACTGAGATATAAAAGTCTTTTGTTCCTTTTTATAATAAATCTTTATACATTTTATTGCAAATAAAACATTGAGAAGAATAAATATTAAGATCATATTAAATGTTCCATTTAGTATTATGCAAATTGGGTACTTCAATGACTATTTACACGTGACGACCTCCTGTGTTGGTTGTGCTAAACCGAGAGCGTTGTTAGATGAAATTCTCGCTTTTTTCTTATGTCAATACAAGTCTCTTGATCTTTTTTACTTTTGGCGTCTGTTGGGATAACGGACGCAAAACACATTTTGTCCATCAGTGTCTAATAAGCTTACCTCCAATGCCGCATCTGATGATAGCTAAGAAGTTGAAACCACCACCACTGTGTCTACTGTTGTTGCAATAGTTTATCCTTACATATGTTACGTTTGATTATGTATATTATTTTGTTATTTTTAATATACCAAGAGCGTTTTGTAACTTTCTTTCTTCCATTTTTCTAATGCATCGCTCTGATTATATTAAACATTAAGAAGTGCTTTCGATTCTCTGTTATTCTACATGAAATATTTTAAGTATATATGATTAGAATAAGCGATATTCAGCTACTTAATCTCTATATTTGCCTTTCTATTTCGTTTATTTATTTACCAAAATTTACTAGCACAAATTTGTAGATTTCAAACGGTTTTCCAAATACATCCAGTTGGAATAAAATATTCCAGCTATTTAGATTTCCTTTTTAAACGATTAGGTGAGAAAAAGCATATGATGTGATATGAGTTTCTTTGGGAAAGGAAAGCGGAGTGTACTTGAAAACAATGGTAACATTTAGAACATAGAAATTACGTTAAACAGTTACCATTAAGAACAGATGAGTCCCACGATACTGCGGTACCTGGTATATCTTCTCTGGGTCTAATTACATCTTGCATGTGCGTTTGCACACTTTCAATTAAATTGCGGGAATCATCTTGAGGGATATTTTCCTATTCTTTAAGGAGAGTAGTAATCAAAAAGATTTACTTCGGAGTTTTCTAAAAACCTTTGTTCTAGCTACGACACTGAAGAAAGAAATATAGGTGTAGTATCCTGTCAGTTCCGTAATTTCTTAGTTGTTATGTGTCTAGATTTATTAATGAAAAACGCCAGTGCATTATAGCGATTTGTTGTAGCATACTGAGATTAGATTTCGTTACGTGAAACAGAAGGAAGTCGGAAATGACGGTCGTCGAGAATATTGCACTTCCGGCGTCAGAGCACTTCCCAATAAATTGTATGGATGCGCGCTGGATGAAGCGTGTACGACTGACGCGCACTAGCGTATAAGGGGTACTAGAAGGTTGGCAATAAACAAACCGGAACCTGCCGAACAATGGACTATGGATAAATTATTGTAATCGAATCGATCGCCGAAAAAAGCGTCACGAAGCCAGAAGCCATATTTAGATTTCCTGAAGCGTTAACAAACTGATTTAGGTTTGAACTTACTACGTCATCTCGAACGACGGGGAGTTCATCCTTCAACTTTCGAAAACTCCGATGAAATTTACGAATGGGAAAACTTTTCCTTACCTCGCCGTTTAGTTGTTAGTGACCGACGAACTATAGCACCCTGTTGTTCCAAATTCTATAGGTGGAATTAACAATACAGATATTAATTGTAGCGGATGATGTTCCCGAATGAACTCGTTTGTGTAATATGATCATGACTAATTGTTATATATCCTTAATGTTTTCTCATGTTTAAAATAGGTGATTGATTGCCTATAATTTCTTTATAAAGATTATGGTAATCTCCGCAACGGACAGAATAATGAATAAGGCAGCCAAAAACAAGTTTGAGTGAAGTTATCCACGGTTTTCCAGCCACGATTTATGACATACAGGAACTTTCATGCGGGATGGTTCGTTATGTGAAATCGGTTGACCCCACCAAACGCTGCGGCAGGAATTGTACACCATGGTAGTACAAATTTTACATTCTTAGAAATGTTTAAGGATAATATTTGACTTTCCTTTATTTCCGTCAACAATCAGCGGACTATGTTCTGTGTTCACAAAATATAACTTCAGATATTTCAGTACATCATCCTGAAAACAACGCCACCAGCAAACTCGATTGTACCGCCATCGGCGACGGTGAAAAAAAAAATAGTCGATACAATTTCTCAAAGAAACCCAGTTATTTCTGCAACCGATTTTTGATAGTTTGATCAGAGATTATGCGAGGTGCTACGACTGGAGACAGAGGAAGGAAACTGCTGGCTAATTTTCTTCGTATACAGCAACTCTTATTTTGGTGTCACCAATCAATTTGTTCAGGTTTGGAAAATCCGAGCATGGGCAATGCATGGTGCAATATTTTCGAAGATATCTTTCAGTAATTTGCATACTTTAAGCATATAACCCGCAGCGAAGTTTTCAGTCATGATATTCATGAGTTCCGAGCGGAACGTTTGTTTTGATAAAGTAAATACAAAAGCAAACGATGAAAACCAAGTTAATACAAATTAAAACAAATTAAAAAATTAATTTCAGGGCATTGACTGCACCGATTCTATATATCAGGAATTCGAGGCATATATCAATATCAGCATAATATTTTTCACGTAAAACGCGCTAGAAGGCATGCATAAGTTTGCTATCGGACAGCATAAGAACTTGATAATCGTGTACCATTACTGCACACTTAAAACAAATACATATGTCTGTATTTGTGCATGAATGTACGTATGTATGTACATTCATGCGCTGCTGCACGATACTAGGCGAGAAGCGAGGATAGTGGGAACATCCGGCATAATTTATATGGGTAATTACTGCGATATCTCGCCGCATATTGTCACGACTGCTTTCCACTGTCCGCGCCTTTTTCAAGCACTTCTCGTTAATGCCGTATTTTTTCGATGATATAAACAAACTGAAATCGGGGGGTGCAATGTAGATTTATGTCTCTTTTATTTGGATTTACTTTATTGTCTTGTTTATATCTATAGATGCATGCTATCGAACACAAGCATCCCTGGTAAAACATTCAGATAGAAACGATTTTAGGTTATAATATCCCATCTTCGATTTAACCTTATTAGAACTACAGGTAAATATTATCGGCATTTGTGATTTCTTTTAGTATTGTTGTTAAATTACAGATTATATGAATACTCCTATATTAAATTCATTTAATTATAGTAAGTTCACAAAGTTACGGGGCTTTCGATGTTTAATATTTATTTATAAATTATTATTATTATTATTATCATTAGTATTATTATCATTATTATTATTATTATCATTATTATTATTATTATTATTATTATTATTATTATTATTATTATTATTATTATTATTATTATCATTATTATTATTATTATCATCATCATCATCATCATCATCATCATCATCATCATTATTATTATTATTATTATTATTATTGTTATTATTATCATTATCATCATTATTATTATCATTATTATTAGTTCTTTTCAATTGTTTGGAATATATTCCCTCTTTTATGACGTCATTTACCAGTTTTGTGATTAGCCATGTTAGTTTTCCTATATTTTGTGTATATGTACTCGTATTTGTTCACCATGGTTTGGTGTTGTTATTGAGCTTATCTTTTCTTTGTGTCAGTTTTTTCCCTGTGCTTGCGAGAAAGTCATTTATTTCATTTGCCATCTATCTCTTTATTTTATATTATTTTTTTTGTTTTGTTTTTGTTGTTTTCGCTATCACCTGTTAGATTATTTTTGTGCTTTTTAAATTACATTTTGTAATGTTCTTTTTTCAATTTCTTATTAAATATGTGGTAGGCTGTGTTTTTATGCGCGATATCTTTGTGATATCATGTTATTATTACGGGATTTCATGTTTTTATAAAATTTGTTTCATTTTTGAATTTGTTTGACTATGTTTTCAGTTATTCCATTGGCTATCTTCCCTTTACTAGATTTTTTCTCTGATTTCACTATAGTTTGTAGCGATTTGGATATTTCGAAAGTGTTCGAATCCGATTCTTGCAGTTAAGTAACATCTTTTTTTTTCTTTATAGTTTGTTTTATGTGTTCAAAATACTCGTAATTGTTCTTAAATGTTGCTAGGTTTAATTTTATCCCATTATGGTCTGATACGGTAGGTTGGTATGATTTTTGGTTAGTTATTGCATGATCTAGTTTTTCTTGTGCAGTGCTTTCTATCTTTTTTATTTAATACTTTATAGATGTTTTGGCTGATGTTAATACAATAATTTCTGTCAAGCTATTGGTTTATTGGTTCTCCAATCAAACAATACTGCTGCGTTTTTCTTTTTGTTAAACTTTTGTTAATCCACGAAAACCCATTATCCTAGAGCTATTTTTAGATAAAAGTATGTAATTTATTAATGCAAAGAAAAATATTAAAATTGAGTTTGTATAGCCGTAACCGTACCAATTTCGTGAAATTGATCAATCTTTTTGCTGACAAATCAGTTTCTGTGACCCATCTTCTGTATAAGTACATATTTTGTAATATTGTTACACTCAATCCGTTAGACAAACGTGGAAATTATGGGAATATACACTATTTAAACTGGCGCTGACTAGTGAGATACTTGAAGGGAGGTATGGATCGTTCGAACTTATGACATCTGGTGTAAATGTCATGCTTTTTTTACGAAAACATACTTATCGTGCCATCTTGCATGACGTATTCAAATAGTAGACGGAACAAACATTTCAAAGCGCAGCTTCGGAGATTGCGGTATTAACTATTGACAACAATACGAGAAAGAAATCATTATATATTCATCAGACATTCATATACATTCGTGTACGTGTCTGTACTATGAATGTTTAGTACAATACCGTTTATTGTTAGATTTCTGACAAAAGCAAGTTATTGAATTGTAAATATGTATTGTTAATGAAACAGCACATTTGATATGGTTGCATCGACGTTAATGCCGATTGTATTGTAGCTCTGATTGAAATATTTAAACTTTTGACAATATTTGATTGGTATACTTCTGCTTTCAAAAATCAAAAAGTGCTATAAGTAGGGCGAATGATGGGGTAATCTTTGTATTTAGTAGATTAGGATCTCATACGTAAAGTTTTTGGTTGTGATATTATTTAACGAAATCATCTTTTACGAAGCCATAATTTCAAATTGCTATTGTTATTAAATAAGTTATTTAATAGATTGATATAACTAGACAGGACAAAGGACTTTTTTGCAGAGACTAGACAAACTCGTACTCTGTCGACTCTCGGAGACACCAGTAGGCAACGTGAATCCATTCTTATGAGGCGAATAGACACGAATCTAGTCGCTGCAAAAAGGAGGGAAGTGATTTTAAAATTACAGTTTAGTGGAGTTATATACAGGGTGAAAATAAAAATGGAAGGTGTCATCTTTTTCCGAAGTTATTATAAACAAAAAAAAATCAAATATAAAGTTTTCAGTACTTCCAATAAGCTATATAATAAGCAGATCTATAAATCTAATAAAAAAATTAAATGTTTGTATTAGTTTTTATAATATGTTTACACCAGTTAATAGAAAATAATTTTTGCTTTAAAAAAGAATCAAGGCTTTTCCTTCTAAACTTGAGAGAAAATAAAGAAAAAAGAACAAATTTTCTTCGCAAAAGGTGTACACTGAGCATAAAATGTCACAGCTTTTAGGTATTTTGTATTGTTTTTGTGATATAGTTTGTATGGATTAAATATATTGTTAATTTGTGCAAATAATGGCAGGATATTTAATTAAATGATAAAATGCTATTATTTATGAAAATAATAATTCAAGGCAAGCCCCGCGCTTACGCCGATAATAACATTGGGATCCCTTTCATCTATTGGTATTTTTTCTAATTAGGATATAAATTGCATAAAACCGGATCTCCATCGAGAATATTTTCCATTAAATAAACGAATATTTGGATATGGTGCATATTTTAATATTTGCGCTAAAAATTTAGTTAGAGAAGCTGCATACAACACGCAAATGATGAGGGGTACATATGATTTTGAAAATCAGAGCATGTAAAATATAATCTTCAATCCATCGATAGTACGAGAGGACTACAATTTTGGATTTATTTAATACTGCAAAATATTTCATATCCATTTTTTTTAAATAATATTTTATGGTCGAATGAATTCAATTTTTCTAACAATAGCATTAATTAAATAGACAAAATACACATTATTGGCAAATAGGAGGTACAAATCCAGGTGAAACATTTAATCTGTTTAATGCGTTTCTCATTCAATGTTTGGCGTGGAACAAAAGTATTATTTTTGTTCTATATTTTTATGAAGTTACATTAAAGATATCTAAATTTATTGCAACATGAATTTCAAGATTATTTAGTTGACATCCCATTAGCTTTTAGACGCGCAATGGTACTTCAGTACAATGGTGCACCTCCGCACAATTCGATAGATGTAACTGAATATTTAAGAGTTTCTAAACTCTTAGATTGGCAATACAGGTCCTAGAATGTGGCCTGCAAGATCTCCCAACCTCATTAGATTTTTTCATAGTTTTTTTTTTTGTAGTTTGATAATATCAGTTGTAAGTGTTACTATCAACAAGTGTATTGTTTTCAATAGTAAATCTTCTTAAGGCAGACCTTATTTTCAAAAAGTATATTTCTCCTTTTTCTTTAATATATCAAGTTTAGATGGAAAAGTCCTGATATTCTTTTAAAGCGATTCCTTTTCTATTAACTAGCAGTGTTATATAGAAAAATCTAGTAGATTTGGACAAATGTAGATAGTTTATTAGAAGTACTCAAAACTTTATCAGAACACCATTTTGTATAACTTCGGAGAAAAACGGTATTCCTAATTTTTATTTCCAGCCTGTACGTGATCTTTTCTGTATCTTCCCTTTTTATGACAATTTATTGTTTCATACTTATTACTGAGCTAAAAAAAAAATGATTCTGTATGATAGATATGTTTGTAGTTACCTTTGAAATTGCCAACATTTATATTTTACATTCATAACATCAGTTTTTAAAAATGACCTCCCATGGTGACTTAGACCTTCCAAAAGCTATTGTTACAGGAACCAAAATAACTACAGTAAGTCTCCGACGAAATCAAGAATAAAATATGAAAATTAACATATTTACATATAGACGAACTTCACTGTCAACTCAACTGTCAAGAAAATCGATGACAGCATTATTTTGACACATTATCGATTCTTTAGGCAAAATATTCAATGTTAAAAACTACGTTCTCCTTAAAAGAAAATACCACGCAATGTAAGTAATGCTTTGTTACTGGTTTTCAGCACCTTCTATATACTCATTCCACCTTTCTTATTTTAATACATTTAGTTTATTAAGCGTTTAATTTGGAAATATGTTTAGTTTTGCTTGTAAAGTGCATTTAACATAATATTTAGCGCATTTCTAAATTTTTGTACTCTTTTGACGAATGTAGCAATAAAATACTGCCGAATCAGAGCCAATAGAATTTACCTTTGACATATCTCTTTCTAATTGATTTATTAGTCTTTAAAGCAAGCCTTTAAGTATGCCTTTAAGTATGGACCAGTGCTGTAGAGGGTACAAATCACGTATAAATCAATTGAATTAAATAGAAGTCTATTGTGGACAGAGTTCAAGCCCAGAGCTTTTGTATTTAACATTTTGTAGCTGCAGATAAAAATGTTATATAAATGTGATATAAATGTTTGCTGACTTTTCACAAATTCTGACATACAGACCCAACATGTTTTTTCTCTATGTTTAATTAAACTTCTTAAATGTATCTTTCGAAATTTACTTTGAATGGCAGAAACATGTTTTCGAAAGTTAGTGATCTTTCTTTCGAAGAGAGGCAAAAGAGGATAAATGCAAACGTTGTATTATATTTAAGGGCCATTAAAACACATGCTTACATATCTTTAGCTTCAGCAAATTTTGTCTACTAAAGGATAATATTTGCTATATTCATCCCAATGGGATATTTTAGTTCAGATTACATTTCATAGACGCAAACATTCGAACGCAATTCATACGTAATTAGGTTCTCAAAGTAAATCAAACAATCGGCGGCAAACCAATGCCATTTAGAACTAGCCGAGCGGAGTCGATAAGCTAATGCAGTTCGGAAACAGCGAAGGGAAGAGGTCACTTCGGCGCTTTGAGAATTCAAGACTTGCTTAATAGGATCGTATCAAGAAACTTCCCGCTACTGATGAGCTCCATCATGATAAATAGGATAACCATCTCGTCGACCTACGAAAGCCGTCAGACCCAACAAGTGTATAAATTTGACGTTCTCATCCATTCATTTGATGTATTAAATAGGAAATTTCGACGGACTTTCACTGCATCGATTTTATCAGCGAGAACGCTTAAAAGTTTTGGAAAGAAAATTTCTCGAAGAAAATTTTACCTGTTCATAATTTTTACAACTAACGCCAAACTCCTTATGCGATGATCCCTAAATTTTATAATAGTCTACGGCAGTATTTTTCATGTTATCTACCATGAAAGATCCTTTAGTACACGAATAAAACTTTAATTAATTTCTTTTAAACGCAACTGGATTAATAAAAAGAAATTTTAAGAATATAGCTTTTCAAATGGCTGCAAAAATATCTGTGACATAATAATACGCATGTTTTCCAAATATTATTATGACTTGACTTTGTGGAATATGGAAAATCTAATGTATAAAGTTAGGGTAAATATATAGTAGATTTATATGGTATCGCCATGTGAAATAACAGTTTTAGCAGGGTTTTGGAAATATTTATTCGAATGCGCTTTGGCTCCTAACTAAGCAAGCGCAGCAACTAAGCACCCAATGTGCGGTCATTATAATTATTTATTCCAAATGCTCACATGCTGTACATGCTAATGGAAGATAGGAAAATATAATTTACAATGGCCGACAAAGATCACAATACTCATCTATACTGCATATTGTCCGTTGTAATAAGTCTTTTTCATTTATTTCTAAACAACTGATGTGAAGTACTCGTCTTACACTCCTGCGGTAAGCTATTACACAGTTTACATGTAAGTTAATTACTTAGTTTATGGTTACCAAATTGTCTTTTCTCCTGTATGCAAGACATGAGATTTCATAGATATATATTATTTTTTCGTCCCTTTGGATGAATCTCGTAACGAAAGCCTCGCTATGCTTCTAACCATGAGCTTTTGCAATCTCACGAGTTGTACCACATTTCAGAACTGACAGACAGCACGCAAAATAAACATTTCGTGAAATATCCACTCCACAATTACTACTTAAAGACCCACAATTAATCCTAATATCGACATACCCTTTGCTTGGTCGGGTACGATGTAGGCATGTTATTGTCCTCATTTCCAAATCTAACTATACCAGCTTTTTCTGTATTGTATTTCCTTATATACTTGCAAGCTTGGCGATATGTACTAGCAATCTTTTCTAACGCGTTAGATTCTCATTTTGCTGCAACTAACATGTTAGTATAATCCCTATAATTTGCTACTACAACATATTTTTTAATGTAACTAGCAATGTCGTTGATAGAGGAAAGAAACAATGTTGGGTTTAATACCGATCCTTAAGGGAACGCCCTAATCTACTAAACGTAGCCTCGAACACTGATCTCTGTCACTCAGAGATAATTTAAACTAATCCAGCGCCGTTTCCCTGGTATTAAAAGAATACAATTTCTTTAATAAAGACCTGGTGATCAACAAAGTCAAACTCCTTGAAGATATTAATAAATAATATATGGGTTACCAGTTCCATCAATTGCAGTGACAAGGAAGTCGAGGAAAACTCCCAATACAGTCTCTATACTTCTCATATTAGTAAAACCGTATTGAAATTATTGTAAAATATTGTATTTATTAAGAGCTAGGAGATTATTATACATAACCTGCAAAAAACTGGAAATCAGCAATACGCAATATTGCTGATTTCCAGTTCCAGGGCAGTAGTTGTCATCCGTCTCCGCGCACTCCTTGAAGACCGTAAACTAATAATATGTGCTGAAGATTTTGACCAATAAGTACAATTTCGTTTTAACAAATGAATGGAAATGTCATATCCGACAGACTTAGTATGTCTCATTCTAATTATACATTGTTCAAGGCTAGCTGGGCTAATCGATCCCGAAAAACAAAAATGATGATACGTGAACGTTTAGATAGCTACATAAGCTACAAACCTTCCTATGCCCAAATCATCAGTCTATAAATGACAAACTTCTGTTGTGTTATCGGTAGCGGCTACTGTTTCTTTATCAGATCTTGAACGTTCGTCGCAAACGTAGCTGGTTCGACCACATTTAAATTTAGATACTCTAAAAAAGTTGCTGTTAACGGCATCCGTCTCGGCTTTAATTTGGTTGGCTGTATCGTCTTTTGAACATAAGAATTCGATGACGGTTCGAATTCGATATTATCAAAACATTCTTGAGGAGCTACGGAACATATTGTGGTTTGAAACTTTTCAGACTACCCTTGAAATTTCATGAGCTAAAACAAATATTTTCTACCTCGTCATACAAAATGCAACATTAAATTTTATGATTAATGTTACAAAGTCCCCTCAAGGAATCATAAAGGTTCCCGCTAATAAGTCACTGCGGTGGATTGATTTTGGGTCCCACATAAACACATCTCGAGTGAGTGGGAGATAAGATTCGCTACATCACAGACTTCGCTACACACGTTTACAGTTTGTTAATTCAAATAATTTCGTTTTTACAATCTACTTATAGAAGTTGTTCATTATTTTGCGTTAAATTAAATACTTTGTCGGTACAGATGACCAAGGTAGGTGAAATTATTGCTTTTTTGCAGCGATTAGGCAGACCCGTGTCTATTCGTCTCATAAGAAATGCTTCGTGTTGCCTATTGGTTTTCCCGAGAGTCGACAAAAGACGAGTCTGTCCAGTCGCAGCAAAAAAGTGATAATTTCACCTGTCTTTGTTATCTATATTTATCAGTATTGACATAAAGGTGAAAATGTATTCACTTGAGAACCATTTGAACTTTGAACAACTAATTAGATTATGAGGTAACTTTTATACGTATGCTGACTGAAATATCTGCCCGTAAGCAGTTTCCTACTAATATGGATTACTTGCTATAAGACAATTGCATTTGCAAAACGAATAAAGAACTGACATAATTGGCATTAATACTTACATATTCGTTAGAAGGTATTTTATTCTGTCGAGTTTTGAAAGTGACCGTGAAAATGTATACTATAATTTTAATTTTTTATCTTACTTGACTTCCAGCCTGATTCCGCCTGACGTCTTTTTTTTTTGGAAGATTGCGGTGCGCGTATTTATTCAGTGAGAAGAACCGAAAAGAAAGACGAAAAGAAGGAAGTGTATAATAGCTTTTATTCGATTTAACAAACACCGCGAGGGGAGAGAAATTCACCAATATTAAAAACTTTTTGAATTAAGTTTCTGCAGACGTTTTACTTAATGACAACGGAGGGAAAGGCCTGCAGAAACGCTTCTCAGACAATATCGTACAATCAAAGCGGTGTTTGCGGGTTCTGTCGAATATTTTGATTAAAATTTTAAGGTTGATATCGTTGAGAAAGTTTTTATCCTCGGTATATTAGTGACTAACCGAAATGAACTCTGCTTGAGTTTTCCTATTCGTACAGCAGGGTACAAAAAAAATATTTGCTAATTTGTAGAATCAAATTGGCTTGTAAGAAGCTTGGATTTTAATTTTTAATTATAGGAGGGAAAAGTTTCAAGCCTCAAATCGAAGATGGCGTTGAAAGATGTTTTTAAAAAATTTTCAACCATGTTGGTTATTGAGTTGTGTTTAACGGTCGTTTGTTTCAATCGATGTTTACGTTTTTCTAAAAATGGCAATATGTTCACGCACATGAAAACCGAAGTGGAAGCTGTTTACGGGCACTTTGTATCATTTGTCACAGTGAAAATTTGGACAGCTGAATTTCTAATAAGCTGCTTGCACGAGCTTGGTCAACGATCAACGTTCGGTATGGTTAAAACCTGCAACCATGGATACACCAGTACATTGTTAAAACCGAGGCACAGTAGAAACAGTTTGGAGTAGGGTCAAGTATCGTTCTATTGCCCGGGAAAGTGATGGCTACTGTCTTCTGAGATAGCCATGAAGTTATATTAATGGAGGATCTCGAAAAAGGAAAAGCAATAACTGGGGCATACTGTGCACATAGAACGTCATAGCAAACATTCTAATATTGAAATTCAAATCAATGGACCACCTGTTCTAGTTATTAGACCTGGCCCTCGGTAACTTTTTTGTTTTCTAGGGTTAAAGTTTTCGCCGAAGGACAGAAACGCCCACTTTGCAGAATAAGATGCAAACGATTTATTTGGACGGATAGATAAATGAAAACATCGTTGAGAAAAGCTTATAGCTGAAGCTTATAGCTATATAACTGAATTTGGCAGAAAAGCACTTGTGGCACTTATTAGATTTTAGCACTTATTTCTTTTTTAGCAGAGACTAGACAGATTCGTGCTTTGTCGACTCTCGGGGAAACGAGACAAATAGGCACGAGTCTGTTTAGTCGCTGCAGAAAAGGTTGTCCACTACTACCCTCGTATGAGCAGTTACTACTAGAATAAGATAAGATATACAGCATAAAGAGAAATGAAAGTATTTAGAATTGTAAACACCTTTATTTATTAGGACCTCGTTAAGTACAATTTATACAAACTTAATTATAAAAAGCAAAATACTTCAGTCTCAGTGTGAATTATTTTCTCAATATATACATATATAAAATCATAGGACAAGCAATCACATTTATACATAATATTATGTTTATTATTTTAACAATAAGGAAATTTATACTGGCTATCTACTAAAGGTATTCTGTAAATTAAGATTAGCTTAAAGGGTACGAAACAAACAAAGGGCAACATATACATACGTCACTTTACTTGTATACTGTATATACACAGGTTGAGCTCTTTTGTAGTTCTAGTACACGAATCTCATATGTCAAGATATAGGAAAAAGTGCTTGCCTTAATGCAATTTTTGTTTAACAAAAGGAGCTAAAGGCCTTCTAGATATTTACCTTTAATTTAGCTTAGCTGGTACTTTACAAGTAATAACCTAAAGTTGTATAATTACTCATTACAAAAATCGCTTTCTGTGACATCGTAGTAAAGCAGATTTTTTGATTTCATTATTATTTAGTACGCTTCAATATGTTACGCAAAAGTTAGTTGATAATGTCCGCTAAGCAAAATTTTTAATTGGAAAAGCAAAAATAAAATCAAATAAAAAAGCAGCTGAAGAATGTTCCAAAGCTGATAAGCAAAAAGTTCTCTCATCCGATAGTCTACCGTTGGACGTCCGCATATTGTGCGTACAATTAGACAATTCTAGAACAATTTACTACAATTTGTTTGCCAATATACTACTATTTGCTGCAACTTGCGTAAATTCCAATTATTTGATTGTGGGTAGCGGAGTGTATTTAATATTGTTGCAAAAATATCGTCAGTGATTTGTTACAAAGTTGCTATGCAAATATACAAATTTTATTTACACAAGTTATATAGAACTATAGATACAAATATAGAATTTTATTACCATCTACAACGCTGTATGAAAAATGCAACAATATCTAGATATCTATCTATATCTATATATATATATCTAGATAGATAGATCTAGATATATAAGGAATATACGAAATTTTGTTTATAATTATCGCACTCTTTTACGATAAAATCCGACATTATTGCTTGACATGGTACTAGAGTTTTAGAGGAAAAAGTAGGAATTGTGTTAAAAATAAAATATTTATCATTTAATACAGTTTTATTTATGTATGACCAATAATAATTGCAATATAACACATACATTTTTTAAAAATAAATAACCTAAACTACGTGTTTTAACAAAACACCTGAATAATTGTCAGATATTCTTTGGATTTGGCCCTGAATGTTTTTCTGATACCTAGTAAAAGGATAACTTCTTTGATCTTATCTCAATCATACTGACAATTAAGTTAAGAAGTATTATTAATAGAATCTGATTAATCTATCAACGTAGCGTGTAGCGAAGATACATTCTGGAATATATATTAATTTATAAATACATACAAATAAATATGTACATTATGTACGCATTTTTTATTTGAACGCGACAATATTTGTATTGGTTGCAATCACACAAGTTTTGCTCTTTCGCACTTTAAACATTGATACAAACACGTTTCTTTCGCTGTGTGTTCTTTCGTAACGCATTGGTTTGTTCAAACTAATCTACGAGATTATATGATTCGATAAAATAATGATGGTTTGTTTGTGTTTACACGCAGATAATATAGAAATGGGTAATATATAAATGCAAAGGATCGAATACGAGGTTAGAGGTAGTGGAATGAGCATGATTTGATGTTATCAGGAAAAGAACACGGCTCTTGCATTGCTATACTATGATGTACTATTAAAACCATATTTAACTTCGGGTGCCTGTCTTACTTTTAAAGACCCTCAGCAGTTTTTCCAATTTTCACTCTTGTAGTTGCATTGCAGACTCGCCCATGGTCTAATTCCGAAACAACCTCAAACTATGTTCTGTGCGGAAGTCGCGTAAATCGCATGTCTGTTAAAATTTCGGTCGTATTATACCGTAGTAATGTCCAGTGAAGACTAAAGAGAATGAATGCAGTCATATTAAAGCAAAGTATCACATAGTTAGTTTTCACCGCCTTAGCTGCATTAAACTGAGACTATTTATTTAGAAAAATGTAGGAGAGAATAGAAAGTTTTATGTCAAAAATTGTTACAATCTTGTTGTCTCGATACAAATATTGTTGGAAAAAATTATACATTTTTTAATTTACAATGCACTAGAAACTTTGAAGGCTTATCTGTGGTAGTTGTTATAATATTTTTCGTAGAGTATTGTTAGGTATTTGGCTGAGAGGTCATTTTACTTCTCTAAGCGTGTACGGTACAACAAAGAAGAGCTATACTTTTTGCTCATTAATTCGTTTCAAGATGGAATCACTAACGTTTATTAATACTATTGATAAAGTTTACAGCAATATATAACCAGTATCGCATACTTTTTGATAGCACATCATATGCACACTTTAGGCTTAACTGGAATTAAAGAATAGTAACTGTTCTAAACGATAGGAGGGCAAGAGATATAGATAATATATCATCTTTCTTCTACAAATATCTCTGTTATGCAAATCTTCGTTACTTTAAATGGCGCACCCTGCATACTATTACGGTTTAGTTTCGTCATTTAGAAATAAACTAATATAATGGGACATTTGCAATTTTGTCCATAGTTGCCTAGGTGCTAGTGCGGAGGTATTCTAACTTAAATTTTTGCGAGGTTAAACTTCATTTAGGGTAAAAGAGATATTTACAGTTAAACGTGAACCCTCCATTTCAATATTGATATTGTTCGGTTAACATGACAACAGTAAACAAAACATCCGACTCTTAACTTACTTTAAAATTTTAAGCTCTGTCTGTATATTTAGGAAATTTATGATAAAATTACAAATATTATTAAAGATTATATTGGTTCATTTTTGGATGCAGAAATAAGAAAAGGAATAATATATAGAGTGCTCCATTTAAAAGAACAAAAGAGGTTCGCGGTTCGCTACCTATTGAGATGTATTTTGCATATATAGGATTAATATATACAATATATAGGATAACACATTTTTCAGAGATACCTAACGATGTCTATTATACTACCAAAAAATTTTGGTTTTTTACTATTTACATAATGGGCATAGTTTTAGGTTGAGGTATCCTACATAAAAAATCAAAATCTAGAACTCTCGGAAATCGAAAAGGCTAAAGGATCGGTCGGTTTCAGCAGATATTTTCATTCAAAAGCTTTTTAGCTACAAATCTTGTAAATTATGGAAACCTTTCTAGCGACAAATCTCGTAAATTATGACTATCTAATATGTCTTCGAAATATTTGTAGAAAGAAAGAGACTTGATCACACAACATTTGAGGCTGTCTCCGTTTCATAAGGCAAGGAATTTTATTTCTTTTACTACTAGACTATTTCTTTCAACTACTAGAAATATTTTCCTTTATATGCGTTCCTTATTTGTAGTAATAAAATAAATAAGTAACGTTAAAGAATTTTCAGTTCTTTATGAATACCTAGAAGGTCTTTTCTAATTTTTTTATTATTATTAGCCGAGCAGATAAAACTGCACTTTTTCGCTCATCTAAATCTTCTTATCTTATCTTATGTGATTTTCGAACAGCAAGTATTCAAACTCGAAAAACTCAACCTCTACATGTTAGCGAAATTTCAAAAATACAATTTTTAGAGATATACATATAAACAGAAAAATATGAAATATTTATATATATATATATATATATATATCTTTTTTTTTCAAAGATGCTTTACATCCATATTATAAGTTGCTTATGGAATCAGGGGAAAGTTGCAGGAAAGTCGTTCTTGTGATAACTCATAGTCCATTTTCAATTACATGCTTAATTTTTATCCCTTTTCTTTGTTTTATACCCTTTTGTTTATGCCTAAATGTTGAACTACCTTTACTGGATATCTTGTACATGTTTGCGTAAGTTTTTATACTACTGCATACAAATCACGTAAGGTTGATTACAACTTCCAATTAATCAAAGTCTTTTTGATTTATACGTGGTAGGTAAGTTCTGCACGAATTAGAATACTAATAATATATCTAAAGAATGTATTTAAGAAGAAGAAGTAAGATTTTGCAGTCATGTTGTATTGTAACGATGTATCCCTACAATTTCCCTTTGAGGTAAATGGCAAAATGAGCAAAAATCGCCGTTCAACGCGCAAAGAATTACATATTGCGCCTTAAGGTACCTTAATATTGATTATACAGCAGACAATTTTCGGATGGTTTTTTCCAATCATTAGCAGGTTGGTTAAAATTGGCTGTGGCTAATCCACTCATTGAAGTAAACAACAAATGGTAAAATCCCCGGAATATGAGCGTGGTAATATTAACGGTAATCAATATCATCTGATTCTAGGACGCACAGCCAAAAAACGTAAATACTGTTGAGACAAACGGCATATTGTGTAAATTATGCACATATGGCCATCCCTATTTTATGTTGGCTTACCAAAGAAGGTCGTTTTAATTGACTACTAAATGTAAAGTTTTGTTTTTATCGATCTTAAATGCGTTATTTAGTCCAAATTGAATAGTAATAAAATAGTATTTACACAATGAAAGAAGTGTACTTGGTAATACTTTCACAAGTGTTGTTAGTACTCGATGCTTTCGCTTTGGGGCATCGTAGCGTAGCGTGAAATGGTAATTAAAAGCGGTGTTTTATTATTGTTAGTTAAGTGATTTTTTAGACAGTTGTTATTATAGATGGTTGTCTTATAATCAAATTTTGTAACGACGTTTCTTCGATATGATTCGTAAATAATACCATTTTATTTGGGGAAGTTATCAAACTGAAAATAATTTTGGTTTTCTCTATTTCTTGTGCTTTATCGGGGTTATATTTCGCAATTCGATCTTTAATAATTGATGTTGACAATTTTTTTCTGATGGACAATTAAGTAACTTTTTAATTTCACTCAATGAAATTAATAAAATCATTTAGTTCACTATCGAAAAGGAATAACTTAGTAGATTTAGTAGTAGTAGTAGATTTCCAATAATGCTTTGAGTTTTAGCATTTACAGGAAACCAATCTTAACTACGCAATAAAATCAGCACTTCCTTTTAATCTACAGTCGAATTTCTAAGCAATGGACAAAAATCCCATACCTAAGGTAAAGGCTACTATAAAATTATGTAACTATTTAAAGAATTTTGATTATAAAGTAGCCTTCTATAATATAACTCTTTAAAAAATTAGTCTTTAATACAACACCGGACAACCAATCCAGTAAATCTGGTAATTAGAAATATACTGTAATTGTGAGAAATTTTATATAAGTCAAACTGGCCGCAACTTGAAATTGAGATTTGGTAAACACATGGCTTCTATTAGATTAACCAACGACAATTCAAGTGTGCCACAGATACTTTAGAAATTGTGAATACATGTTTCATATTTGTTTTTAAGAGACAACAAAAGAAAGTTTGGCTCTTGGCTCAATACAACATCTTGAATCAGCAAAAAGATATAATAAACCCCTTTAATAAGTCCTACAATAGGCTTTCTTCTCCTTAAAAACAGTTGTCTTTTTTCGCTTCTAGTTACCACTTTATGACATGTATACTCTGTAAAAAAATGTTTAGCATTAGTATACGATGTTGTGGAGCCAAATGAATCAAGTATTGATAAAATGTGAAATTACAGTAAAAGTGTTTTTCTTTCTCTATTTATTGCTTCGTTTAATACTTCGAAAATTGCTTGTAACTGGGTAATGGTCTGATGGCGATACGCCAAGAAAAATCAATAGCAATAATCAAAACACAAACTACGTCTGAGAATTTGGTAGAGCAATTTGTAGGTTCAAAAGCGTCCGGAGGTTGCAGAAATATATCCGACACTTGGGACTATATTTTACCGATAAGGAAACGCAGAAAACTAGTGCAGTTGTAGCTGACGTAGCCGAATTCTGAAGTTAAGTAATTTGGGTGCAAGAGAATTATTTAGTATTCAGGGAATTAGATATTACTTCGGCTAGTAATATCTGGCACTAACAGGAAAATACTAACAGGAAAAAGAGGATAAGATAATCCTTATAAAAGACATTATGTTCGTTTGCTAACTTCTTTACAGCTTATTCTCTTACATAATTCTTGACAAAATATAAGCAGCATTCCTGTGGTACAGCTGCGCATTTCAAGATACTTTAGGAAATATGGTATTGAGATCGTTGCTCCAACATAAGGTTTATTTCCAATATTGTTTATGTTATAGAGCCAAGCCTGTGTTGTGTATGTTTCACCATTGATTAATCCATGAAGTTTCATTCCGATTTGAATATGATTGTTACTCTAATGAAGATTATGCTGTCTATATAAGTCTAGATATGAAGAGTTACTGGAAATCAACATAATGCCATGAGATATTATGAGATTTTAGAGAGATTTTTTGAAAGAAGCAATATTAAATACATGAACGGTCTACAAAAAATAAATTTTCAAAAACTAAATGAAACAAAGTATGGTCGCGACGAATATTCAATGGAACTTCAAGATCGTTATACTCATTATGTGAAACTCTAATTTGATTTAATCGCGGAAGACCAATAAGAAGCTTCGTACAGGAAAAGTGCCGGATTGTCGTACATGAGCCCAGTTACAAAATATTCGCAGATCGATAACTGGAGAATCTAAATAATTTACAACATATCTAATTATGTTCCGTTGGTAAATACAAGAACATAATGCTCACGTAGAACATAATACGTGGCAAACTGCCTCCATCTAGGATGTCAGAAATCCTTAGGGTTTTAATCTAATGTGATAGGTGCGATAATTCTTCGTTATTATGTTACGTTCTTGAAATGGTTCGGTGTATGTTGGAATTCCAGAGGTAGAAATATTCATATTCAACGTCAATTGTGAATGATATGGAAATACCGATAATATAAGCCTTTAAGCCTTTAAGAATATGTTTATTAATTTAAGCTTGTTGTATTGGTTGTTGTGAATTTGGTTTTACTATAAAGCCCCGCAGAAAAAATGCCATTGTAAATTTCAATAGATACAACGATATATCCATCGGAGTCGCCGGCCTAAAAACATTTAAAAGCTTCACAACGTGCAGGGATCTTAGTAAAAATATCATACTTAAACAGTTTTTGGGATATAAAAATGCCTTCGTGACCCATACGACTTTCACTGCATGAACCTGTGTACGCAAGGGGATTAGGTTTTATATTTAATAGTCATAAATTTACGATCTTGCCTGAATTGTATCGTCTTCTACTAGAGTGAGGGAATACCGTTATTATGTGGATTTGCAGTAATCCGGTACTTATAGGCTTGAATAATATGTCAGTGTTTTCCGAGCCTGAGTGATGACAGGTACTTTCGTGATATCAGGTAGCTATTTGTAAGTTTGTTACCCTACATTCAATTTTGCTTATTACAAAAAGCGGCACAGAAAAAATGTTGTCCTTTCGGAGCAGCAGCTAGAGGCAATAGTAGAAGAAACAAGCGATATTGAATACAATAGTGGGTACGTATCTTCCAATAATGATGGAGAAATAGATTCCACCGAACACCTTCCAATGATGAAAGTGATAGAAGTGCTCCACAAGAGTCTCGTTGTTGAAGATCTCAAAAAATAAAGTTGTCTGGTATCAAAGCTCTATCTTATCGCGTCAGGGAAGACAATGTTTTATGGGAACGTTCAGGTCTAATTTCTTTTGCAAATCGAGAGATGCGTACCATAGTTTCTTCTTTTTGATTTATTTTCGTATCGTAAACTTCTTCTTGAAATCGCCTTAATGCATGCTAAAGGAAAGATTATTTACGGAAAAATTGGAAGGAAATGATTTTTTCATAGCCAAAAAAACTTATTGAAGTTTTGATCCTGATAGGAGTAGACAAATCTTACAACAAGAATGTAACGCAACTCTGGAGTAAAAATAATGAGAGGATATAGTTCGTGTATTAGGGTTGGCAATGCAGGAGAAAGAAGGAGAGGATCTTTTGAGTCGTGGAATACTTATTTGCAAAATGCTTATATACCAAACTCGGGTATGATGCACAAACACCTCGTAACCTTCGGAGATGTCCGTTTAGACAATATATTCCATCAGAGTCTTGAAGGTACGAACTAAAATATTGTAACTTACGAAAGCTTTGAAATATATACTAGAAAAAACAAGATGATGAAAGAGAAATGAATCAACGGGAGAAGGTTGTAAAGCGTTCGCGACAATTTTATTACTTCTTACAACCTTGGAAAGTGCTTACTATCAAACAATCAACAATAGCTAATTTTAGCTATTGTTCGTTAAATTGTTTGCTAAATTGTTAGCTAAAGCTAACGATTGGCAAAAGTTAATCTGAATTACCAGTTTCCTTCATAATATCTAAACATCCTAAAGTGTATTCCACAAAGCTTAGTTTTAGGGACGTCACAATGATTATTACGTGTTGCTTCAAGAAACATAAGTTTGTAACGTTACTTAGTACTCTGCACAACGAGAAAAAGGTTGGTGATGATATTCTCATTACGAGAAAACCGATTTCCAACTAATGGAGTTTTTGCGGACGCGCAAAAATACATTATCGCGATTGGATGCAGAACTGCGGTTACCTCCTCTTATTCAACTCGATCTTTTACGCGTTTGTCTTTGACCGCGATTAGGTACAATATAATTGCGATTGTTCATGTAACATGCCTTAAATTTATTACTGAATCTTAAAAATGTTGTTTACTAATCAATTCCAAGTTTCTGTTTAGCGCCTTGTTATAATGGCTTGAATAAAAAGTGTTCGATATTCCCTTCATCTATTGCGACGCTTATTGGTTCTTTTGGAGTTGCAACATTTCTAGCTTTTAAAAGCTTTTAAAGTTTCGATTCCCTCGTGTATTTCCGTTACATACTACAATGTACACAATACGCAACGAAAATACACGTGAGAATCGAAACTTTGCAATCGATCTATTATTTATGCTATTGCATTAGATAATAGATTAGATAAAAAAATAAAACGCATGTCTAATGGAATGTAAGCTACGACTGAATACAACATGACTTCGAAATTATTCTGGATTCTAGAGATTATTAATATTCTCATAAACATTATAGGGGAATGTTGTCTACACAATTTCGCAACTAACAGGCTTACTTATTCTATATATAATCATCGTTTGTCAACTTACCTTAATCTTGAACTTTATACCAGTTTCCATAAACTGGCTGCAGATATGCTGAAAAATATATATCATATTCTTATTTTCAAGTTATATTAACTTCGAACAGTTACATTGGGCCTTAATACTAATTACACATAATAATTTCCAATCATTTGAAATACCACGTCACCTCGCACGCATATGTACAAAAATATTATAAGATCGAATTTATAAAAATTAAATTCATCGATTTCATCTACAGTAAATCAACTCGGAATTAATGCGTTGGATTTATATTATACGTATTTTAAAAATTTATTTTATGTTAACTGCATTTTAATTTATTGAATATAAATGTATTGCTACTATGGAAAAGAGGATTTCTGTCTGGGGCGTGATTAATTTTGATATAGATGTGAGGTGGCTGTCGTCGTTGAAAGCCTCTAGTTTTTCCTTGTTCATATCGCTGACCGGATTACGTTGGCGAGAATCTGTGGAAAAATAAAAAAGGGCTTAGAGATTATTAATAGTAGTTAAAAAACTAGAAAAACTCAAGGTTTTTCCCATCGAATTCCTTTTTGTTATATTTTTTCATATTTTTGAATAAAAAATACTAATATAAACATTATTTTCTATAATTCTATTTGTAACTTTCATCTTTCACGCTTTACTTACAATTCAAGTCAGTTAAACTTAGCAAATTGCGTTGTTATTATAACAAATATCCACCGAAAAATATACAATCAGTTGTTAAATATACTAGCTTTTAAACGACAGAAGCTAGTGTTTTTAGAAAAGAAATGGTAATTTTTTGTGTAACTTTTTAATAACTTTTGGCGGTATCGGGAGTTCAATAGCTACGACGTTAATTTTCTTATTTCAAATAGAACAGCTTCCATATTTTGACGTTTCTGGAAAGGTAATGAAACGGTGAATCCAATAATACCATGTGTAGCTTATTATTAAAGTTTGCCATTTTCCGTGCGCTTCACGAAATTAGCAGGGACTAGAAGACTCATGAGAATGAGTTCTTGTTGCCTACTGGCTTCCCCGTTTCCCATAAGTCATGTGCATAAAGGTTGTGGGCAAACGCTTTTGTGCCATTGCATGAATTAACTTTTGTCTGATTGTTTTCTGCGCACTAGAGATAAAAACCGTCGTTTCGCTTCATCTCTAAATACGACAAATCAGATAGTTCTCATCATGCAATGAATACGCCTTAATGTAGAAATAGGAAGTCGATCAGTGCTTCCACGGAAATAGAGTCTGGCCAAGTAACTTCATACACTATTTAATAACGTTATCGTTTTTTGAAAGGTGTACCATATTAATAATTTGTATGTTAATATTTGTCTTACAGTTAGTCAGTCATACCTGTGGTACAGTGAAACACAATATATTAGCGTTGGAAAGGATATACTTATCAGCGCCAGTCCGCTCTTCGCTTCTGTTTTCCGCACACTCTTCAGTCAATTGACTATTATACGTGCTAGAGTTATATGTAATTCATTTTATTTGATTTTTATAATATTACGGAATTTAATCGTTGATTATTTCTAAATAAGTACTTAAGTGTCATTATAAAATAACTAATAGTTTACATGTCTTCGTATCCAGTATCCAACATATTAAATGTTCAAATAATAATAACTGCATAACAAAAACCTAACTTTCTAAATATATATTAATATAATATATTTGCACACGTAAAAATCAGTTCAACCTATCATTACGATAGATACAATAAATAAGCAGTTATTTGTACTGTTGCTGGTAACGTAGTAAGAATATTATCTTGCAGTAACTGCGAAATACAAATAAAGCAAATTCAAAAAGGAAAAAAACAAAATTAGGAAAGGCAACGACAACCAATTAAACAAATGAAATAAGGGTACAAGGTATCAAATGACTAAAGCCTAGTAGGATCCCCGCATCATAGCCGTTATATTACAACTGTAACTACCCGTCCTTAAACTTTTATAGCCACCAAATTTTGTAACAGTGTATCTCAGCGGTGCATTTTGTTTTTCTAACCTGGTGGCAGTCGACGAAAAAGGAGAAATGAAGTCAGAAGTAATGGAAAATAGTATTTAATATTATTAATAACATTTAGAGAACAAGTTCATACATACATATGATATTATTGAAACAAATTAACGAATATTTGATTATTTTAAATGTAAAAATAAGAATTCGGCCTTTTTGCTATCCCATAATTAACTGGTTTTGGCGAAATGAGTTTTGAGTCATTTTTTGAAGGTGAAAGTGTCGGGCACTTCCTTGTATGCTACTACTACAACATTTGTATTAACAAGAATCTTTTGCAGCCTACTTACAGAAAATATTTCTTCGTTGTGTAGATGTCTTCGTCTGGAATTTGGCTTATTTGAATAAGTTAATTATCCTTTTAGAGAATAAAAATATTAAATGCATCAAAGATATATATGTATCTTCAGCATGTACATGTTACACAATAATAGAAATTTCAGTCTTGTTAGCAGCAAGATTACTTTTAATGCTAGGTTGACACCCTACCGGCGGTTGGTAGCAATAATTTAAGCAATGAATATATTCCGCCGGCAAATAGTGAAAAATGGTATTAAAAGGATTCGATCCTGCAGAGATTCTGTGATGGAGTTGGTATCGCGCTCATCTGACAAACGGGAGTAGGTTCGAGCCTTATCGGCGTCCTGAAATTTCATGTCATTAATTATATTTAATTACGTCGGCAAAAATGAAGAAAAATTATTTTACCTTGAACAATGTTGCCATAGTGGCAATAAATTCAGGATAGAATAGAAAATCTGCTCGAAACTTCATAATACTTCCACTTGCTTTGACTATTTTTTTATTAATAATTGTATGTGCTTATTAAACAATTTACTTTGAAAATGTTAATCATTACCAAAACTTATTTACTTAACGTTTTTGTGGTATCTGATGTAACATTTTATTTTATTTTATTAAATTTTGTTGAACCCCAAACTACATGTCAGGCACAAAACGAAATTTAAAATCCAAAATTAGAATTTCAGAATGGTATATAATTTTTGGATTTTGTAAAACAAAATGTACAAATTTTTGCCAACAGAAAAGGAAGCTAGTAGGTGTATAACAAGTGAACAAGTGTAAACACGACATATAAACACAAACCATTTTGGATTTGTTTGAACAATCTCGTCTCCTCTGAATTTCAATGCAGTTCAAATGGGAACAAACTTGAAGTCTTTAAGTGTACGTCAAAGAAGGAAAATTGATCTGGGAGGGAAGAGATCACCAATAAATAATTGAGATTATCAAAACAGTACACTTTTGATTCTAAGTAAACAAATATAACTAGAGAGGACAAAAGCAAGCGAAATCATACCTTTTTTGCAACGACTAGACAGACTCGTGTCTATTCGTCTCATAAGAAGAGTTCGTGTTGCTTACTCGGTTCCCTGAGAGTCGACAAAACACGAGTCTGACTAGTCGCTGCAAAATAGGTATGATTTCGCTCGCTTTTGTCCTCTCTAATCACATCAACACCTTGGTCGATTTGTTGTGATGTTTAAAATTCCCAATCATCGGATAAGGCTAAAATCATCGTTTTCTACAGCTGATCTCAATGTTTAACCCTGATACAATATAGGGGATAATGATATTACTACAAATTGTCTTCGGTATTTGTATTACACTACTCTATAAACGGATGGAAGAAAATAACATATTTTGTACAAAATTGTACCAAATAAATCGAGCAAAATGATCTTACAAATGGAAATTTGCATACAATAACCTATAATATACCATCAATAACGGGTTTTACAAACAAGAAAGCTACGATGGTCCCCAAATTCGCTTGAAATCTGATTTATTTTAGCAGTACATGCGTATCGATCGATAGTAAGAACATTTGATCAATTTTATATCTTTAAACGTGCGCATTCTGGAATTCCACGAACGTAATGTGTCCGCATGTGTGTGTGAAAATTGGTAAACGACGTCCACAGAAAGCAGGCCAGCCAGCACACTCCGAGATACGGAATCGAAGCTGGGGGTATGGGACACCAATCAAATTCCCATATAAAAATATCGCAGTGAATCGTGCACCTGATACCTTTTGGGCACGTACGTACCTCCTCTGCACTCGCTGCCAGATATAACCGGAAGATTGATATTTTTCATATTTCTGTTGTTTTATACGCTCGGCGCTGGAGCGGAATGTATTTGATTGATTTGATTTGCATTTTTGTCTAGCCGTTTCACATCGCAATTAAAAATCGTTAATATTTATTGCATGTGACGTCGATAACGGCCTACCGGTTAGGACGCGTAGTCTGGTTTGCATCGTTTCTAGTATGAGTGATATTATCGATTAAAGAAAAACGTGCATATTCATGATGGGATTGTTGATTTTATTGTTGGTATGGAAAATACTAAAGTGCGTCGTTCTAAATGTTTTGTTTCTACCAATCACTGAACCCATTTGCTAGTATTAAATTATTAATGTCTTTTAAATTAAGCAAATGTTTTTATTGGGTAGCTTAAAGTGTTTTGTTTCAATTTTTTTTCTATTTTTTTCTCATCTTATCACTTGCTTTTCTATTTCATTGCCTCTACTCTAGTTCCTACAAAAAACACTGTCTTTACACGACGGAAGTTTGAAGTATTTCTAGTATAACACAAGAACCAATTCTTTGTGTTAAATTCAGTTTTACTTCTCAACCTAGCGTCCTTGTAAGGCATTTTCTCCAGTGATGCTCCCATATCTGAACGGTTTGTCTATATAGTAGTTGACATCTTGTTCTGCGTAATATGCATTTACGGCATTGCCGTTTTTGATCTCCTACTTACCTACTTCTCGTAATTTTTGAACGCTTGTTTCCTCGTCTGTTTTTCTCCTCCTATTCCATTTTCTACCTTTTGATTAATTTCCTTTTTAGTCACTTCGTCGTTTGACAGATCTTGAAAATATTCTTTTTATGTATCCATTATCCTTTAATATATTTCCTCTTTTAGTTTTTGTAAAATTGGCAACCGGTGTCTTGCTCTTCCTCGTTGATTTAAGTACCTTATTTTTTCTTCAATTTTTTCTCCAAATTCTGTTTTGCCTCAGTTACCAAGTTATTGACTTTTTCCTTTCTTGTTTATATGTTTCATACTTTTTTTGTAGTTTTATCTTATTATTTTATTCCTATTATTTTATTTATTTTATTTCTATTATCCACCGTGCGGTTTCTTTCCTTTGGTTGCTTTGTTTTTATCCCACAAACTTCTGCAGCAGATTCTAGTAGTGTATCTCTAAATTGGTTCCAAAATTGCTCTATGTTTCTATCTGTTTCTTTGTATTTTTTCCGTTACCAAATTTTCATGCTTTTTAGATACATCAATGTTTCTTAGCTTGTAATATTTATACATATAACACATATACATTCTACTACGCAGTGACCGTTGGCCATTTCCGATTACTTTCTTGCTCTAGTGTGCGTTACTTTTACTCCTTTTTCCATTATTATTCCTTGTTATTGCTCAATGGTGTCCCAGAATTTTAGTGTGTATATTATCTTTTTCACTTACTCGGCTATTGACATTTCCAGCTATAAATACTTTTCCTTTATTCTTTAGTAATTTTTGTAAATTCTCCCCAAAATTTATTCTTTGCCCTTTCGTCTTCATTCGGTCCGTACGCAACGATGATGGTTTCTATTTCCTTATGATGCTCTTGTACTTCTAATGTTAATATCCGTTTTGTCCGTGCTTCCCAGCTGTGGACTTCTTGTTCTAGTTTTCTATGTATTAAACACCGTATCCCGTCAACAGCGCATTGATCTTCCTTTACTCCACTAAAAATAAGTAGGTACCTTCTTACAGTTTTAATCAGTCCTTTTAATTTTTTTTTTGACTTGGCTAACGCCAAAATGTCCAATGTCTGTTCTTCGAGCTCTTTTTCTTTTCCAGTTATGCTTTTGATGTTCTGTTTTACATTACTATGCTTCTTTTCCGCTGCCAGGACATTTTCCGTGTTTGTTTTTTTTATCATTCACGTATTTTTGTTCTGGTAAAGATGAATTTCAAATTAGTTCTAATAAATAATGATAAAGTTGTTGTTTGTTGATAAGGTTGTATGATCTAGTTAATCCTGTAGATTTACATCCGTCCTTGTCTCGTCCGTTACAGTAAATGATCCTCTAGATTAGTAACATTTCATTTTCTTCTTTGTATAAAGTTTCAGAGCAAATATACCTTTTTTTGCTTTTGCCATCACTTTTCCGGCAGCTGGGAACGCTTTCTGAGGCGAATCAGCCCTCTCAGTCACTGTTTTGACCATGCCTTGGTGCCAGCAGTGTACTGTTGTATTCAAGCTTCATCTAGAGTTGTTAACTAATGCTAAAATTTTGGTTTATTTCGGCTAAACTGTTTCAAATAGCTTTCTAATATTCATTAGAATTCGTTTTTAGTCCTAATCAAGCAGGCGCGGGATTCAAAGCGGGATATGTGCTTCATACTTTAAATCCTCACTCAGTATTACGACAAATGCATTCTATCGAGATGACTACAGCTTCTGAATTTTAATTTTAATTCGACGGCCATTTAACATCGTTTGGTTAATTTCTCCAATGTTATCGGCAATAATTAGTTTTTGGTCGCCACACAAATAGATCGCCAAATAAACTGGTACGATAACGTTTAAATTTAGATACCTAAAATTTCAGTGTGGTAAGTGATGCTCCCCGTAAAGAACTTCCATATTTAGCTTTAATTTGCGTAGAGGTGTTGTCTTGAATTGCAACAATTTAATTACATCATGATATTCGTTTAATTTAATTTTTACAGAAACATTAAAATCGATTGGTACAAACGATTGTTAAACACCGACAGAGAATCCAGTATTGGCGAAATTTTCAAAAGTTTCCTACAACACGTTTGTTACCAGAATATTTTTGACAATGCTATCTTCGCGTTGAGGTTGTTTTAATATTAAAATAGATGGATGTAATGAATTTTTTTTTTAATAAAGGAACGCACCTAAATTCAGATTTATGGAAAAATGCATATTTTTTGCCATGTATTGAACTGTAGTGCAATAATGTAATATAATCAACTGAATAGCACAAGGTGATGTTAATCGCTTTATCCACCTGGCCTAAAAATAAAATTTCACGATGTCGGATGTTATTTTTTAAAAATCTAATCAGTTTATAGGGCATAAAACCAATGTTTTCGTACATTTGACATTTTCATAGCAGCGTTAATGCTAACGCTGCTCTACGTCCATTAACTAATGAAGCGTTTTTTGTTGTCTGTATTTTAAAATATGCAAGGATGAACTCAACTTCATATTCCGGATTTCAGCTTGCATCATTACGTGTTTTTGAATTAAATATCTGGATGAAATATTTGACCAGAATTCCCATGTATATATTGTATTTGTATTTTGGGGCAGCTACGGAGACCTTGCGAAGTAAAAGTATCGCGTACAATTTAAAGAGAAGGTGATTTATAAGAAACTATACACACAGAGAGTGTTGCGGCATCTTATATACAATCTCAACGAAAGGATGAAAAGGACGTTTCTTTTGAAACAGCCAACTGCAATTAAGATTCTTCCCGAAATATTATTAAAATGATATTTGGAGAGGAACAACCGATAACTAATTAAACTAAGGGAATATTAAACTTCAAGATACCTCAATAATGCATGACTGAAGGATCAACAGATATATACCGTGGCTACATTTCAACACCCACCCATTGGTATCTCTGAGAAGATATCAAGTAATGGTTAAATGGGAAATGTTTTGCAGAATTCAATGCTTGTAACCGAATTCACCCTAACTTTTTAAGTGTTAAAATATTTTGAAGAAACTAAAATTGACGGTTTCAATTTTTCTTATAAATATACAATATGGCCGCTTCTAAAATTTTGCAATGACCAGACATTTATTTAAGACAAAGAAAAAGTACTAAAAGTCTAGATTTAGTTAAAGAAATTCCTCAATATGATGACCATTCTATTCTAGAAGCTTTGGCACCTTATTTTCGAAGAGTTACCAACTCCACGAAGTTTTTAAAGCGTTCTTTCAGAAAATGTTGCATGCCACAGGTGTTGTGGCTTGGGTAACCATCTTTATGGAATCAGATGTGTTGCGTGTTGTCAGGAATGATAAATTGTCTTAAAGCAGGTGGTTTATTAGTAGCTCCAAATATCTCTTGCTAGTTAAACTATAATAAGAAAAGGAAGGGGCTATCAAGAGATTACCTACAACGAAGATAAACTCCTACAGCAAACAAAAATGTAAACAAAGTTCATACTAGTTAAACCGTACTGGAGATAGAATTAAACTGAATTTGATATTTTTCATTGATTCACCAAACGTCGATTTTCAGTAGAGAAATGGTAAATTTCATCCGTCTCCAGTATTTTCCTAAGAAAATTGGCATCATCTTCAAATTTAGCTTCCATCTTTTAAACCTTTCAGAATTGCTGGGTTGTAAGGGTGGTTTCTTTAGAGTTTTGTGAATATTTTGAAAGATAATACTTCGACGTATATCAATGTTGTTAACTTTGTAACAACTTTTTTTTGTTCAAAGCTTTTAAAATTTAGTTAATCGCGGATTGATCTGCTAAAAATGGTTTCGTGTGATTGTTGTTTTTTCGGAAAATATTCAACGTAATTCCTGCAAACATTTTAGAAGCTTTTATTTGCTTTTAAATACACTTTCAACTTTTTAACCTCTTTTCCATTTGAATATTTATGTGCCATTATCAATGCTTATTACATAACTACTGATTCTTGTCGGAGTTTAAGTGAACTTGTTCCATTTATTATATTTTCAAGTCAATCTGCGGGCATTTACACGTGAAATTCAATAGTGTTCGATAAAACTTTTTCATTAACGATTGACATATATTTGTTTTCGCTCCTAGTGTTTTTGTTCCAGGATACGAGCTTGTTGAATTTACATCCAATATATATACACCTATATAGGATAAGTTCTAGTCGTATTCAATTTTATCTCATAGTTAGTTCGGTTTTGCCCAATATTTCTATATAGTTTCCGACGATACATTCCGACGACGATCGCAGATGCTGGCGTGGTTTGAGGGAGGCATTCGCTAAAAAGACGTAAGCGACGACAGACCATATACAGCTAACTGAATTTTGCTTTGTTGCATATTTGAAGATATGTACGAGACTTTCTGCACGCAGATGTAATAAGAGTGAAAATGCCGTCATTTACAATAAGTAAGGTACTGATTCATTAATTCATGCGACGGATATAAAAACTACTTGCATGCTACATGTTCTACTATTGATTTTGATGAAGCTAAGCACCTAACCTGACAACGCATAAAAGGAAACAAGTTATTCTGTATATCTTGTTACAACGCTATAGATTAATTTACCAGCTTAAAATCCATCTTGAAGACTATAAACAACCGATTGGGCAAGTTGGAGTCTGGAACGGGATAATTTTCTTCAACAATAGTTAAGAAGTTTGTAACCGAATCCAAAGAGAAAGCTCAAAGGGAAAATAACATCGTTGTATTTGGCATGGAGGAGAGATGGCGTAGGGTTAGCGAAAATACTATGATTAGCATCACATACGTTATGCGGCTTAGCAAGAATAAAGGTAAATTGCGGCCTCCGCAGATAGGCCTCCAGTAGTCTATACGTGGTATAGGAAATTTTTCGATTAAAACCTAAGCTGAAATTTACAAATTTATTCAAAATATATTTATAAAAAAGGACCAAATTATCAAAAAATCTCTTCAAGAAATGTTCGAACGAATTAAAATATCGCGAGACACTTAGAGAAAAGGATCCTGCAATAAAATAGTAATGGAGCTTCTGAGATTGCAATCGCAACCAGAAGAGGACCAAATTTTATTCAATTTCGTGTATGTCCTGATATGCTTACATCCACGCAAGAAATTTACTCTCCATAACCAAAGTGGCCAAAGTATATTGTGCTTGTTGTTAATAACCGTAGACCAGTGAATACAATTTATATAGATTTTGTTAATGTTTCCGGCCGCTAATTGAACAGAAACTTCTTTGTGTCGTAAAATAGATTCGCGTTTAATGTCTATATGGCTACTTCTGGAGTCCTGCAATGGTCGAATTTGGGACCATTGCTTTTCTTAACATACATATATCAATGATATGGGGAGTTGCGTGAACTGTAATAATGAGTATTATTGTTTATGGGCGATCTTAACCTAATCGCAAACGCACAAACAATGCGAATTGCGTGACGTTATAAAGAAATATTTAAGAATGGAGCGTTGTTAATAAATTATATTTGAGTATAATTTAATAATATAATCCGATCTCTGTATAGATATCTTGTAGATGATACCACCCTTCAGACTTCTTACGGATCATATCTAGCGCTGATAGAACGCGAGGGGCATTGTTGTACAAGCATGCCGTAAATTCTATGACATTGAAACATTTATTACGTTAATACGTCCAAAAGTTGAGTGCTATTAGTTGGAAACCACTGTATGACGTACAGTGGATGACATTTAATCTTAAGGCACGATATCGAGCCGAACCTTTCTGGAGCTGTTGCTGTCTCTCGCTCCCCTCGCCCCTCAAATTTTACCGTTGGTGGTATACTATGTTTGCCTGTTCCCTTTGTTACCGGCAAGATTATTATATTTTGCAAACGGGAACTGGCAAATAGTATCGGCAGGGTTTATGAGTGTATGAATCAGTGCTAATTGTACGTTAGAAAATTCGTGCGTTCTGAAATTCATACTGAAATGCAATATCTGCAATTGTAACAGAATATAGCAAAAGTAAAAATATTCGATAGTAGTATATATAGAAATGAAAATAAAATAATTTAATTATTATAGCCTATTATAATTCTGCACAGTTGTATAGCTTTAGTTACTAGAATAAAAAAAAAATTAGATTAAAAAGAAGAAAGATTTGGCGATAGGCTTTTAAATACTTCAAGTATGTTATTACTAGAGCTCCCCAACTGCGTGGCGCACCATAGGCGTCGATAAGGAAGATAAGTAAAGTACATAAAAACAAAAGAAATAAAGAATTTTAAAACGCTTACTTTTGCAATTAGCCGTATCCAATATAGTGGCTGTTAATGCACAAGGAAAATAGTATTAGTCAGCACACGAGGAGGTAGGCACATTAAAACTGTTACCGTAAGCGCAATCCGATTTCTCAAACATCTGAAGCATTAGGAATGTTTCCACAGTCGTTTCTTTCAAGGATGTTCATCGTTCTGAAAAAATGTTTTTATATCTTCAAAATGAACGCTCGATGTCTAATGATGTAATACACGCGTAATTAAAATAATCTTTGAATTTAGTCACCGGATCAGTAGAGTTACCTTCCCAAACTTGTCTTAACCTGCTAAAATTTGTATCTTTCTTCATAACACTTTCAAAATTTCTTGTAACGATATCATTTTTTTGTTATTTATACAGTGTAGGAGTGTATTAACGTCATCTAATATTTGTACTGACTCCGTCAGGGACAGTGCACTATTTTGTAATTTATTTATTGCCTCAAGTACTTCTCTATAATTGTTGTAAACGGTTTGTAAATCTGCTTCAACGGAAATATCTTGGAATTTATCCTGGCTTTCCTTAATAGCCGCAGATTCGTTGGGATTGAATTGTAAGACGACTGATTTTATTTGCCGGAAGTATTTAAAATAATAAAACGCTGCCTTCAGCCATGTCTCCTAACGCGTAAGAATCGCCTCTGGTGGTTCGGGAATACCGGGACACTGTTTATGAAATTCACTGGTACGTTTGGGAGATTTGAGAAACACTCGTTTCGTATTTGTTATTAATGCATTTACCTCAGGGAAATTTGCACGAATAGTTTCAGCCACAATATGCAGAGCATGAAGTTTACAAGTAATATGTAACATCATCCCATAATGTTTTTGAAGAGAACGACTTACACAACGCATTGTCGCGGCACCATCGGTCATGAAAATTAATACTTGAGTAGTGGCAATTTCAAATGTTTGTAAAGTATCAACGACTACGCTCTCGATAGCGTCGGCAGTACACGATTTTAGTCTTTTACTAGCTAATAAAATTCCCTTTGTAGGTTGACGAGGTTCCAGTATACGTACAATCACATTCAAAATAGAATGTTTTTTACGGTCTGTCGTTTCGTCAATACATAACCGCAGTAGTTTATTTTTTATTGCAGATCTGATCCTGTTTTCAATTTCGGTACGTACACTTGGCACACATCTCCTTAAGCTTGTTTCCGACGGCAACTCAAAGTCTGGATTATATTTATTCCAAAATTCACGGAATGGTTTCTTCCTGAGTAAGGAAAACGGTAAATTACACGCAGTCAGCATATAAAATAAATCAATTATAAATTGAGTTGCCTCAGTCGGTGATACACCCAGTTTTTTATTTTTGTGTTGCTGACTATTTACATGTCTTCTACAGCCATATTTATCATTGCACATCAGAGGTATATTACAAATTTTACATATAATCTTACTTCCATTATATATTAAGTCAGGAAATTCTCCACAGAACTTTTTCACTTTGTCGGCCTGTGGGCGTTTCTTACTACGCGCGTCCGCCATACCGTCACAACCCGATCGCATACGGTAATAAACTACCGAAATGCGATGCGAGTTATTTACTTATATATTACATTACATATCCCCCCGGCCACGCCCGGCGGTACGCCTTCTGACTTGCCACGCACTTTGGGGAGCTCTAGTTATTACAGATAAAAAAAAATAAAAGTCTCTAGGTAATTATGTTCTTAACAAAGCACTCGTATTCATTTCTTATAAAAGTTATCGTTGTCATTTATGAGATATTATATGAGCTTCGATTTCATAGTTAGTCATGACTCATGATATATGTATGTATGTAAATCTATACATATATATTATTTTAAGCTCAAGACAGTTGGCAACGGCGCATGTAAAGTAGGCCGCTTAAAGGGATCATCCTAAATCCTGCATGTAAACTTGGTCTGTAAGATTTTAGTTAACAAATACAAAGGGAGGTAATCTTATATTTAATATATATTCTAAAACGTTTGAAAATGCACGACTATTATTACGATTACATGATATAGGAAGTTTGTGACTTGGTTGGCGTTTCTGGCTTGTAACCGTTGATATTGTTTCTAATAAAAGAGTAGAGACCAAATACAAAAATGAACAACAATCGATTGTGTTAGCCACAGTTTTTTCACGTTTGGATTAGAAATTGGTTTGATCAAAACAATGAATGTGGAAGTTCATAATTCTATCATCCCCTCTAAGATTATTGGCTAGAAAATAAGCATCTCAAATAGCAAAAAGAAAATGATATCTCAATTGTAATCTTACCAGCTGAGTTAAATGTCGTCCGCTGTACCTACATTACCTATAGGGAACGTCCAGTGCGAACTGCTCAAGTATCTGGCTCTCGGATCGAATGCTGTGTAATACACGCTGTGTATCCATCTAGAGGTTTACCGCAAAAGTATTACTTGGATAAGTTTAATGTGATCTGTTTGCAATCAGGCGATTGCTCTTCGCATTACGAGTATTGGATGCGGTGATACATGCCAGAAAGCAGTGTTCGGATGTTTTGTACAGTTTAAACTTTTTTATGCCGCGATCGTCGGTTCTTTGTGTCTCTAGATGTCAGATTTCAACTTCTACAATAAATTTAGTGCTTAATTCTTTCGTTGGTTTCATGTGTAAGTGTTGCAATTACGTTTGTATAAATTGTGATATTTTTAAATATAGCGAATTGGGGATAGAATTTAACATTTGCGATCATGTATTGTTTGTTATGCCTTTCTTTGTCCATAATTCGGCCTACGCTGTTGGATAATAAACTTTATTATTATTATTATTATTATTATTATTAGTAGCGAGTGTATGAAGTTTTAATTAACTACATTAGGAAAAATTTTTGGTATTTGAGAAAATCACACCCTTACATACATATGCTTCGTATACCAAATTAACAATAAATTTTAGTTATTTTAAATGCGCCTTTTTGTTATATATTATTTAGTAACAGTCTTTACTTCCTTTTGATACTCCTTATGTCAATGTAGACTTTCAAGGTCGTGCCCTTATTATTAGTCATTTCATTCTGGCAGCTTAATCAGGATTATCATAATGGAGCCATTATACATTTCTTTTTGCTTTCATATTTATCTAGTAGAACGTCTATTACAATTGCTAATAAATAAATTAATAGAGACGAAGGCGGTACCATTAATTCCTCTGGTAACGATTTCGTTGTTGATGACGATAGACTTAATATTGATGTTAAAGGTGGCTTCTCTTCATTTTGAGAATGAAATAACGTTCAATTATTCGCGATGCTCCACGAATTGTGTACAACCCAAGATATAGTCTCGAAATAAATCGAGAGACGCCTTCAATGCTAGACGCGCTCGATTTGATCGAAATAATATTGTGGTTAATACGGTCGAATGCCTTCAGCACATTCGTTTATCTTGGCATATATCGCATTCAATAAAAACTCGGTGAAGTAACCAGGATGGGAAACCGGTCGATCTACCGCCAATAAATCCGTGCTGCAACTTGGAAAAATGCCCTTTCGTAGCTCCATACAAATGATTAAATTATAGATTCTAACATCTTGACGAAACTGCGCAAGATTGCGACGCGTTTCCACCCTTCGGCATAGAACATATCCTCGCGGTCTTCCACATTTGCGGAAATCGTTATGCTGTAGTAATTGGATTGAAAGGTACTGAGACGGGCTTAGCAAGTACTACCGTATAATCTCTCATCAAAAAGCCCGGAATGCCATTAACTCCTGATTTGACATGGCACTATTTCAAGATGATCTGATTTACTTCCTAGTGCTTATTCCGTTTCCGTCAGATATTCGACGCGTGTATAACTTACGCAAACCTGCGGCTTGCAAAAAAAAAACAAAGACCCGCTTTAATTATACATATATGGATAGAATTATAGACATACAGAGAAGGATGACAAAATGCAAAGTTGCTCTAACAAAAATTATAGTTGGATTGAGGACGAAGTGTTTCTTTTACAAGTTTGACTGAAAAATATGTAACAGCAACACTTTTATCTTCAACCCAACTATAATTAGAATCACATTATCAATATAGAATTTTCATATTTTAAAAATACAAGGCTTGCTGCGCCAAAATTTTTCTTTTTATGGCCTTCTAAGGATGGTAGGAGATCTTCTGTAGACGCCGTCTATACCAGGGCGTCAAAGCGAGTAAACTTTCTAGTAGAATTATATCGTATACTATCCGACATTGTCGAAGCTTCACCAAAATTCTAAGTAGTTCGGGCCGCGAGTATAAATACGGCATCTCTTCGGCGTACCAGTTCAATTCCTAAATAACAATCGAAGAGCAAACATCCGAGAAGAAAAGTAAACGATTCTAAGACATGCGACGGTGTAGCGAGCGCGTTGTTTCAGTATGTCGCTTGTAGGAAAATGGAAAAATTTTTATTAAATAAGCAAATCGATAGTTCAAGTGAAAGTGATCAAACATCGACAAGCGGTGGAGTAGCAAGGAAACGGAAATATCACAAATACGATGGTAGCTATTTGAATTTTCCAAGCGACATCTCGAGGCCAATCACTCTAACATGGTTGGAAAATCTCGCGAATTTTTTAGCAAGCAAGATTTAAAGTGTGTTTACTAAACAAACTCCAATACCAAGCAAAACACTGCTAGCAGCTTTTAAGGTCATATACAGAGTGGCAAAGTGTTTATCGGCTACTCTTGACATGGTTAATTTGCTGGGAGAATCGGCGGGAAAACTCATTTTAACGGTATCTTTCCCCAACAACAACATTATTAGTCGAAAAATCCATCATATAGCTCAGGTTCTCAACGATTCATCAGTAAAGGAAATGAAACGCATATCTTGTTTGTTACCTAGAAGAAAATAGTATCGTTGAAGGCCTTCTGTTTTGTAAAACTACTATTGGAAGTGTAAAATTGCAACACTTATTCCAAATGCTTGAGAAGTTTATAACCGAAAATGATTGATCGGTTGCTATGGACGACTGCAGCCACTTATTCACAACATGTTATGTAAGCTTTCAATTGAATTGGGTATTAAAACGTGCCATAGACATAGAAAGCCACACAAAAACTAGGGCTAAAAGCCAGATTTTTCAGATGAGACGTGAACATGTTGTTCTGCTATACTCTTGTAACTCACATGGCTTTCACGTGGCAACATCTTATCCCGTACATTCAAGCTGCGTCAAGAAGTTCACACTCTTTCACAAGAGGAAGCTCATGAAAGCTTTTGCAGAAACTGCCACTATGTGCGCGATATATTTGATAAACTGAATAGCTTGAATCTGTCCCTTCTAATAGCATGCACATTTTGAAACTTTTGGAGAAGATTGCCGCGTTTAGGGAAAGATTTACTAACCCTTAAGGAGCAACTCACTGACTCGTTTACAAAATACTTCGAAGACAATGTCGAGAAATTTGCGTAGATCCAAGATTATCTTCTGGATTACCTCCAAAGAGAGTCTAATCGAACTCTCTTTGTGGCAACAAACTAAAAACAACATTTTACGATTTGGCGGAGTTTTGGATATTAATTCAAAATATATACCTAACTCTCTTCAAAAGCTGTAAGCTTCCTCATTCCATTTGCAACAACCTATTTATGCTAAGTAAATTTTCAGCTATGGCTGTAATAAACAGCAAATATCGATAGGGTGTTGCAATCAACAACCTCACCCGTTACTTTAACTTACTTGTCGTTGAAGGTTTTCACAATTTACTTATTTTTATTTTATATTGTCATATTTCAGTTTTATGTTCTTGCGATTCGATTTTAATCAATGTGAGCTTCACATTGTGAGATTTATCGTTAGAATTGCCTTTATTTCTCTGCCTGATTTACGTCATTGTAAACATATTTCTACAAGGGCGTCGAGATAAAGTACTAAACCTGTAACTGTATCGTGAACTTGTTAAGTTTGGGAATTCTTTGTCTACCTTGCCTTACGCTAACAAATGCGTGGTGCAACAAGTAGGGCTGACGGTGAATGTTTTCAGGCGATGAAGCGGCCAAGACGAACCGGCCACTATGAAAGGTCCCTTTCCATGTTTTTTGTTACTGTGACTTAGATGTTAGTATGTTTTTTACAATATTACTTGGCGTGTCTCTTCTTTGTGTCTTTTACTGCTCATTGGTGTTTAATTTGATGACTTACTACTTTCAGCTTACTTACAGCTACTTCTGCAGAACTGTTTTGAAAACAATCGTTTTTAGTTAACAGTGATTAACAATAATACTGAACAAAACAACCGTATATTCTCGAGTACAAATCAGATACGTTGTGGCAGGCCATTCATATGAAGAGCCCGTTCTTACACCTAAATAATTCATTATTTTTATTATTTTAATTTGTATATTGGCAAAATTTCAAATTTATTTGAACAATTGCATAATTCTATTTAATTTTGGTCAGTCTTCAAATTTTGCCACCTTGATATTACTGACCTTTTATTTAAGATACACACTAAATTTTAAGCGACTCTTTGGTATCAACTGCTTTGTATGGCGGGAAAATGCTTAGGTGTTGTTATAGACTTAATGAGGAATACGTATGTGTTTTGTTTTAAGAGCGAAAAAATCGCGCAGTCGGTAGATCCTGCTGTTGAACATTACGTATTCATATAAAACATTCTTTCTATAAATACCGAACACAAACAAAAGAGAACTGAAGATCGGCGATACAAGGTAATAACTGGATGATTTCAAGCAAATTTAATGTTTTCATTTAGCCAATATGAAATCACCTCAACCGCGAATAATCCTAAACAAACACCAAATACTGATTTAATTACAGTTACGAAGTGAAAAATGTTCAACACGCTACCGTTATAAATACAACGAACCAAATTAATTAAATTACTTTTATATAGATGGTAATCCACAAACGGTTTCGGCAAAGTTACGTGTTTACAGAACCGACGTTCCACATGGAAATAAATTGGTCATTACAATTTCAACTTCGCAATAATACGGGATCTTAAGTTCATGAACGTTTAATTGTTTGTAGCTTTCATTTTCACTCATTTACTGGCTCGGAATAAAAGAAAATACGAAATGAGGCTATTTGCGGCAGCTCCGGTCTCGGCATTGTTCTAAAATTGATATGCAAATAATTGTAATTGGGCACAACAGCCATTTAGGTATACTGAATATGTTTAATACTTTAGTTTCTAGACTATTTGTTCTTCTTGCACAAAGCGTTTATATTTTGTAGGACATACAATTTAGGATGACGGGCTAGCTGCTGGAAAAAGATTTTCATGCAATCTTCTGTACCGTTTGTTCCTTTCTTTCTATATCTTCAGATTTTATATTTCTTAATGAAATAATAAAATTACAGTGTGGTCAATGATGAGCAAGAAGTATGTAAGGCAAGCAGAGAACTGCACGAAGGATGGTTTCGGGAACAGTACCCGGTTTATGTTGCAGCTTCCTGAACGACAGACCAGCGTTTCTTTGGCACTAAAGGACGCCAAGAAGTCGTTTTGAAAGTTGTGGCATTAACTGCGAGGCAACTGCGATGGAAAGTAGAGATAAAAAATACTCTCGAAACTACCCTGATAACTCTGGACAGGCACAAACATGTCCGAGAGTTTTTTTTCTCCTTTTGTTGAGTTTGCCGTGAATTATTCCATCAATACGATGAGGAAGCTATCTTAGCATTATATTTTTTGGTTAACAATAAATAGATTAATACGCGTTACTACGTACGACATCATCTTCATGCAGTAACTCCTACCTGTTTGTTGGACCAGTTGAGGTAATAGCTTTGCAGGGCTTCGTTGAATCTGAGTCCTAACATTTTTAATCACTTTCTCTGTCAAAACGGACTAGTGATCGAATGATTCTGCCTTACAAACAGTTTGACTTATTGTTTAATAAAAGTATGTAACCGTATTCCCAGATATAGAATATTAACATCAACCACTGATGGGCTCTAACCATGTTTACATATTAACTTACGCCATAATCTTATTGCCGAAAGGTCAAGTAAGCCACTTATTGTCTAAGTGTTTTTCAGATAGGACAATTTAAGTCTAATGATTTTCTGTCTAGTTCCCTAAACGGCTAATTTTACATTTAAAATGGGATCGAAATATTTCCCTCACGGAAAGTAGTAGCTTCTGGCAATAGTTAAAAATCTCTAGTACTGCTAGAATGGCGTTTTATTTCTTGTGAAGACGGTCATTGATCCGACTACATTTGTCTAACATTGTGTACATTGCATTCTGACTTAATTCTTTCAAAGAATCACGCAATATCCTATAATTATTATCTTATAAATACAATTACATGTATCCTTTTTTTTTTAGATTAGACAAGTGTTCTAAATTAGACAGGTTTCTATTGTGATCTTACTTAAAGAAGAAACAAAGCTTCCTTCTGACTATTTACAGATACATGTAAGTAATTGAATACTCACCCCTTCCTTTTGCTCCTTTGGTGTCTAACATAATGCTATTGGATTTCTCGATATTCTGTTTCTTCTTCTTACCGTGTATTGTAATATTTTCTGCAATTAATAGTACGACGCTTCAGAATTAGAAAGCTGATGTTTTTGCAAATTAATTGGCATTAAAGAAAATAGGCAAGGGAAGCATGTTTAGTTACCTTTTTCGAAGCTATGAACAGTGGAAGAAACTAGAATCGTTGTTGTCTCTTCAGTTTGGGTAGATGGAGATGGAATATCTTAAACAAGAAACGTCGTTAGTTACGTAACTCACATGCATAAAATTTCTTGAAGTTAAGTACTCTATGAATTGTTTTTCTCCAATTTTAATGTCATCTAATTTACTTGATCAAAATCACCTGACAATAATTAAATATATGATTAATTTTTAATTAAACAATTAGTTGCTGTAGTTGATGATTCCTTGTATTGGAAATTAAAAGAGAAAATACTGATGAAAGTCTCCTTCCATATAATATAGTTTTGTTTATTTTATTATGACGTTTGTTGACTATTTGTAATTAAATTTGTAACTCTATTGGAAACATGCAGGAAAACCAATTACTTACATCAATTTTCTTGAAAAAAGATCAAAACAATGAATTGCGAACTATTTTCACTACCACATACCGCTTCACGTCCAAAACATTAAAAAACTGTATAATCAAAAATTAAAGCTACTAAAATATTCTAAAGAGCACCAAAAACTATACTTTAAAACATCGTTATTAAATCTAAATTTTTTTCTCTTTTTAAGCACACTTACTAATGCTGGGTTTCATGCTGGTGTTTTTTTTTTGTAGTGGGTATGGGCGGAAATATAGACATTGATTATATTGTTAATTTGTATGATAACAGCAAAAGGAGCAACCGTAACTGAAAACAGCAAAAGCTACAGGACTATTAATTAAGATCTCTTCTCTTCTTTGTGTCTGATTTCAGAACAGACAATATTTTAAATCCTTACAGTTAGATCTTCAATTAATCGAATTTCGCGCTCTTTAAAAATACCGTAAAGACCGTAATATGCTATGCGAGTTTACAATCTATATGACACAAGCGGGTATCGGCAACCTTCTTATGTGGAGATTTACTACCGGACTCTACGATTTTCACCGAGTGAGAAAATGAATTTTAAGAACCCGAAGAAAATGGAACGAAGATGAGTAATATTACCGTTTCCCCGAGTTTATGGATAATATTTCCCAATAGGAGGCCGGAGACAGACAGGAGGTCCTGATGCTATGAACTACTGAAGAATCTGAGAAAGAGGCTAAAATTGATCAACCCTGCCATAAGTTGGTTGTTTTTTAGTAGCAAAGTGAAAAATTTGGGAGTTCTGCGGGGCTCAGTATTGTGGATCACCCTTTTATAAGCGAATTAGATCTATTGCATAGTGATGAATTCTTTGTGATGTATACGGACGATGTGTCTTTTCTGATTGGTGCAAATGTAATAGCATTTCGGCTTTCATGATCGATTGATGTTGAAAAAGGTTCTTAGTTATGGAATTCTTGAAAACTGTAACTGTGTCTGCAATAGCCTGAATCTGATTTTGGGCGACCCATAATTGACAAATTTGAATAATAGGAAGTTCTTAGGTTACCGAGCAAATGTCAGCAATCTACCTACGCTCATTGTAGTTCTGACAATATTTATTTCCGGATTGGTTGGTTGTGGTCTAGAGCTGGTGCATGTCGACGTTTTGGTAAATATTGCGGCTGGCACCTTCAGGACGAAGTTGACGGTTCGCTGGTCGTCTAAGGATTATTTAGATGACCAGCGAACCAGATGTTATAGAATTGCCAAATTGTTGCGTTACGAGTGATAAAAAGAATATCGCCAAACCACTTAATTGATCTCAGTTCAAGTTGTTAAAAAACATAGATCAATTGCTTATAATCTGTAAACGTAAAGTTTGTTTTTCAAATAGGAATTTTAGCAACTTAGTTACGATGTTATGACGCACACATTGTTTGTTAATGTAAAAGACGTAAAATCGATTAGCTAGATAAAAATTCATAGCAGTAGCTATGCCAACGTAGTTTAAACGCATAAGATGTACTTAAATTAAAGGTAAGTTAGGCTTCCATTACTATTTCCTTAATATACGAATGTGTTGCCAACTATGAGCTGATGTAATTGTCTTACCAAACAAGTATCAATGAGTATCGCTTGCTTCATTTAATTGTGATAATGCATGTTTAATTTCGTAGATCGATACCGCATCCTTTCACATTTTATGAAACCATTATTATATTTTATTAACGATTCTCAAGAAATTAAATTCATAATTACGCGTATTATACCTCCATTATTCCTATCTACGATTATAAAACGGTGTATCGCTCGGCGATGGCGTATAAATTCTTCTGCCGCATGAGCCGTACGATTCCACAAATATAAACTGAAGATAAAATGGAGTACTTAAATGCTACTGCGAAGCTATTTATCTGGATGTCTTATCTATTACCGGTCGGACGCTATATTTACGGTCTATTGTATTTTTATGGAAAATGTACTTACGGTACAGCTTTATCGTGCCATCGGTCTCGCCAAGGGAATTCTTCGATACACACTTGTAGGAACCGTAGTCGCTGGCGCTGACCGATTTTATCATCAACTTCATGTGTACTTTGTATGCATTATCGACGAGGACTGGCTCGTATTTTGCTCCTGCAAAAACAATTATTAATTTATGTATACATATGGAGAATATTACCAAGTTTAAGCGAAACTACTTCAGGTAAAATGTGAATAGAAATAGAAGAATAAGTAAGCAAACTGTACATAAAAAGTAGTGTTAATAATAATGTTTAATTAGACATAATTTATAAGATAGGCTTACGTTAGCCATATGTATATCAGAAATTAAGTAGGTCCCAAATTTGTACATACATATATATTTTTAGTCCTCCTATATTTTTAGATAACATCCTTTGGATTTCCGGTTTCACCGGAAACGTAAACATAATTTAATTCAACAAATTAATTTGACGTAAAACTGGTCCATTTTAGTAAATATAAACATTACCATTTTGGAACTAACTTGATTTTTATGAAGAATTTAGCAAAATTGTCCCAGTACTATATGGCTCATTCATATTATGTTGTGTGGCAAGGCTCAATGTATCGGCTGTTGGGAGAGGTCTCAAAAATACTTTATATAATAAAAATTGCGGCCATTCCTAAATTTAACATTTTGAAATAATTTACGTTTATACCGGGTGTTGTATAATTCTAAGGTAAGCCTAGCATGTTCTTTTTTTAACACTCGATGTAATCATTTAAATTTTGGTTAAGTTTAACTTCTCTTAAGTTATGGTCCATTTTATTGTAAACTTAATAACCCGTCTCCTGATAAATAATGAATACTTAATTGTTTTAATATTGCCAGGAGTCTGGGAATATACTCTCCCTGTGGTATCAAGTGTAAGTTGCTTCCTTGTGTGGTGCATTTATACAGGGTAAGGCAAAACGGAAATCCGTGATTTTCAATTTTTTTCAAATGGATACCCATGTACCCATGTTACATGAAAAACAGAGGGGGTAGATTACAAGCTATCATTTCTATTAAGCATTTCTCTATGTTTAAATTCAATAGCTGAGGAAATATTTCAAATTATTTGAAAAATTGATTCATAAGAATTATTTCAACATAAAACTAAATAATATATACAATTAATAAAGAAATTTTGTAACAAATATTTAGAATGTGCACACGCTACGTCAATGCAGCATTGTAAATGCACAATTTACGTTCATTAATGCCTATATAAACGCCATCAAATGCATTTCTTAATATAATTTGTATAGATACTACATTCTTTGAAGATTATTTAAAGGAACATCTTCCAGCAATAAAATAAGTGTTAGTAAATTAAGACGTCTCAAGATGGAAGTGCTGTTATTTATTATTTTAGACAAAATGCTTACGAAGGAAAATTGTTTGCAATTTATAGTTAAACTTATACATAAAATTTAAAGTCAAAAACGAAATTTTATGCGTTTAAATGGGATCAGAAATATAATAATCATATTTTTAAAAATTATTGTTCTATATAATTCCCCCCGCTTTCCACATATTTTTCCATCCTATGCATGAACTCTACGAATTGTTGCTGGTACATTTATTTCATTCGTCGCGTCCTGTATTCTTGTCGTTACTATGCATGACCTACTGCATGAACAAAAGGTTCATGCGGTAACTCATCTGCATGAACCTTTTGTTTTAAAATAGCCCACAACAGAAAGTCAATCGGTGTTAGAACAGGAAATCTAGCAGGAAAATCAATTGGATTAAGTTTTCCAATTCATTTTTCTCTGAAGTAATTTTTGAACAAATACCGTACCAGAGGTGGGAATTGAGCAGGACATTCGTCTCGTTACCAAATAGCTTTAGCGTATCAAGATTCGGCAGCAGAAAATCATCCAAAAGATGAAGAATTTAAATTTTCACCAATATCAAATCAATCCACCAACGACTTGGTAAAAAAATGCTACACCAAATATTCACGTTTTGAAAATGTGAATGTTGTAGTTTGAATTTTCGGAAGCCTCTAAATGACTTTGTGATGAAACATGTAAAAAGTTGCTTCTCATCAGTATAAAATAAATCCCCAGCTTCTTTTCTTAGCATGTTCTTTAGCTCTTTTAATATCGAAAAAATAATTTTGAAGATTATGAAAATAGAATTTGACAAAAGTGATCCTAGTAGTCTTTGAAGGTAACGTACCCCTGAATACGTAAAAAGCATCACTATACAATAACATCATATACAATTTTTTAGTTTTAATTCTTTGAGTTTAGAACTTTCAGAAATGTACGTTTAAGTAACAAAAATTAAGTTTGTTTACTTTATAACATTAATCAGTTAATAAAAATCCACTTGGCTGTTTCCAGTTCAGAGTGCCTTTTAAGGTTCCTCTTTTGTTAAAACTTCCAGACATTAAACTTCTTACTTGATCGAGACCGCGGGTCTAGTTATAACTGTCAGCAGGGTGATCTGCATTTAAAATTAGGTATATAGGCGCAGAATTGGAAATCTGGATTATTTCCTTCATTGTAGATTTTCTCACTTCCTCCATCCTTGCCATTTGAATTTGATTAAAATTCAGACGTTTTAAAAAAATCATTATTGTAAAGAGGGATATCAGAGTATCTTCGAACACAGCGTATAATCGGTTTGAATTTAACGCTTTAACATTTGACAGCTTTGAAATTTACTTGAAATATCGGGAAATAGCCAAGAAAAGGTTTTAGAGCTGGTTACTTATTTTCAAGTTCGCAAGAACAGTTTGTTTTTGTTTTTACCAAGTAATGCAAAACTTGTTAATTTGTACTATTTAATTTAATATAAAGTGATAATCAAATATAAGGATAATAATAATAGTAATGTTTATTAGGATAAATTGAGAACAATTGCGGTGCGGTTTCTCAAAGCGTTATCAGCGTCGCCATCTCGTTTTTAGCATCAGAGAATTGCTCGAGGGATGGTTTGAGTAACAGTAGCCGGTTTATGTCGTGTATATATCGCGTTTATATGCGTTTCTTTGGTACTAGAGGGTGTCAAGAAATGTTCAGTTTGTCGTTTTGAAAGTTGTGGCATTAACTGTGAGACAAGAGCGATAGAAGGTAGAGACAAAAAATGCTCTCAAAATTACGCCGATGACGCCGGGTAGGCAGAAACATGTCCGTGTGCTATAGCGTACCTTTTCTCCCCCCCTAAAGGCGCACAATTTAACATTATATCATATCCATAAAATATCAAGTTGAAAGTTAGCATGCAGCCCGAATAACAATATGTACATATTATTGCTACACTCTGCATAACCATAAAGCTTCATTTAAAATATGAAAATTTTTCAAACTCTATTTGTGATGAATGTTCTGTAGTGATAAATTAATGAATTTTACGTTTGTGATTAGGTTGCAGAATAATATTATGCATATATATATATATATATATATGCACACGTGTGTGAAAGTTGAATGTGCAATATATATATTGCAAACGGATTTATGTTATTTAATAATTGAGGCAATAACGGCATCCCCTTCGTATGTAGGAGAAATATTGATTAACGTGTAGGAATAATAGGCAGTGAAACACTGCACAGAGCTTAACTATGCTCGCAAGAAATCCCGGCACGCTAATAATGTTGTTCGAAGCATCAGAGCCAGACGGAGTTGATGTGTATACGCTGCGGAAAGGTGGATCGTTAACGTAAACATGCAGGTACTCAATCATAATCTGATAGTATGAGGCAAACCCAGTTTCCATTTAACTAGTCGGTCTTAATCAATGGATCGATGCTTAGGGGATCCCCTTCCCAAGTTGTACATGGATTTCTACGTGATTCATTAAAAGTTTTCTATTAGGGGGTAACTTTTCACACGTTTGTTGAAAGCAATTTTTCCGATCATGATCCACTTTTTACCATGTGAAAATTATGATTTTATAGGATTGCTTTGTCAGACGTATCATTTCTGCTCATACATATGCATATAATAACTATACATCGGTACTTCCATAAGTTTACATTCTTTCAACTTATCCTATCGCTCAACAAGGACAACCTCCTCTGAATTTTTTTATGTAGCTCGATTTGTTTTAGCCATTCCATTATATTGTTCTAGTTTGTGGATATCGTATTCTTTGAATTGTGTATATGAGCTGCTATTTAAAATATTTTTTGAAATATATTCTGAAAATATGAAACTTATACGTATTAACATTTTTCAAGAAAAATATGGTTGTATTGTAGTAAATTTCAGATTTTCTCTTCAATGGTTTTAATTCGTGAACAAAAGAGTTAATATTATATACGTATTTTAGTAGATCGGTCAGTTTGAGGATTCCCATTGCCAATTTGGTACTACTTGGAGAGATTTATCCTATTACTCGTTGAATTGGCTCTTAACGTATCTATTAAGTTGTGTTTAGATTCATAAACCAAATTTTTAACGTGGTCCCACAAAAAAGGGTTCAGGTGATTGAGATCGATTGAAATGGATGATGTATACCGCCGAAAGGAATTGTACCTAAGTACTTCCTTATATGTGCTGCATTATACACAGGAGCACCATCCTGTTGGAATTATGGCTAAATCAGGATTGTTATTATCTGGAAGATAGGTGCCTAAAACTGGATGAAGGTCACTTGGAAGGAAATTTAGATATCTTTCTCCAGGTATCCTATTTTCAACAAGGCACGCCCTGATATTAATTTTTTTCATTATACCAATATTTTCCGGCTGGATATTTTGCATTTGTTTTTTCAACGAAGGTGTGAATTTACCAACAAGTGTTAGAAAGTGTCGTAAGAGATCCAACCACTAGGACAGGTAGAATTTTCAGATAACCAGGAGTGGAGTGTAGCATACGACTTCTTCGAATATTTTAAATACTGACGGTCTGCACCCATATCATTGTCCCAGGATGTAGGAATTAGTAGAAGCAGGCTATTATCAAACAAAACTGCGTTTACGAAAGCCGGTGCTTAAGCTTGTATTGGCTTGGAATTTACAAAATCCCAAGCCAATACGCACGTCTAGTCTGCAACAACAGTCTATTAATGTTTAGGTTAGTGTAATTTATGGTTTATTAATTGGTCAATTCAGTCTTCCTGTGAGATTAAACGCCGCTAATAAGAAACCTTTCATAAAAGATTTGCCACCACATTTAGATGATTGCTTATAAGACATGACTTGAGGTTTCAAATGGTTAGTGTCTATTTTTTGCCATATTTTGAAACTGCCGTTCAGAATTTCCCGAATACAAATTATTAATAACAGTTAAATTAGAATGTTACTAAGATCATGAGGGTCATAGAAGTGTAGGCAATTAAAAGGTTTACATTTATTTAACGCTAACAGTTAGGAAGCTGGTGGCAGTGACTCTTAAATTTTATCGTCTTGCAGAAGAAGAAGGTAAAGAAGTAAGAGCAAAATAGATAATATGAACAGTTTTTGCCTTTAATATGTTTAAACTAGCCTAGCTCCTAAAATAAGCTAATGGACGTGGCAAACCTTGTTCCTATAGCACTTTTGAATTTGAAGAATTTGAATTAAGCTCTTAAAAAGGTAGACTATTTTCATATTTCAGTCGTTTTTTTTTTTTGGAAATTCATCTTCTATGGTTGTAATAGGGGATTGATAATTCCGTCAGGAGTTGTTGTTTAGGCTTTCGGTTAGAAATAAAAAATAATACTAATTTAGTGTTTATTGTTGGTGGTGCTTGTTAATTTGCCAAACAATGTTTGTAGGAAGATGGTGATTGCTTCAAAACAATATCGAGATTGTGCCATAAAAGCACTAGTTTTAATGAACATATTGAGCGAAACAAGAATTTGTGGTGTTTTAAGGCAGCAATCAATGTTTTTGGACAAACAACTTATTCGCACAATTTCATATTTAATTTACTAAAGAGGGACACCTTTTAGATAGATAGATAGATGTAAAGTAACTTCCAAATAGTTTCTGCATTACATTTAAAAAAATGCACAAGATATTCTATTGAAAGGGATTGAAACAGCAGGTATCAAGTACGACAACGGTACTGTTTTCTATGTTGTGGACTCTATTCGTGTAAAGAAAAATTCGGTATACATGTTGCCAAAAACTGTATGAATTATTCAACAGAATAGGTTTTTCAACCACCGCTTTGGCAATCAAACACTCTTATTATAAACGATGGTTTAAGGCAAGAAGAAGTATTGAATTCGACTTTGTTTCTAGATAACACTACCAAAACGGTGACACAAAATTAAACAAAAGTAATAGTATTAGGAAAGCAAAACAAACGAATCTATATAGCAGTGAGAGAAGGTAAAAGCCACCGAGTATACGATTACAAATACTTAAGAATAATACTGGAAAGAGAAGGAAACATGGAATATGAAATAAATGACGGGACAAACAATGCCGCTAAAGTAATCTTAATAAGGAAAAGAGAAGTGAGTAGAAAGACAAATGTAATTCGGCAAAACCATCTTTAAGCTTATCTTAACTTACGGGAGTAAAGGCTGGGTTTCAAAAGAATAGATTATGTGCCATCGATATGAAATATCTCTGAGCAGTTAAAGGTATAATACGGAATACGGAATGGAGCGGTAAGAGAAGAATTGAAGGCAGAGTCTGTAGTAAATGTTCTAGAGAAGAATTAATTGAGGTGGTTTAGACGTCTTAACCGAATATTTATTCGGCTTTAAAACGTTTCATTTAAAAATCAAAAAGTGAAACGGACGTAGACAGTAAAAGTGCAGCAAAAAACGAAAAAAAAAAGAAGACCGAAAAGATCGTGGAACGACGAATTTGTTGCAATATTAAAGGGGAAGAACAATACTTTTAGTGAAACAATTTTATTAGCAAAGAGAAAAAAGATTGGATAAAATTCATACACATAGGTTTATAAGTTTATAGCTTACTCACCTTACATCTTAATCGATAAGATTATCAGATAGAGGACACTGAAGGAACTTGACATCAAAATGTAAAAAATGCAAGGTGGTTCATTTCTGAAACAACTTCTATCGTTCGTAACAGAAAGTGATCACTTGTATACTCGGATATAGTTCTTTGTTGCCTCCGGTTATATTTTATTTGCGAATTGCTTCTGCAGATTGCGTAAGAAAAGGATTATCGCCCATGTGGACACCGCGCATAGGTAGTTACAATAATTTTATGTAAAAGATGTGAATGATTATGTTAGTAGGAATGGAGTACACCAATAAATGCTTCGAACACTTACCGCGGTACATTAAAAAGCAAGTAAAATTTGTTAAATATAAGAAAAAGATTTAAACTTTGCTTCTAACTTTTTTACTCGTTACTCGTTTACCAAGATTTTTTCACTTGTAGCTGGTTAACTAAATTATATATATTAAATAATATTTTTTTGTTCAACATACTTCTTGTACATTTTTTTCTATTCTAAGGAAATATAGATTATTGTTATTATTAATAATAAATATATAACGAAAGTCACTATATGACTTTAAATTTATATATCCTTTTATACCTTCATTAATTTTCTAAATATTAGCTTCATCAAAAGGAAATGTTTCCCTCAAATTTATTTTGAAAGTGTAAGTGTAAGCAAGGCTAGTCATTCATCAAAGTGTCATAATTCATTACGGCGGCAACTGATTAAAACACCAATTAATTACATTCAATTAATTAAAACTTAGCTATAAACGCAAGGTGATGATTCAGCAACCGTCACGGCAAGATCAGTAGTAACTTAAAAACTTATATTTTAATTTCACGTACGTGTACATACAGGTTTATTACGCAACGGATTAAACGTAATCAATAGTTAGCAACAGCGGTGTACAATAATGTCCACCTAAGGTATCGGGACTTTCGCAGATTTTCTTAGCCACATTTGGTGTGAATAAGACACGTACTGGAATCCTAACATTTGAGATGGTTATTGTTGTACATATCGTCATCAAACGAAGTACTTTAAGACAGGACATTCGGTTCCTATTCCATCGTAAAATACCGTTTACGATTTGTTGAAGATTAGATATATCTTACTGCGATACGATTTATTAGACTCAGCAAGACTTTGCTTGACAAGGCCGTAAAAAGATATCCTGAAAAGTTTCCGGCTTAACGGAGACATGTATTTCTTTGTCAAATTCAGTTTTATTGTTCCTCTTTATACACCTTTCTCAGTGGCGTTTCTATCTCCTTAATTCATCTAAATAGTAGCTCCCATCTTTTTCTACAAAATAGGCGTATATGATAGCTGCTTATAGTAAATAGAGTGAGTGATCTATCTATTCCAATCAATTTATGAATTTTTGCTATGGCGACCACTGAAGTGTGAGACAATGCATTGTTTTTGTGGAACCAAATTTTCGTTTTCCTCAAATGCGACCGTTTTCCCATAATGTTTGTATTCAGTACTATATTACGTAACGTACTATTACGTAACTATTACGTAACTATATTAAAATAATATTTTTAACATGTAACACCATTTTCATATCGAGCTTTGAGACTTTTCAGTCTACACTATACTTGGTAGTTCCGTTTATGATCTACTTATCGTAATAATTGGGGAAATATATAGAATATACTAAGCTCTATTCAATATGTTGTTAATAAAGCTACTAAGTAAGCTACTAACATATAGAATGAAGTAGTACCTTTACTCGTATAACATCCCTCGTCAGCGACTGTCTACGAGGCATCCGGCGTAATGCAAGATGCAGGTAGGCGTTATTGTATTGAATCATGATTTACACTATTTCCTACTCTACGTATAAAGCCTTGGTGACAATATTTCCTTTTTTGTATTAATATAGAGAATTATTCCAAACAAATTGTGGTTGTTCCCTCAATTAAATTAATTGGGTAATAACGTAAGTTATTTGGCAATAATGTGATAATTCAAGATGAAATATTTGTCTCTGTAAAGCAAGGCAATGCCGCAGCAATCTCAAGGCGGAGTTGGACATGTAAAATCAAGGATCTGCAATTTTTCTTCGTAAAAGAATTTTAAATTAGAATGTAAAAAATGGACTCCTTTGCAGCACAACCGTATTTCTTGCTAAGCGCAGACAGAAAGCATTTGCTACACCTTCCAGGCTTTTGACAAGGGGGAAAATGAGGGCGAATGTGGCGAGAAACCTAACTTAAATAAGCAGCTGCACCTACTTATCTCAAAGTTATACTTATACGCTCATCTGAAAATCGTTCAAAGGGGAAACAGTCGTGGCCGCTGAGCTCAGTCAGAGACGGGCGTTCAGACAGAATCGTAAAATCAGCTCCCGCGGTAGGGGTCACCTTGTCCGGAAGGAGCCACCCACTAACATTCACAAATGTCTTTCTGTATGCCTTGGTCGTGGGAACCGCGGTTCTGATTTAGAAAAAAACGGTCACTATAAAAATATTAATTGAATGCTTAGCTCAAGTAGTTTCGTCTCAGTTGGGTATAGAACCGTAGCCCATAGAGGCGGTGAGTTATGCAAATGAAAGAGGTATATCAAATTAAATTGACAATAACGTTTATAAGACAGGAAGGGTAAGAAAGTAACCCAAAAAAAAAATACTTGGGTTTTCGTAGATTAACGGATACATGCTAGATCTTAGGCATATTTAATCTGATATGATCAAATCAAGCTATTCGCTTTACGTTTTCTACGTTACGGACGTTACGCGTCCTTTTTTTTCTTTTAATTGATCATTAAGATTTCATGGATATATTGAGCCATATGATGGATTCTTTGATTAATGATGTCGCTAAACAACGATACATTTGAAACTAATTTTCGCGCCGATTTTCCCGCTATTATCCGTGTCAAGAGCAGACGGTCGAACAAGCTTTCCTGCAATGGCGTGAAATTTTTTCCGCTTTAGATGGGACCTTTAAAGATGCTAGCAGTGCATTGCTTAACCCTGGTGCTTGTTTAATAAACACACTTTTTTTGCTTGTGTAAATCTTGCAAGTTTCTACTAAAAAATTCGCGGGATTTTTCAATCATGCTGAAGTGATTGTTATCGAGTTGTCGCTTTAGTTTACTTGGGAGCATACATTCGGGCGGTAAAACAGTTAAATAGAGCACGCACTGCGGTGCGCTTCATTATTTACCTCTATCGAAGTAAATAAAAGCGTTGCAAGACTGCATGAATGCGCTCAATAAGCTAGGAAGCCGAACTAAGGTGACCCTAGCCAGGATACCAGGACACGTAGGCTATCAAGGTAAACAAATTAGCCCGAACAGGCTTTTCAATTGCCGAAGAACGTCAAATCTACTCTCAGATGGAAGAAGAGACTGCCGTCCGTGCGCTGTGCGACTGCATAGCACTGGCAGGAATACGGCTCTTAGAAATAAGCTCGAGCTCGAGAAATAAGCAGAGGGATAGGTCAAGAACCACCTAGGTAGTAGCCCAATTTAATCTAATTAATTGATGTAAAGTCAAATTTCAAATCGGTATCATCGCATCACATCTCTGTTTTTTTGCTACCCGCTACTTGTCGATGTTTGATCACTCGAGGTTTGTTTAGTAAAAATCGTTCCATTTTTCTACAACTGTATCAAAACACAAAGCAACACACTGAAACAAAGCGCTCGCTCTTCCGGTAGCGCGCTTCTTAAAACCGCTTACTTTTCTTCTCATATGTTTGATATGTAGAAACTGAACTGCTTCGCGAAACATCGACAATGTCCTACAGTATGTTATATAAGCCAAATAGAGAGTTCTGTGAGCTTGACAAAAGTTCCATACTTTTCGTGAATATTCTATGTGCTTCGAGAACGTTCTATATTTCTATATCAAGCTACGGAAACGGTCTAGTCTAGATGTAGCAAATAGTTCCATTAACTTAGAAGCTTTTTCTAAATTTCCAAACCGCTTGTCTGCTCGCGTTCGCAGGAGTGATTCGCGGTGCTCCGCTTGCCGTGCCACACACGTAGGGAACCTCTGTTTCATACTTATATTTCAAATGAATAAAACATCTGTAACTGCCAGACCTACGGAAGGAATTAACTTCGAATTCCATAATAATTAAAACCTTTTACAACTAACATCTAACCCGTTTTAAATTGGCGCCGTGCTAACATCAGAATATCTGTTCTGTGTACCATTTTTCGTCAAATGAAACATTTGTATTAGTTCAATTCCGATCCAGAAATTCGCAACTCGATCAGACCTTGTCGATGGCTTTTTAACGACGCAAGGATCTTATCTAGAACTGAAACGCCCAGATCGCTCATAAAAACAGATGCATTAGAGGTACTGAAGCGCTGTGACTCCGAACAAGTCACTTATGATTCGTATCAGCACATTCGGCCGTTTCAAGCAATGGCATCGTCCATAAATTCGAAGAGTCGTCGTCGATATTAGGAGAGACACAATCAGCATCAAACGAGGTATTTTCTTGTAATGGCTCGCTACCCCCAGCAGCCCGCCCTCTGACGAGATCGCGTCGAACCGTACATGTTTTACGGTGTTCGCCGCTCGTTGAATATTTGATGACTACTTCATATTTGTAATGGGGAATGGATGCTGTGGTATTGCTTGAAGTTTCGAATGTGTTATAGAAATGGTGGTTGCAAGGTTGATATTATGAATTCGTGCCCTACGGTGAGGAAACGCATGAGATAAAGGTGCCATCCTCTTTACGGAAGTAAAAATTGCTTTGAATGAACATACATTACAGGTTAATTTCATCACGTATTTCTAATATCCACCATCATAATTAAGATGCTTTATGCATGCCGTGTTAATGTGAATTTGGTGTGCATTACCTTTAAGAGAATAATCGAAAGATGGTTCGGTGTTGTGTTGTCAATGATAGTAATCTGGGATTAAATTCAACGTTCCATTTTGTTTCTTTCATATTTTGTTTGGAAAGTAGCAGACAAGATATTAAGTTATTAAATAAAAAAAATGTCAATAAGAAATATCCCCAATTTTGATACTAAAAAACAGTTTCAAAGTGGAACCGGGCTTATTTTTTACAGTAGATTGCCAATATACGAGAGGAGTTCAATAAGTACCTGGCCTCGGTAGAAGTAGAAATGTTCATAAATGTAACATTTGACAAAAGTTCTTATTTTCATACTTTCAAACAGATATGTCAGTTAGTTTGTGAAAGATTCCAACCATTCAAAGTAAACATCTGTAATAAATTATCAACATTGAATATAGAGTAGTTATTAATTATTTGTTTTTCAAAAGCAAAAGCGGATGAGATAAAAGCGGAACTCAGTGAAGTTTACGGAGACTGTGTACCTTTGCTAGGGACTCTAAAATATTGGACAGCTGAAATTAATCACGGCCGTTTGAGCATTTTTAATGAAGAACATACAGGCCATCCAGGTGAAGTCACCAAATCATTTGAATGGAAGGAAGCTTTCCGTAAAGATGTGTCAACATCAGGGGAATGTTTGTCAATGTTAGGGCAAAACCTGCACAGCACACTAGAGAAGAAAGAACAAACAGTGCTTTTTTGGTTAACCGGCGCCAAAGGAAGTCAAAGCCACTTTATCTGCAATAAAACCGCTTTGGGAGGTATGCAGCATACTGAACGTTGATTGCTTTGAAAGAGTAAAACGATTAATGCCGAATATAACACGCGTGCTCATTTATGCGGTCGCCGTGATAAAACATTGTAAGTTAGGTTACGAATTGCTTTGACATCCGCTATATTTGCCAGATTTGAGATGAAAAAAAAAGCTCGGCGGAAAGAGATTTGGCTCAAACGATGAAGAAATATAGAATAAAAAAATTTCCTCTTCTAGATGAGATACTGAAGAATTAAATGTATCGACCTCAAAGGAGATTTGTCGAAAAATAAAATTAAGTTTAGACGCAAAAACGTTCTTTTTTTTTCTCAAAGGCCAGGTATCTATCGAATTCTCTTCGTACATCGTATTATTATTATACAACTTGAGTTGTTCATAAATATTAGTTTCCTGTATTATTAATAATGTTGTAATGTCGAAGGCTAAGGCGTCCTCAATTTATCGCATTAACTGAATCTATTCAATCACCATATAACCATTTTTATCCTGATAGCGTACATATACAAAGCTTCGGTGTAATTGAACAAGTTTAAGTTGTATTTTGTTGATTCAAGCACATTATGGTTACGTATTCCTATTCACGTGTATTCCTTTCCTAACATATAATTACATCATCCTTAGTCAAGCTGGTTCACTTTGTAAATACTTGTAAGTCATTTCAGCTTATAATTATTCATACCTGAAATTATACCATGTTTGATTGTGATCTTACAATTATTGTCGTAACACGACCAGGTAGGGATTTGAACTAAACCTTATACACACTTTGCTATGGATATAATATATAACACTACAATACAGGCAACAAATCATACACGGAGAAGTACAGTTAGGTAGGTTGTATACAATACTTTAACTTTTCCTAAAAATATGAAAGTATAATTATACAAAATTACACATTTGTTTGTAATCCTACCCAAACAAATGAAACATGTTCTATTTATTTCTTGAAATAGTTCCCATAAATAACAAACCCAAATGGATTCGTGTTGTTTACTGGTGTGTCCGAGAGTCGACAAAACACGTGTCTGTCTAGTCTCTGCAAAAACGTCACGATTTCATCCGCCTTTGTTTTCCATACTGATAACGAACATGCCAAGGCTAAAAGTTTTACGTGTATTATTATTTTTGTTTAGGCAGCAACACACTTCCTATCAACAGGAGTTTCTTGCAGGAGCTCTCAGTACTTGAATCTAAAGAATCATCTAAAGAATCTAAAGAATCATCTAAAGAATCTAAAGAATCATCTAAAGAATCTAAAGAATCATCTAAAGAATCTAAAGAATCATCTAAAGAATCTAAAGAATCATCTAAAGAATCTAAAGAATCATTTAAAGAATCTAAAGAATCGTCTAAAGAATCTAAAGAATCATCTAAAGAATCTAAAGAATCATCTAAAGAATCTAAAGAATCATCTAAAAAATCTAAAGAATCATCTAAAGAATCTAAAAAATCATCTAAAGAATCTAAATAATCATCTAAAGAATCTAAAGAATCATCTAAAGAATCTAAAGAATCATCTAAAGAATTTAAAGAATCATCTAAAGAATCTAAAGAATCATCTAAAGAATCTAAAGAATCATCTAAAGAATCTAAAGAATCATCTAAAGAATCTAAAGAATCATCTAAAGAATCTAAAGAATCATCTAAAGAATCTAAAGAATCATCTAAAGAATCTAAAGAATCATCTAAAGAATCTAAAGAATCATCTAAAGAATCTAAAGAATCTAAAGAATTAATACTGAGCAAAGGCCCTCAATGTGGGCAACATCCTAAAAGAACTGCAGGAAGGCCAAAGGTTTCGAAAGGTAGTGTCAACAAAGAAGAAAGTGTTAGGCAATTTATATTGGCCTTTCCAGCAATAAAGAGTCATTGCAGCTGAAAAACTCCAGCCGTATTTATTTATTATCGAGTTGATTTTTAATAAAGTCTTCCATATGTATTGAGAAAAATATGAACAGAACTTTTTCATAATTTTAACATCGGATTTACATCGTCAAATAATAACGTTCCTTGTAAATCCATAACCGAATTGAGCATGCATGAATTCTGTTAAATGGCAATAGATAATTTTCCGAATGGTCGATCTTTTACCTTTGACTTACAGCAAGCCTATCCACTGCTAAAAAGTCATTCGCCCCAAAAATTCAAGATGCTTTTTACCTCCGTCAAATCAATTTCCAATCCATTTTGCTAGCTTGATACGAACAGCAAGAATTCAGTATTTTATACTTAATCGGACGACTAGACGAGGAAGAGCTTCCACAAAAGTTGGTTCAGTGCGTTTGGTATATTTAGATTTTTTGAATTTAAGTAAAACTAAGACTGTTTTGGAGGCCAAAGCATAAGCTATTACACAATACATGCTCTAGCTTATTGGGTTATAAATGCTTCAATGTGTTAATGTGTGTAGAAGATGTAATATTACATTTTCTGGTTCTAGGCGAGAGTTACCTATCAGTTGGTAAAGTATTAATGAAGAGACGAAGCAGGTAGGTATAGCAAAATACTTGACATTAAAAATTTCAAACGTATCCAGCCCAAAAGGTGCAAAGAAAAGTAAAATGACGTAAAGACAATAAAGATTAGGAGTTTCAAATTTTACAGATTTGAGATCCAAAGAGTTTAGCTAATAATTAAACTGGGAAAAAAAGAGAATGGTTCTAAGTTGAGAGAAAAAGACTCGGACAAAAAAGAAGTAAGTGCTAGAGTGTTATTTGAAACTTAGGTGGCAAGAACAATATACAAGAACTGTGATTTTATTAAAAAAAAAAAATGGCAGCACGGAAGCACTGAAGTTCAAGGAAGTGAAAAGGAAAATTATTAAGGAGTTTGCGATTATTTAAAACTTGAATGTTGACTTCAATACTCATTACTAGACGTGACAAAGGCAGGTGAAATTATTCCTTTTTTGCAGCGACCAGATAGACTCGTGTCTATTCGCTTCGTGAGAATGGATTCGTGTTATTAGTAGATTTTAGTCAGTAGATCTCGGAGAAACCAATAGGTTCCGCCGGAGAGTCCACAAAATACGAGTCTGTTTAGTCTCTGCAAAAAAGTAATAATTTCATTCGCCTTTGTCCTCTTACTCAGTACTAAGAACTAGAGTGTTTTGTTCAGTTCCTATTTTTATATTGTTTAATTTCTAAGTTTATAATGCTAACAACTGTAGACTGAACGTGAAAAGAACGAAGAGGTTGAATAAGTAACAAATCATTGTGGACCGTAATGCCATAGATATAGTGTAGATTTAATACAAAAGTTTAACGCATAAATAACTGCAAGTAATATGTTTACATTTATCTCATTTCAAGAAAATAATAGAACTTCCTAAAATACTTGTCTTTGCTATCAAACAGGATTATTATAAAGCTAGGTTAAAAATGCCTTACAATTTTACATTCACTGTACATTATACATATGTGTATGTGTACGTTGTGTAATCTCGTATGACTGGAAATTGTTTGCGAGGTCAAAGTTTGCCAGAAAAGGAAAAGCACTCTTTTTAGTATTCATATTGTGTAACGTTGCGTTCATATTTCGTGTAATGTATTCGCACGAACGTGTGTGTTGTTGGAAAATGTTGCCCTGTTTGGCGCTAATCCAATTTCTTTTCCACTCGTGATTATTCCTTGCCGCTTATACCAGCAAACAATACGTATTGCCCTTTAAAAGATGTTTGTGCGCTTGTTGTGGGCTACAATTTCAGGCTAATGTTTATCGGTACATATTGCGCGAAATGTTTTCTTATAAGCCCGTTATACCCCCTTAACAGCCCATAAACATTTTTTTATTTTCAGTTGTAAAAACGGAAAAGTGAGGTTTTATCTGTTTTTGCCGAGACCGAGATCATTATTGCTTTAAATTGTAGTCCTCCAGGGAGGGTTGCGTTTATTCAATTTATTACAATGGCTTCTTTCTCGTCCTTTTTTTTTTCTTCCTTTTTGTTTGTTTTATTTCCACGGCACACTTAAAACCTTTCCCTTGTATTTAGCACGAATCGAAAGTATTGGCGATAAGTGGGAATTGTAGTCGTTTTAAAGATGCTTAATCTCTGTTCCATTAATTTTAAGTAATTGCTCAGATGAGGGCGTTGGGAATAAATGCCTTATTCATTAGGCGGAGACAAAGACTGCTATAGTAATAACGTCGTTACGGTGAACGTCAATTTGGCGAAAACTTTACCGGCAGAAGTTACACTTTCATTTGGGAATCCAGATATTGCGCATTTTGCTTCAAATTGGCGGCGCCTTTATGGGGGATTTTATTGTGTTAATTATAAAAGACTGTACCAAAGTGTTATATATTTAATGCGAAATACATTTGAGGATCGTACTGAATTGCAGGCTTGAGACTCGAGAGTGTTGGATGATTAGGTGAAATACAATCGAGGGTGCCATGAATACGAGCCCCGTCCCGAATCAGTTGGCCCACTCGCTAAAATTTCACTTAACGAATATCTGTCAAATTTAAAAATTCAAGAAAAAACTTAAAGATTTGTATCTTTTTTAACAAAATTTAAAATTAAACATTTTTGAAGACAATAACGACATTGAGAATAAACAACCAAAAGAATTTTTAATAATTGTAGGAAGTTACCATTGTACACTCCGCCAAAAAAGTATCGCATAAACTAAAAAAAGGGCATTTATAAACCAAGATATTTTTATACGTTCACAGAAAGTTTGCCTCGTGTATGTGAACTATAAAAACACTAACAAAATCATGGAACATAGCTTTTTTACTTTTTTTTTTTCTAAAAGAACACATTTAGAAAAATGCATAGGTGTAAGGTTTGTTCAGTTGTTTATTGAAAATCTTCCTACACGGACAAATTTTAAAGTGCGAAGTCAGAGTTCTGTACCAACGCTTTTAAAACTAAAATGAGCAATTTAACTTCAGAACAAGTGGCTGCTATAGTTGCTTTAATCGAAGATGGACGATCTCAAGCATACGTTGCTAATTTGATGAACATCAATCAGTCAAGTGTTTCTAGAGCCGTAGCCAGATATAGGGAAACAGGTAATTACAGTAGAAGACCTGTACCAGGTCGTCCAAGATGTTCTACTCGCCAAGATGACCGCTATTTACTACTACAAGCATTACGTCGAAGACATGTAACTGCGAAACAATTGCAGAACGACTTGGCTAGAGTCAGAAATACTTGTGTGAGTACTCAAACTATTCGGAATAGGTTACCACAGAGTGGATTAAGAGCTAGAGTAGCTGTAATAGCCCCTCGTCTCACTAGCAACCACCGAGTGGCTCGCTTAAGGTTTGCCAGAGAACATGTAAATTGGAACATTAATGACTGGGCCAATATACCCTTCACAGATGAGTCAAGATTTGGTCTTTACACCTCAGATAGGCGTATCTCAGTGTACAGACGAGACGGTGAGCGCTATTCGCAGTGTAATATCAGACCTAGACCTAATTTCGCTGGTGGCTCTTTTATGGTTTGCGGAGGCATCTGTTTAACAGGTCGTGCAGAGTTAGTACCAGTAGACAGAGGTACACTGACTGCCCACAGGTATATAACGAACATTTTAGAAGAACATGTAGTACCATATGCGCCGATTATGGGAAACGAATTCATGTTAATGCACGATAATGCACGACCGCATGTTGCAATAATCGTCCAGGAATACCTTAACGATGTTGGTATTCCAGTTTTAGATTGGCCTGCGGTAAGTCCGGACATGAACCCTATCGAGCACGTGTGGGACCTCCTTCACAGACGGATACGAACCCAAAATGTTGCCCCAGCGGACCTGCATGGACTAGAAAATGCTCTCCGTGACGAGTGGGAGAATTTGGATCAGGCTTATATACGGAGGTTAATCGAATCTCTGCCAAACCGTATGCGAGCGGTCATAAGAGCCAGAGGTGGCAATACTCAGTATTAAAAGCTACTGTTATGACATTTTTCTTTCCAAAATTATAATTTCTTGTTTTAATAAAAATCTCAAGTATGAGTTCTTGTTTTTATTTGGCCTGTATTTTATTTAAACAATCATAGAAATTATATCTTAGAGCGCATTAAAGTACATCTACAACTTTATGCTACAAACAAAGATTATGCGATACTTTTATGATTCAAAACTAAATTATGCGATACTTTTTTGGCGGAGTGTATAAGAATACCTTCCTTTTAAATTACGGCTTTAATTCTTCTTGGCATTGAGTCAACTGATAATCATTAAGTGTAAATTCATTCAAAATTTCTTGTAGTTTTTATTTCAATTTTGGCAATGTTTCTGTTGCTGACAAATTTGGGCTACTAGGTTATTGGGCTCTAAGAGTGGAATATCATTGTCTGAGAACTATTTGAAAGCTTCTTGTTGAAAAATAAAATGCTTTCCAGTGTTCAAATTATTTGCCACAGTTAGTAAGTAGAGTAGGGTGCTCTGCTCATTATGTTATTTTTCGCCAGTGGCTCAATACTGAGTTACATGATAATTGGATAGGAAGAGATGGTGGCATTTTATGGCCACCAAAAAGTCCCGATCTCACAATAATGGACTCATCTGTGGGGTCGTTTAAAATGAATTGTGTGCAATGAGTCACTAGACAATGATGTAGAGCAATTAATAAATATTGATTCTCGCATTGAAATATGTACAGAAAAAGGAGGAGCATTATTTGAATGGAAAATTAATAGTTTAACTTTTTGAGAATTCTAATTCATTTGTTAAATTTATTAAATAAAACTTGGGCCAAATTCGAATATTATCTAGCAATAAAATGATATAATCTCGAGAACCGTTCGAGTTAAGTAAAAAGTAATTTGTGTTTTTGGGCGTTTGAAGAAAAGTAGGGCCCAGTCAACGAGAGCGAAATTTTCTGAGAAATCAAAAATAAGTTTTTTTTCCTCTTTTAAAATCGATTCGGGGACATACTGTAGGTAAGACAATTTCTTTTTGCCAGTTGTGCGGGTCCAGTGAATAAATTACATATGTAAGTATTGTTGTCTCCTCTTGCGGTTGCCATATCCAACCCTGAAAAAATCTGAATTTCTTTTCTTTTGTTTAATAATTCATAACCTGATTGCTTACAAAAAAGACGTGATAACTGTCTACTAAGACATTTGTCATTTGTCAATATTTGACGGATTCCAAAAATGATTTCTAGTCTTTTTGAATCATCATAGTCCTTCGAATAATTAAGGATGGAAAGGCTTTGTATGTAACATTTAGTCTTGTCGCGAATTTTTCGTTACGTCCCATTATGATACAATTTTAATTTTTTTAACATAAATCTACCATTTTAACTCATTAAACCCAACATCATTGAATTTATCGTTTAGCGGATTACTAATCTTCAACAAGTTTTTGTTATGGTAATAATAATGAGCCGCAAATATCCCGTAAGTAAGTAAAAATTACACGGCAATTTTCAATTTTTCAATTTAAATTTATGTGCATACCATGATATTGCAACGAATTTATACGCCAGTAATACCAGGCATCTTGTAGCTTTTTTTTGATAAGGTTTAGTTAAAAGTACAACGTAAAATTGCTGATATAAACTTTTTCACCGGAAATTTAATGCTGAGACGGAAACTAGGATACGAATTACCGCTAATTAAATTGCAGGCTGTCCATACCGGCGTGTAACGAAAATATTTTATTACCTTTGCACATGTAAATTATAATATGAAGTTAACACGGAAAATATGGCAAACATTCTTGCTGTTCTTTTTCAAAAAAGGTAGTTTCTTAAAGCGGCGCGAGAAAACGTGTTCTGTTAGAATGGTGGCACCTGGAAAAATATGAAGGTTTTACTTTACACTAGAGCTTACGTAGTAAGTAGCCAAAGGTGTGGAGTGGAAATTAAGAGAGGAAACTTCTTAAATATCTCTACGACCTTTACACTTTAATAGGTTTTCATAAGATTGAAATACTATATCGTAAATCCGAACTTATCTTGTTAAGATCTTTCAGCAACTTAAATCGGTAATACTTATTATTGTGTTACGTGATGTAAGTTTGCAACGGGAGACCGATTTGGAAACATTATTTTAATTGATACTTATTTATTGTCGTATAACAGAATCGATTCCTGTTTTTTTTTTTTTTTGTTTTTCTGAATGTGTATTTTATGTATATTATTTTTTATTTCGCCCCCGTAGATTGAGTGCTTATTTTTTTTAATTTGTTGTGACTGAGGCAAGATGAGAAGCACATCCTATTTAGGAATAAGATGATGTACGAAATCGCAAAAGAAGTCTTCCCTCAGCGACTAAGGCGATAGAACGTGACCAGTATTCGAGTATAGACGGATGGCTGTGGGAAACTCTAACTGCCCGACTGGCAGTGGTATAAAATCCAATCTCTTTCAATACTCATTTATTTATCAATTTAGTATTTATCAATACTAATTTATACAAATTTATTCTGTTAATTGTATAACCAATTTTGAGTAATTGAAACAAAATGTATTTCAGGCACGATATTTGCCTCGTTATAAATGTTATTCTAATTTATTTTAATACAACCTATATCGCCCTAACAGAATCAATTAATATAATTTTATTGGTTAACTCAAGCAATGTTTTTAAAGAATTACTGTAAAATCATCGTTGTGGGTATTATATCAACCTCTACTGTGAAAACTTTAGGAATTCAGAAACATTATTCTAAATATGATACGATTTTACGTAATAAATAGAGCATGACGACAGCGTACACAAATTTGATAAATTAGCCTTCCTACTCGGTAATTACTAACCGTGTGAAATGATGTTTCCGCCGTCTTTGGTCCAGTAATTGATAGATTTGGGGTAGGCTTCCGAATGACATTCGAGTGTTATCTCCTGGCCCACGAGAGCGCCTACCAATTGATTTTGAATCCATATCATTGGAGGAACTGGAAAAGATGAATAACGTCAGTGAAGCATTAAGAAATTGTTTCAAGAGGAAAGAATGAAAAACGTTAGCGTAAACAATATAAGTGAGGATAAATTTTTCAAGGTTCTCATTCGCATGAGAGGATATCTATCGTTATTAATAGGGTCTGTAGGGCAATTTGTATTCAGACCCAGATAACATCTATCGCGTAAATATAAGATTGATTTAAATTTTCTTGGAACTTCAATCTAATTGTAGTGTTACCAGCGGAACAAATTTTGCGAAGCAAATACTTAAAATTATGTAGTTACGGTATACTTATACACTTTTTTGGCAAAACTTTCCATTTAATCATCTTAAAACTTGGTAAACTTAGTAATCCTATTAGCGATGATACAAAAGATGTAATAGTTTTTTTTCAGCAGAAAATGTACAGTCCAACATCGAAGTAAAATGATCTTACAAGAAAAAGAACCTAACTTTCAGAATTTAATGAAACATTAGTAGTCTGTAAGCCTTATATGTAGATATGACAAAGGCAGGTGGAACTATTCCTTTCTTACAGTGACTAGACAGACTCGTGTCTATTCGCCTTATGAGAATGCATTCGTGTCGCCTACTGGTGTCCCCGAAAGTCGACAAAACACGAGTCTGTCTAGTCGCTGCAAAAAAGTAATATTTTCATCCGTCTTTGTCCTCTCTACTTATAAGACTATGTTCAATGTTTTCCTTTTCTGCTAAAAACGGTTTTGGGGGTGAAATCGGGTTTTGAAAATCAAGGGTTTTTGTGTTTCTTGTTAATTACTTCCTATGGAGCACATATTAGCAAATATTGGCACTTTCAAAGAGCTTCAGAAATACGCTAACTTTGATGCAATGGAAGTTTCATGGATATAATTCCTACCTTCTACCGCTACATGCAAAAGAGTGTCCCTGATTTGCTAGTGATTGTATTCACTTACCATATGAAACAGACTTGTTTTTTTGTCTCACGTTTGATTGGAATTTGAAGGTGCAATATGTACCAACATATACTTTCTACTGCAAATAAGACAATTACCAGGAACAACTTTGACATTAATATAATACTGATCATGTGCGCTAGTGATAAGTAAAATAATAAAATTATGTAAATATAATCTGTACTTACTGTCAATTAATGAAAATTTCGGAGTGGGTATGTATTTAATAAGTTTGCAGCTTCTTTAGACATGAATTTAATTGTTCCTGATTCGGCTTTACGACAATAGACTCTCGAGGCAAATGAAGAGATGCAATTAAATCATCTCAAAGCTTTTCATAAATAGATACTGCTTTAAAAGCGTTCACAGAGCAGTTGAAGAAAAAAGGTCTGAGTTTCTAAGTCGCTCATATGGAATAATGAACTGAGTAATAAAGCATTTGCTTTTGTAGACTGCAAGTTCGTACTTTTACAATGAAAAACACTAGTGGATGTTTAATAACAATATAAGTTATAGGAGTACAGCAATGCATTGACAATGAAATGACAATGACAATGAAGCGAAAGTATATCTCTCTGGAATTGGCGCATAGCTGTCTCTAAAGCTATAACACCGCCCTTATTAAGGTCAATACATATCCAGCTTTACGGCGAATTCTCGGGCAGTTTTTGATCTACGTAATAGTAGTAGAAATTTTTGTAAATATTCAATTCAATTTTTGCAAAGTAGTAGAACGTAAAGGTAAATTGGAAAATAAAGTACGGTACATATAATTAACAGATTCATTGTTAACTTTAATGTCTAACAACATTTGTACTACACTCCGCCAAAAAAGTATCGCACAAACTAAAAAAGGGCATTTATAAACCAAGATATTTTTATACGTCCACAAAAAGTTTGCCTCGTGTATGTGAACTATAAAAACACTAACAAAATCATGGAACATAGCTTTTTTACTTTTTTCTTTTCTAAAAGAACACATTTAGAAAAATGCATATGTGTAAGGTTTGTTCAGTTGTTTATTGAAAGTCTTCCTATACGGACAAATGTTAATGTGCGAAGTTAGAGTTCTGTACCAACGCTTTTAAAACTAAAATGAGCAATTTAACTTCAGAACAAGTGGCTGCTATAGTTGCTTTAATCGAAGATGGACGATCTCAAGCATACGTTGCTAATTTGATGAACATCAATCAGTCAAGTGTTTCTAGAGCCGTAGCCAGATATAGGGAAACAGGCAATTACAGTAGAAGACCTGTACCAGGTCGTCCAAGATGTTCTACTCGCCAAGATGACCGCTATTTACTACTACAAGCATTACGTCGAAGACATGTAACTGCCAGACAATCGCAGAACGACTTGGCTAGAGTCAGAAATACTCGTGTGAGTACTCAAACTATTCGGAATAGGTTACGACAGAGTGGATTAAGAGCTAGAGTAGCTGTAACAGCCCCTCGTCTCACTAGGAACCACCGAATGGCTCGCTTAAGGTTTGCCAGAGAAGATGTAAATTGGAACACTAATGACTGGGCCAATATACTCTTCACAGATGAGTCAAGATTTGGTCTTTACACCTCAGATAGGCGTATTTCAGTGTACAGACGAGACGGTGAGCGCTATTCGCAGTGTAATATCAGACCTAGAGCTAATTTCGCTGGTGGCTCTATTATGGTTTGGGGAGGCATCTGTTTACCAGGTCGTACAGAGTTAGTACCAGTAGACAGAGGTACACTGACTGCCCACAGGTATATAACGGACATTTTAGAAGAACATGTAGTACCATATGCGCCAATTATAGGAAACGAATTCATGTTAATGCACGATAATGCACGACCGCATGTTGCAATAATCGTCCAGGAATACCTTAACGATGTTGGTATTCCAGTTTTAGATTGGCCTGCGGTAAGTCCGGACATGAACCCAAAATGTTGCCCCAGCGGACCTGCATGGACTAGAAAATGCTCTCCGTGACGAGTGGGAGAATTTGGATCAGGCTTATATACGGAGGTTAATCGAATCTCTGCCGAACCGTATGCGAGCGGTCATAAGAGCCAGAGGTGGCAATACTCAGTATTAAAAGCTACTGTTATGACATTTTTCTTTCCAAAATTATAATTTCTTGTTTTAATAAAAATCTCAAGTATGAGTTCTTGTTTTTATTTGACCTGTATTTTATTTAAACAATCATAGAAATTATATCTTAGAGCGCATTAAAGTATATTTACAACTTTATGCTACAAACAAAGATTATGCGATACTTTTATGATTCAAAACTAAATTATGGGATACTTTTTTGGCGGAGTGTATATTATCGTTCCTGTTTTTCATTAAGTTTAATATTGTTTTTGCTTTTAAATGATGACTTTCTTTTTCAAAAAGAATAATATACATTTTTTTGAGTAGCACATGTGTTTGTTAGGTGTTGTTCAGAAGCACAACGATAAAATTTCTCTTAAATTAATTTGTATTATTCGTCTCTATGCGAGCTTTGATGCTGTTATGGTTCTGTTTAGTTTTATCTTTAACATTTCTAACGCTAAATCTTTACATTCTAATAACGTGCTTTGAATGAGAGCCAAACATGAACACAGTATCCCTGTAACTTCCAAATTTGCAGTGCAAGTTTGTAACGCCGTCACAAAATCCATCACCGATTCCTCTTCCTGTTACTTTTGTAAGTGAAACCGGAAGGTCTCTGCAATTTCGAGGAGCTATGGATTATAATGCTGATTCAGGTATTTAACTAGCGTGTTGTAATTGCGAACTACAGAGGTCTTCAGTGCATAAAATGCTTTATAATATAGTAAGAATATTTCCTTTGAACTTTCGTCAAACCTTAAACACAGCGTATGTATTCCTCAACATATGCAACCAACTATCAAACCTGGCTTTCTATCAATCGAAACTATTGAATGTAATGCCGGGTAGTTGCAACTTATCATAATTTTGTACGTATCTATTGTAGTAATGTAATTTTCCTTGTACTGAGTATCCAGGTTGCCACTGTTGAAAGTTCGTACTTCCACAAGAAAAAACGCCGGTAGATGCTTCCAAAGTGTTTAATAACAATGTAAGTTATAAGAATACACTGATGCAACGATTTTGAACGGACATTAAGTAGAAAAATATTTACTTGAAATTGGTGCATAGCTAGCTGTAAGACTATAACATAAACATTCAATGTCTAACCAAAATGGATGGACTAGTTCACAGCCAAGAAATGTCGAAATTGTCGTTGTGGCAGTTATGGCATTAACTGTGAGGCAACAGAGATATAAGGTAGAGATAAAAGTCGAAATCGTCCTGATGACGCCAGGTAGGCAGAAACATGTCCGCGTGTTAGTGTACTTTTTTCTCTCCTTTTGTTGCGTTCGCCGTGAATTATTCCATCAATACCATGAGAGAGCTAAGCTATCTTAGCATTATATATTTTTGGTTATCGTTTCAAGGCATTTTTTGATGTGTTCTATTAAATTTTTGAAATACGTTTAACATCGAGGAATGAAAATCGCCTGTTCGGAAAATTGTACAATGAAGATAGAAAAGATTATGATGTTCATCTTCGACAAAAGGAATACATTGTATACATAGGTCACTGGCGTATCCCATTAACCGCACTTGTTGTTAGATATCGAAATTTATTTCAATATAATTAGTTTGAAGGCGACTATTTGGAAAATAGGCCTGATCGCTTCGATTATTCTGGTAATACCTATGTTTTTTTTTACTTCGTTATTTTATTTGTAGCGAGCCTGCTTTTATTAAATGTTCGAGAAGCAATAAATGTTTGTTTTCGACATTGTTAATATAATAATAAATTTATAGCACGTGGATATCTTTGAATATTCAATAAGAAGCGTGCAATTGTAAAATGTATACAATGTAGTGCAATACTATACATAGTAATAATTTTCTCAGGTCAACGATGGTGCTAAAACAAAAATGAATACGTACGTTTGCTTCGAATGTGAATATAATCACTCCAAAAACAGATAAACACGCCTTCGGATATAAGGGCAGTGATTGCATTGTATGGTTAACGCCGTTGTATTTATTCGACTACATATCTTCATAGATTGGTGGATATGATTTTTCTACTAGTTTATCAACGTCACTAAGGGATCTATTTTTTATAGCATTACATTCAATGTTGTCTTAGCAAAATATTTTATTTCATTAAACATAGTGAAATATTTCAATCAACATTTCGAAGTAATTCGAAAGGGTTATGCAAAATAATATCAGCAAATGTTTTTCAATCAATATAATATACATATATATGTATTAAATAATATCATCTCATACAGAAGATAAGAAGAAAACACTTACAATGCACAATCAGCATGATTCTTTTGCTAACCGAGGGCGGAACTCCATTCGAGGCGATGCATAGGTACGGTCCCATGTGCAGCCGATTCACTCTTGTTATGTTGAAGACGCTTCCCTCGATCGAAGGTGCTGAAAAGAAAAATGATTATTGTCGTACGCCCAAGTCAAAATAAAGCGTAGCACTTTTCCTGATAAGCAGATTGCGTTTTAACACTTGGCAGATTTGCGTGTTGACTGGCTCTCCATTGTTGATTGCGTGATCGCTACGGGGTGCGTGTAAGATTTAACTAATTACACCTATGCTCGTGTATAGAACGTTTGGTCGACCCGATCAAGATCTCATCAGGAATTTATTTTGGCCGAAATCGGGACACGAACTGTCTAAATGGAAATAGAAACAGATTCACATGCAAATGAAACCGTTTCAATTAAAAACGGTAAAATTTAAAACATCCCCATTTACTATACAGTGTGCGCAGTTAGTACTGTTCAGGCAACGTATATTTTGTAGTGCGGCTTGCTCTCTTGTCGAAAATCGGTTTCGATGAAACTTATTCATAAATTTCAGAAAATTTACAAATAAATAAATAGAAAATTAAATATAAATTCATTGAAACAACAAAAATTCAGCAAATTAACTTGCAAGTAATGGATGCGGATTTAATTCAGGGAAAGTGCACCTTTAGGGAGAGGTTTTACGCAAGCGGGATTCCTCTCCTACAGCAACGCTATTCGCCGTTAGCATTATGAGAATGAATTATACCGGGGACACCGATATACACCGTCAGCATTGCAATTGTCGACATTCCTCACTTAAGACAGCAGTGTACGCCTGTTGGCTCTTGCCTAGACGTCGTCAGCGTTATTAGTGATATACTCAGGATAGTAAGGAGACTTCGGCAGAATAAGGCTCTACATCGGCTTATTAATCCTAGTGGGGGTTGCCGTAGCACTCCTTTTGAGTATATTACTACGTAAATAAAAGACAAATATTGGAATAACAAATAAAGCAAATATACAGTGCTATTCACAAGAGACCTACACGGCTTTTAACGGAATTCAACAATTAATTTCAATTAACATGAAATATTGTACTAATGACATATTTTCTTTTTTTATTGCTCTAGATAAAAAATGCTTTGAATTCGTGATGCACAGTTGTCACAAGGGTGACGAAAATGGGGTTTACGTATATGGGTTTTGGCATGCAGAGTTCCTTTAATATGTCCTGAGGCAGCTACGGAGAGTGAGAAGAAAACGTCCAGAGAAGTGGTTCAGAAACGACTAATTTCCTTATCAAGGTAATGTGAGACCACATCGTATAGTTTTTGGTAACCAATAAGAACAGAATGATAAAAATGAACAAAACTTAGGGAAACACTTTATAGGGCATCTAAGAAAGTGTAATGCCTTTGCAAGCGATAATATTCGATAACAAATATAGCTTACGTTTATTTTCGTGGGCCCTTGCAACTTTCATTTCTGTCACACTTCGCTTGAAGCCTTTAATTCTCGTGACAAATATTACAATAATTATATCTATAACCTTTAAGGTATGTCTTGAATTAAATATCTGTTGAAGGATTTTTATTTCGAATTTCTTCATATTTTTCATATCATCAAAATTATTTGATTAGAATTTATTTGTTAAAAAGTGAGGCATTTCGGTGTACATAAAAGTATTTCATAATTTACATGGTTTATTTTTATAAATGAATTTAGAAAATTCTGTTGATTCTATTGGATTGTTAAAACCCTATTTCGACTTCGACTGTACAGGAGTATGTGAGTGCAAATCTGTAAGATTGTTTTCGCTAATCCATTTGAATGAGAGGACAAAATAGAGAGCAAATTGTATATACATATAACAAAAGGCGCGTAGGAATTTATAAATTCATGTCGGGTGCTTGCAGCTTCTTTATCAGGTTTCGAAGGTTTACGTTCGATACTTTCCGCGCAAAATCTTTATATACAAAGCTCAAGAAAATTAGATTCAAAGGCGCTGTTGTATATAAATTCATCTGGAGGGGGCGGATTTCGCAGAATCATTTTCAAAATGTGATGAAATCTATAAGAATAGCAATGGAAATCGAACGTAATCCTCGAAGTTGGCTTAAATTGTAATTTTGGTTAAATTTACATACAAATCAAAATAGACACAGAAGAAAGGTCTTTTGTTTATATTAACACCAATAGCAGTTTAATAATTTCAATGTAGTTCATGCAAAATTTAATCTTAATATTTCTTGTTAACTCTAATAGTGCTTTCTTTTTATTGAAGGAACAACATGGCATGCTAATCGCTCCATATCGTTTTTTGTTGATAGAATTAAAATCTATCGTTAATTTAACAAAACAAAAATTTGTTTCCAATGTAGCCCTTACAATATATACGCGGAATTGCGTAAGGATTCGTTATTATGTTTTATGTAAATGGTAAAAATGTGGGAAAACGTGAAACAACTGCTGTAGGAATGGAGATTAGCCAGACTAGTGCTTCCTTTAGAAGGTATTTCCAGGCAACTAACAAAATGTGGTATTGTGTTTATCGCGGAAAATGCCTGCAGAGGTCTTTTGATAACATTACACTCTCTTAATGGGGCAATTAAATGAAAATTTATAATGTACAGTGGGTTACAGAAAATATTTTTCATAAGGTGGTGAATTTCCTTCGGTACAGGTATACAGAATTTACGAACGCGCAAAACAAAATTTGATTTTATCTTTATCTGGTAAAAAGGGACCTTGTAACAAATCAAAAACAACCGATTTACATCACGCTCCTAAATTAGAGGTTCGGAATACAATTTATGACAAGTACAAATAAAGCCATTTTGCATTACATATACAGGGTGAATTGGTAGTAATCGCCAAAATTTCAGGAGTGTATTGTATATGTGAAAATAATGTTAAAAAACTAATATCACATATGACGTACCGTATCTGAATCAAACCTTTCAAGGGCTAAAATCATTTAAATTCTGTTGAGTTCTGATATATAATAATAATAATACCAAATGGATAATGAATCAACAGTCACATACAAAATGAATGAAAATTCGGACAAAGAAATAATAAAACAAATATAAAAACATACAAAAAAAGAGGAAGATTAATTACACAAGAAAAGAAACAAAACAGAATACAACTAAAACAAAAAGGCAAAATATACCAAAGGGGTGGCTTAGCTCTGTTGCTGTTATATATACATAACTGTTGTTATGTAGCTCTTTTTCAAATGCTCGTAAATCCTTTATCCGTATGCAATGCATAACTGGAAATATGAAGATCATTTTTTCGCCCAGTTTCGTATGTCTTTTATATTCTTGTGGTATATTCTTCCTTGTGGCTATGGTGGTAGCAGACCGGTTCAAGGATGTATAGAGACGGAAGAGTTAGAATTGGCAACGTTTGAAAAAGTGGTTTATGGCTCTGTAGGTTTTAGTCCGCCTAATATTCTAACAAGTTGCTTCTGTGCCTCTAAGTCCTCTGAAGCCGTAAATGAGGTCCCCAGAGGAGTATCTCGTATTTCAGCCGGGACTCAATTTCCGTATGATATACAGTTAAAGGTAGATGATTCTTCAGGCTGCGGTATTTAACATTTTCACTAAGTGGTCACAGTGAACATTCCAGGGCAGATTACCCTGAATATGCATCCCGAGAAATGCTGTTAGCTCTTTTTAAATAATCTATCATTCAATACCGTGAATATCTCTCTCTGCTCATCTCTAGAGCACTTCCTCTGTTTCCTATTACTAGCTATCCTATTACCAGTTCCTCCTCATTTTCCTATTACTAGCAGATTTGTCCAGGAATATAGAATGTTGTAAGCAAACAAAGGGCTTACTAAAATCACATAAGGTTGCCAATGGAGAATGTCTTTTATCAATTTGGTCTAATATGATAACGTAGAATGACAACAGAGCAGTAGCAGTAGATTTATTCTTCCTAAATCTATGACGATTCGTATGTATAATATTATATTTCTCAATGGATGTTGTTAACCGTGTCAGCATGCAATATTCACATATCTTTGCCACATTTGATATTAATGAGATTGGTCTACAATTAGGCGTATCTGCTCTATTATCCTTTTTAAAGACTGGGACTACTTCTGAAACCTTAAAACATGATGGAAATACACAATAAGTGAAAGATAAATTTACGAGATAAGTTAATGGTTCCGAAATGTATATTTCAAATTCTTCCAAGATTCTAGCCAATACTCCATCCGGACCTGAGATATTTGTGTTTCTAAGCTTATTAATGATTTGGCTCATTTCAAAAGCATTATAAGGAAAGAGATACATAGTATGTACGTTGGTGAACTTGTTCTGGAATTTGTTGAAAACAAGCATTAAATTTGTCAAATAATAATCGAGGATTATCTATATCGTTCAAAACTTCATTGAAGTTTCGAACGATGCCTCACATTTCTCAAGTTTTACTTGTTGATAATTGAATGCGATGATTGCTATAAGCTATCTTAGCTCATCTAACAAGAATCAGGTGCTTCCTTAATCGAGTTTTATACAAATTCTTTAAATTAGGATATTGTTTTTGCAGAACAAAGAGATTCTTAATTCTGTCATTGGAGATCTTTACTTCGTCTGTAATCATCCATTTGTTGTTGCCAAATGATTAGCTATATGCGATGATATTGGAAATTACATGTTATAATGGTAGGAAAGCGTGCTTAAGAAATAATCAACTTTTTCATCTAAGCCTTTTGAATTATAAGTTTCATCCCAATCTTCGTATTCTAAGTAGTATTGAAACTTGCTTTTATTATCAATTGAAAAGGAACGTCACGCCAGAGAAGCAAGTAGTCTCTACTTTAGCATGTATTTCGAGATTAGAGTTTACAAGTACGTTGTCTATCAGAGTTTTGAGAACTTTTTAGCCAAGTTTCGCTCAGACAAACAAAATACGCTGGATCAGATTCTAGAGCACATTCTAGCAAATTGTTTTTTTGGGTTTATGCTTTGCATATTTAAGAGAAAGATAAAATTTGTATAACCCGAATTTTCTAGCATTGATGGCTATACGACATTATATTCGGTGATGTTTCGTATATGTTGAATTACATTATTATATACAGAGCAGTTTTTGTCTAAGACCGAGTGGTCGGTGGAGGAAGTAGCTTTATATCTTTCATTGTTTCGTAAACTGTTTGTAAATTTATAGGATGCAGCTATACAATCTTTAAGCGTATGTTCTCCGGAGCATCTTGAACAAGTAGTGGGACAGCGACAGGTGGCAATAACGGCAGCAATTGTAGCACCTCAATGTACGAAACGACTCGGCGACCGCACATCTCTTCCAGCCAATATACAAAGCACTCTTTTCCACAGCAGCTTTGAATGTTTGGGGATCACATTGCTATCCAATATTGACGTCGGATTTTGTAGGTATTGATTTCACTGTTTTAAAAACCATATTCTGAGTGTGTGGAATGCCATTTTGCTCTAGTATATTTTTAGAGAGCAGTGTTTATCTATTACATCATCTTGACTAACACTAAAGATTATTAAATTGCAAGTCATTGCAAGTTATGTTAGCTGATTGACTTTTATTGGTCGGTTTTATTATTAAGACGTTATTAGAAAATTGGCTTTTCTTAATTATGTTGTTAATTGTGTTGTATGTTGTTGATTATCTCCTCTCACAGAGCTCTCTAGATATTCGATTTTTTGTTTCTGTATGTTATTTACATTTTCAAGTTTAGTTATTATTTTCTTTAACAATGTAAATTTGAAGTGATTATATTTGTTTGATCAAATACGAAAGAGGTAAATGCAAGATGTGTGTACAGTACTTACATTGCCATTGTGTTCGGCTTAATTTATTACTACTGATTAGTACACTCACACATTTAAAGAGAACGTAGTTATTGTTGCACAAAGAACGCTTTTGACCACTACGAACCACACATTTACATAATTGATATATTTTAGGGAACTTTTGTTTAGAGAGGGATTAGGAATAAACATCTCCATCAGCCATCTTAATATTTAATGTCCGTGTCAATATATTCTACTGTGATTTGACATTTATTGCCGAGTTTATTCATTATTTTGTTAAAATATACAACATAGATATTCAAATTTAGAATATGCAAATATGGTGTTTGTAGATTGAAATGCTTTTTGAACACGTACGCTATCACTTGAAAACAAATGAAAATTGAATGAGAAAACATGAATTTTTTTACATTATTTTCACGTATACAGTGTACTCCTGCATTGATCCTTCCTCCTGACTCACTCTGCATACATATACTATTTGTAGAGCAGAATATAACATGTACAACAAAGATAGCAAAATATCGGTTACTTTAGTGACTGAAACGGAATAAATTTGAGATAATATGTGAAAGCGATAAATTATAAAGGTAACATGGTCACGACGTTCAGATCATGATATTTTACACGTTAACACAGTTGACTTAATTTGGGCAAAAGCCCAGAGATACTACAGCAATTGCATAGATATGCTAATGTAGAGTGAAGTTCTGAAAACCATGGAACGAAACAATGGAAGTGGATCAGATATCGAATAATGAATAATGAATAGTAATAGAATTGTTACTATGTGTTGTTATTAGTAGTAATAAGAAAATCGTGTTTTAGAAATGTTATTTTTTTTATTATTGATTTCTAAATTGTTGGGATAATTTTCCGTAGCGGAGACTATTTCGAGCAGTTTAGCCAGAAAAGTCATTATTTTTATATGGATTAAACTTGAAATGAAAGAACTTTCCCTTGATTCAACAGCGCTTGATCCATCTCTAACATTAGACATTGTACAATTTCAAAATTAATATCATACCTCCATAGACGTGATATTAAACCTTCTTCATTGTGGGAGTGGTCTCTATGGCAAACTGTTTCTTATTTACGGATCTATGGATGTACTTAAATCCGTTACTTTTCAAATTAAATATAGGGGTATTTCTATGTATTTTAAATGTTAATGTATGCCTGGAAATAAGCAAAAGACGTTCGCAAAGGATATGTTTTTATGAATTAAGAAGTGTATCTGAGCTTATTTTGGACTACGATTTATAAGTTGATTTGTATTTAAAATTAAGTATACGTTGAATTGGAAACAACAAGAGAGAAATTATTATGACTTTTGTCTCGGATAATGATATTTCTTTTCAAAATTATTAAAAATGCTATTTGCATAAAAAAGGATTTCTATTAAATAGGCAAGCAAGTTAATTTGTTTTTTTGATGCAAGTAAGCATCAAAACTTAATCAATAAATTTAAAGGAATTTTACGGGGACAAGGGGGCAGGATCCGGAGTGAAATGATATTAAAAAGCGTAAACTCATCGAAGAAGAAAAAATGGGCCCACGTGAGTAGTATTAAGACTGTATATTATTTGGCCAACGTAAACAATCAAAATTCTTTCTTTTATCTTCAATCTATATCTCTTATTTAAAATATCTAGCTAGACCGTTGGGATTATTATAGGGCAACTTATTTAATTTAAATCAACATTGAAAATTTGTAAGAAAATATAATTTAAATTATTCTACTGGATGGAATAAAATAGTAATAAACGGCAATTCTTGCTTCAATCAAAATTTATTTATTTGAGCTTAAATTTAAGGAAATTTTTCAATATTTTAATTATTCAATCCTTATTTAACGTAACTTAAAAAAATCCTTAACAAACTGCGTATTTTAACATAGATTCCCATTACAATATATTTTGAAACCTTATAGTTTCAATTACATAGCATATAATCCAACCCGAAATGTTAAAAAAGGGGTTAGAAGTTGAATAAGGATGACTATAAAGAAGGCCTAAAGGATAACCAGTGTTCCAAATGCATACAAATAAGTAATTCCGGAACATCTAAGTAAACGGGAGCTATTCGTTTGTATTAACCTTGCAGAAACGAGTACCGGTTCACGATAGTAGCAAAGCCTAGACAGACTCGTATTTATTCCTCTGATGAGAATGGGTTCGTTTTGCGTACTAGTTTCCCTGACATTATCAATATAATGTGTATAATCAATACATTAAAGAAATATATACATACAAGAACATACTTTCAAAAGTAACAACCAAAAACAAGATATTATAAAGTAAAAAATAAATAGAAACTAAACAAAGCGTTCTAAAACTATAACAATAAACGTTACAAAAAATATCAATCAATATTAAAATTGCTGAAAGGCTCTTCTTAATATATATTTTGCTAATATATTTGGCTTACTTGCACATATTCAATGAATTGTGATATACCTACATTTTATTTGGAAACGAATTCATCTAAGTGCAACCATAAAATATGCAAATATCAGCAATAGCAGAGACAGCTCGTCGCATATGGCCCTCTCATAAGGAAAAAGGTTTGATTTCACGTCCATCGGCGTATGACATTAATTTTGTAACAAATACTACGTTGTATCATCATTAAACCTGCAGAAACAAGTACACTTTCTGTGCGCCTCACGAAACGGAGACTAAACAGGCTCGTACTTTGTCGACTCTCAGGAAAATCACTAGGCAACATGAATCCGTTCTTATGAGGCGAATAAACACGTCTAGTCTCTGCTAATTTGGTGAAGCGCAACTGGTTTCTACAAACTTAATTATCATTCATCGACATTTGGGTCCAGTCCAATGTCAAATATCGTTCATCAATGATTTTACACAATGGCACATTTTACAAAAGCAATCGCAATTCATTATTTAAACTAAACATCATTTTATTGAACGGAAACTGGAGGTCGTTCTACAGTCGACCAAGTCATCTGTTAAAATAGAGAAAATATACTAAAAGAGAATAGAAACTGGTGTATATTATGAATTAGCGGACGATGATGATTTTTGTACATATCGAAAACGAAGTAAGGGTTGCTATAAGATATAAAAACGTGTTACTCGCGCACACAATAAAACGATTATAGTGACATAAATATTTTGCAGAAGTTATGGGCTTATGATGTCCGAATGAAATTTTTAACTTTATGTTTCTTGACTATTGGTTGTTTCTTGCAAAGAGGTGTAGAATTTAATGAAGTTGGTATAAACCAGTAGTGATGATTCATAATGCTATATCTCCAATAGCTGACTTTTTGGGGGGCCCCTGGGCTAGGAGAAGTGATTAATAGAGAGGACAAGGGCGGATAAAATTATTGCTTTTTTGCAGAGAGGCTAGACAGACTCGTGTTTTGTCGACTCTTGGGGACACCAGTAGGCAACACGAATCCACTCTCATAACGCCAATAGACACGGTCCATCTACTTGCCGTAATATAAATGCCGGAATAATTCCACCTGCCTTTGTCATATCTAGTGATTAATATGCCAAAATCTGCAGAAGAGGCAACCAATGTTTGGGTTTTTACCATATTAGCAGATTTTCTTGGTTAGGTGCGTTAGAGTGCACGAATATAAAAATGGGCTCTGCTAGGAGATTTCCAATTCTAGTTCTGGGAATTTGGTGCAAGTTAGAAATGGTAGGAGCAGTAGTTGTAGTGTGTACCATGCTGTATAACATAGCATGTTTCATGATAGATTACAAATAATAAAATCAAAGTTTTTGTTAATATTGCGTTTGTCGAAGGTCGAATTGAGAATAGCTAAGAACTTAAAGGAAATAGTGATATTTTCAAAATTTGTTAAATATCAATTGTTTTTTTTTTCCTGAAATTGTTGTTGAATTTGTTTGTTTAATCTGGGTAATATTAAGAAAAATACCGTTAGGGTTAAGCGAAAAACCTCTTTTAATCCTTAATTGGAGAGAGACAATACATGGAAAGCGTCTAGTTTCTAATTCTTTATTATTAAAGCAAGTTTTCGGTCGTGTATGTGACCTTCACCAGCGCTATAACATTATTATTTCACATGCACCAGAGCGCCGTAATGTTTTCATTTCCTTCATGTTAGTTTTAACGAAGCTTTAATAATTGATAGATTATAGCCCCAATGAATGTCACATGTACAATCAAAAATTTATTTTATTAATAAAAAATTAAAACCTAGTTGTTTTCTATGTATTGTCTCTCTTCCGCTTAAGGATTAAACGAAATATTGCGTTTAGCCCTAAGCTTAGTTATTACCAGTATTTGTTATTTCCCCTACGTCTGATTAATAAAAATATTTGGAACAAACATTTATATATTTTTAAAAAATAACCCCGGCGGCGGTGGACGGAGGACCATGCGCGACCATGTGACTCCCTCCTGTATTTTTTTTGCACGTTTTGTACATTATACTATGCGACGGATATATATTAGGAAGTTGAATTTCTGACGCTGTTCTAGAAAACATCTTTCTTGGATTGCTGCTAGTTCATCTTTTGTCACACAGTCGTTTAAAATATTGTTGAACACCTTTCTTGTGACTGATTGTAGATTATTTAGACAAGTAAGAATTATAACTCATTAACCGTCGAGATTCTTCTGTTATTGTTGAAAATTCATCTTATTTTGCGCATAGCTATTTATTGCAATAATAAGGTATAGCAAACGAGTATTTTTATTCAACTAATATTCAGGTTAGTTGCTAGAAGATCTGGAGTTGGTAAATTTGTATCACATTAATTATTTTAATATGGAAATGACTCTAGTAACTCAATTCACTGCTAAGCACCGATCTGATTTGCTCACATGAGAATTGCGGCCGTAACTGCCAAGCAAAAACGAACGAACAGGAGTAAAGTTATTCCACATAGACGCATTAGTTGGACCAAGTTACTTGCGAATTGCACGCTCGGTTAATGCAATATTGATGGTGGAAGTTTACAAATTGGTTAGTATATCGTTATTTCTACACTTCCTCGTCCACTTAAAACGATTGCGCTTATATGTCGCGTAAGTAATTAAAATTAGATTCCGAATGTAGTTTGAGTTTGCTTGACATACATACAAATCCGCTCTAGGGAACGTAAATGGAACATACAAACTTTAGTGCTCAATGTCGTTTAGTAAAACAATATAACGCTGAATTGAACGGAGAATATCCAACAGGATCTCTCCTAATGAAAAATTCTCTCCCACTCACTTTGACACACTAAAAACAAATTCTGATGTTAGTTAATAAAAGACAAAATACAAAATGAAAGACGATATTCTAACGTAGTTAACAACTAAGAAGTTATTTAAAAAGCGATGTATGGATCTAAAAATAATGTACGAGGAAATTCAGTTATACATTTTTTTATTTTGTCAATTTTCATCAATATTACAATGTAGTGTTTCTACATAATCTCTATTCAATTGGATACATTTATCCCAACGATAAACTAATTTTCTTAAGCTGTTCTCAAAGAAATCTTTCGGTGTTTCCGCAGTCCACCTATTTATGGCACATTTTATGTCAGTTAAATACTTAAATCGAACATTACCTTTTCCAAACTGAGAACAGATGAAGGTCAATGGGTGCGAAATATGGTAAGTAAGGTGAACGTGGAAGCAATTCCCGTCGTGCATCGTGTAAAACATCCTTTGTTTTTTCTTGCCGTATGGCGTTTTGCTAATAATGGACGTTTCTGTAACTTTCCAGGTAGTTTCCTTACAAGTGCCTTCCTCAAAGGTCCAGATAATTCGAATAATATTTTATGTTAATTGTGGTATCTTTCGGTAGATAATCCATAAAAATAATCCCGTCACATACCCAGAATATAGTAAGCTTTACCCCTCCAACCGATTGAACTGCACTCGCCTTAAGTGAAGGCTCTTCTTCCGATTTACGCCATTCTTTGGTTTAACTTTTGGTCTCAGAATTGAAATAAGAAATCCATGTTTCGTCAGTGACTATTACCCGTTGCCAAAATTTATCACCGTAACGGGCTATTAGCTCTTGAAGTTGGCGATAAGTGTTAGGCGTTGAGTTTCTGTTCTGGTTCAACAGTTTTGGCACCCAGCGGGCTAAAACCTTGCTTATCCCAAACAATTCTAAGATATGAACTTGTCGTGTCCTTTCCTACGCGTACATAATTTGACGAATGGCCATTCCCTTGTTTTCTTTCGGTAAGTCTTCTACGGCAGTAATGTTTCTTTCGTTTGTCGACGTACACTATACGAATTTTTTTTTTCGTTTTAAAACGATCGATTCTCCGATATACACTACTTTCAGATTTTGTAGATGCACCAAACACTCCTTGCAGACGTTGAATAATTTTTGAAGTTTTCACACCCTCTTTCCATAAAAAGAAAGTTATAGCTCTTTGAGATTTAACCGCGTCTTCCACGGTTACAAAAACAATGCTACGAGAACGCGTCTATATCAGTCGAACATCTGGCTTGGACTAAACTATATTGCAGTGCATAGCTGCATAACCATGTCAAAGATTGTCCTATCACCAACAGCGTTGCCTATAAGTTCTGCCCAATTTAATTAGAGCAGAATTCCCAGAACTTTGAGAAACATCCTTCGTAATATATTAGGAGATCTAGTCGATCAAGATATAATATTCAAAGATGGTGTGCTGTAAATGTAGAGAAATATGCGTTTAAGCCGCCTTTGCATTGAACAATAAAATTTTGCAGGGGTTCCAAATAAAAATGTTTAGGAAGATTCTTGCTCAGAGATTTGATTTAGTTCCTGACGATACTCCGCTGTGATATTCCTACTCATATATTTATTTATTTTAGAAAGGGGGCTGGATAGTCAGGCAACGAAAAGACAAAATATCTTACGTATTTTTTTTTAGAATGAATAATACGATTTAATGATATCTATTTGTTCCTTTTTAATGTAAACCAGTGATGTGGTAAGTAAATAAAGGTTACAATTTATTGAATGATTCTCGAAATGATATTTATGAAAGATAACTTAATGCAAAAGAATTCCTAAAAATATCTAGCGCCTTACGTAAGAAAACTTCGCGCTCTCTCAAATGACAGGACCTGATTTAACCTTGGACTCTCAAAATCGGCTCGAACTGAAAAAGAGGCGATTGTTTTACCGTTTATTTGTCGTTTGTTACTGATATCTTTTGTCAATTACAACTAATAAGAAGGATACATATTTCATTTTTCCAGAATGTTAATCTATGAAATTTTGTTGTTTATAACTACGTTACCGTTGAAAACAAATCGGATGAAAACATGATTTTTTTACTTTATTTCCAAGTACGTAATACACTCTTGGATTTTGATCCTTTCGAGATAACAAAATAGCAGTTACCTGAGTGCCGAACCATTATTTTTGCTTATGGTTTGAACTTGAATTGATTGAACAACGTTTAACCCGTCTCCACCTTTTATGCATTTGAGGTTGCACCATCATTCATTAACATTTAGGGCCAGTTGTGCGAAAGCCTTTTAATGTTGAGCCGCCGTTCGTTTGGCATTATAGAAAAACGAATCGTAGTTGAATAATCAATCAAAAAATCCAATATTGCCGCTTATGTATACGTTTATTTAATAAAACGGCGGGGCACATGCTATATAAGCTGCTACATATACCGAAAACGATGAATAATGAGAGAATGAGATAGATTTCACAGCATTTAGACCGCAATAGGCCCACACAGGCTACATAAGCTGCTACACATACTGAAAAGGGATTAGAAAGCTCATGAGATCGATTTCACAGCATTTAGAGCACAATAAGCTCCTCCCTATGTCGGAGAGTCTTCTAGACCTGCAACAAATCCACTGGCTTGGCGTAGGTTAGCACGTTATCCGGAGAAATTACCATAATAGCAACGGAAAAATGGAGCCGTTCTTATTTATGCCTGGCACTTGCAGAGAAAATGTTCCAGTGTTTATCTTCAGCTTGGCAGCTCCTGCATGGCAGGTCTTCGGCTAATCCCATCTTATAAAGGTGCCTCTTTAGCTGGCAATGTCTAATCGAAATCTCAACAGTATTTTCTAAACAATCTCAAGTATCTTAATACTTTTCGCCTGTTCGGATACGTCAAAGTGACTTCAGCCGTACATCAGGAATTAGTGTCACTCCATCTTTGCCAAGAATCCAAGAATTTTTCTTGGGTAACAACTGCGATCCTTTCATAAAGGCCGTATACAAGGGGTCGAACGCTCGAATGCTTCTTGGCCAGCGCGTGTTTCTTCATTGCCAGGGTTTCATTGCGGCCCTTGAGATATATTACCTTGGTATTATTTCTTTCAGACACTAAGACTGTGGCAGTCTAGTAACATAATTGAAGTCCCATTCAGCTATTACTTGCTTGTTGTCAGTATATAGGTTAATGCTTCTGCGTATTATCTGCGGGTCAGTTAAGTAGTGAGCTGCTAGTGTCAACGTCAAGATTTCCGCCTGGAAACATCGCCTCCATCCCTGGCGGCCATTCACTATGTCGAAATCTACGCGCACTGCACTATACGTTTTCATGAAGTAGATTTTGTTTATATTGCGTTACGTCTAAAGTTGCCAGCTTTGCCAGCTTCATTTCACCCCAGGTATCTTTCTTCCGGTATATCCTTTATTACACTACTCCACATATTCTTGGGTCTCTTTCTAGTCCCTTTGCGTAATCGGTCTCGCCTCCCATATAATTTTCACAGGTGTTTCTTCTTTTATTCCTATTAAATGACCAAGCTATCTCAGTTGCTGTTTATGTTAGGCGTTTCTCACATTTAGCGTCTGAATGTAATAGATTTTCTGTTGGCTTAACACAATGGTTTTAGATGAATAAACTGATTCTAAATGTTAACAAAACTACATGTACAATGTTGACCACTAACTCTAGAAAAGCTATCGTATCTATAAATCGAAATGGTAACAGTTACAAGCTTGTAAGCTCTGTTAAATTCGTCTTTGAATATCTGAGATGAAACAAGCAGTTTAATTGTCACAGAGCTTTCTTATCTTAAATGCAACACCCTATATATTTTTAAGTAATCAAACGATGAATCTGACGATATGACATATGTTATCATTTAACTTAAAACTTATTATTATTATTATTAATATTATATCCAGTAATAAAAGTTTTGGTAATCTATTTTTGTTGTTACGCAAAGTTAGTTAGAAAATAGCGCCATATTGCTTCTTGTGAGACCAATTGATAGTCATAACAACTATCGCACTTTCGTCGTTTATTGTTGTTATATCTTGCATTTGTCATACCTTCGTTCTTTGTTCTCGTTATTGTTTTCTCTCTTTTAGTTTTATTAATTATTGCTGCTTCTTTATTTTATCGAACTTTATTGTTTACTTCTGTTGGTTTTTTACAAACTTTTAGATTTTTTGTGTTACATCCTTTACGTTGGCTTTTGCATTAACTTGCTGCTTTCTGATTCAACTTGAATATAATGTGAATCTGACAACAATTGTCACCTTATTTACTGTGGTTGTAAAACAAATTGTGTAGTAATTTAAATCATATTATTATTGGTGAGGTAGTCCGCTCTGTAGATGTTATGCTATCTGTTTTGCCTTAAGCTAAGCACACATACGCGATCGGAACGGTAGCGGTAATAGCGGTGGCGGTGACGGTGGCAGTTTACACATCGGACAAATTCCTGCGGTGGCGGTGACATGTTTATGAGTGCTCAACTGGGTACGGGGAGAAGTAGCTAAGCTTTCTGCAATCTTGAATGAAGATAAAGAACAAGAAATGCGGTACAAAAAGCGTCGCTAAAAGTTTGTTGATTAATTTAATAATATGTAATATTTTTCTTGCTGTGCTCACATAGCAAATTTGATTCAGTTAGATCAATTTAATTTTATTCTAAAATTTAATTTAAAATAATTTTAATTTAACCAATTAAAAATAAAAATAAGTCATTGAAAGAAATCGTTTGAGCCAAAAATTTTTTTTTTAATAATACTACTGCTTATGGCTTCTATAGTTTCTATAGCAGTAGAAAACGTAAAAAACAGATTTTTTTTACATTTCCAATGAATTATTTTGCGCAGAGACACAGAACAAGCAATACAGTTCATTAGAACGCAGCACGGACCATTCTGAACGCTAGACATGCAGCGACATCCAAACTCTCAGTTGTTTATGCAGGTGCCACCGTCATCGCTATTACCGCTACCCCTCCGGCGGCATGTATGTGCTTCGTTTTATTTAGGGCAAAATTTAAATATATTCCCTTGTAAATGGATAGTGTTCATTATTTTCCACTTCGTGGTAATTTTTGACAAGTTTAATACTTCACTGTAGTAATTTTGAGTAAAATGCAATAAACAGAAATGATCAGAGGTAACGAAACGAGCATGGTGCACAACTTAGCTCCCTTAACTACCGTTTCATCGGAAACATTTTTCAATTATTCACTACTTTATAATGTACCAATATAATTGTCAATGAGACAATTATATTTTATAATATTAAGTAGGAGTAATTAGTAATAATCTAGTAACTTAGAGTATAGAGAGAATAAAAGTGCAAACTAAACAGGATGGAATACGCTATAGTTGGGAATCGGCGGTGTAGGAGCACATGTCCTTTAACGATTCGTTCCTGTATAACAATACCTTTCTTCAAACAATATTCTCTATTTTTAGTCTCTTGAAATTTTAATGAAATATATTAACACATATTGGATTGCACATTAATTAACGATAGACAGGAACACTTCGAAATAAATCCCAAAAATATCTCATTTCTATCTCGAAAAATAATCAAACTACGCGATAAAACTTTTATGAATGTATTCTGTATCCAGCAGACATAATGAAAGTTATAAAATTTTTATGATCGGCTTGCAGACGCATATAAAACATCTATAAACGCATTCGCACTTAAATTATGATCTTTAGTGTATTGCAAGTAAAAAAAAATTATGGCATAAATATTTACTCGTCACCAATGCATTATAAAATTGCGACTACACAAGATTCGTTAATAACGGACGTCGTTGTTCGAATCTCGTTGAAATATTTGATATTTCTGGAGAGTGAATACGGAAATAGATTTGTAAGAAGAACCGTTTAAATCAAACACAATAGCCTTTAAATTAGTTTATTAACTATTTAGAGTAATGGTAAAGATGAAAATTCATTAACGCCTGCTCTCGGTCAAATTTGTCGTATCATGATTTTGTTGATAGGATTTTTTAACATATATCATAATACTTCACAGTAACAAAAACCAACAGACTATAAATAGATATTCTTCATGAATGGATGCACGTTACCACAAACAAAACATTTTGTTGCAAGTAATCTCAAGATGTTCTAATGAACAATACGAAACTTTTCCATTTTTAATCTTTATTACATACTGACAGGGGAAGATACTAAGTTGTCAACCATCTAACGGATTGAAACTTGAAAAATTTGTAAGAACCACTAGGTTGCAAAACACCGTTATGGGAGTGATGCATATTCCTGAAATTTCAACGATTTTCAGGTTTTCACACTGCGGGTAATTAATAACTGAATATTAAATTAACTTGCGAGCATGGATTTTCGTTTAATACAAAGTTTTTAAAATAGATGAATTTAGAAAGGGTTTATTTGTCTTATTCAGTACTAGGAATTCAAAACAGCTTCTTTATATGTCCGATACAATATCGTTTATATATGATTAGCAAGTACACACATGAAACGCTGTTCTGGAACAGCAAAATCTGAAAATTTTGAAATAAATATTATAATAGCATTCAACAATGATAACAAGGACTGTGGTGTAGAATGGTAAACATATAAGTATCGGCATCCTCCGCACCACACAAGTTTAATTTATTATATAGGCATATCTAATATTAGTCCTGGACTAATTACTAAGATAGAAAACAAGCCATTGTTCCGTTTCACCACTACCGTGTCATTGGCTAGACGTACCTTCCTTACTCGTTCATGAACGCGTGTTTTATACGGTTCACTCTATGAGGCGAGAATGCAACTCTCAACGCTTAGTGTCCGACGAACGGAAATCGATGAACCAAACAATTCGGTGTAGCGTTCGAAGATCTATGATGCATGCGTTCACGCGTTCACGGACGATCGCTAGCCGAAACACATAACAAATTATGCATGAAGAGGCATTTCAATTGTATATAAATAATGATTTAAAAAATTGTGGGTTTTGTATTAAAATGTTAACATTATAAGATACTTAATACGTATGTATAACGTTAAAAGTAGATACATAGCTTTTGGTTATTATGAAAACCGTATACTGCTGCTAAGCTTTTGATAATTTTGAACTCTGGGTTTCGTACGCTCATTCCTCCGCTTGCGTTCTTCTGTGAATGATCGCGGACGGGAAAATGAATGCGCGAGTTAAGTTTAGTATAATTGATATAACAAGATATAATGTGGACGCGGTACTAAAGAACGCATTGTACAAACTTAATTCACTCAATTTTTCAGAGCGTTTATACCAACAATGTTACTTCAAGAGTAGTAGGATAGAAAAAGAAATTCTGCTTCCAAAACCGAGCTCTCAATGTATGCATGACGTCAGTTACAGTTAACCGCAATGCAGGGAATTATAACATTACAATACATACTTGTTTAACACTCTCTTCTAATTATCCCAAGAAAGTGGCAAGCACATAATAAATCTATTTACTAAACTAAAAATAATACTATTTAATAAACATATTTAATAACCGTATATAACGACAGGCAAATTGATTTGTAAGACATCGGTAACTTTCTTGCGTTCACGCAATTTTATTGTGTTATTATAGGCTACTTGTTCCATAAATAAAGTTAAGTAATTTGCAACTGCGCGCAACCGGTTGCTTTTGAATAGAATTTTCTGAGAAAATTGGATCTTTCATTTCTTACCTTTAATTTTCATATTACAATTTATTTAATTGTAATATGACAAACATTTGCTTTTAATGTAGCTTCTCGAAACTAAAAGAAATTGGCTATACTGAATAAATAGATCAGGTTCGTATACAATTCGCGAAAATGAGCAAATGTTAAACGCTGATTTATGAGCAATATGTTGATTTCTCAGGTAATTGCCATATGTTTCGCATTCGTCCATTTTTTCCAATTTCAAGAGTAGTAACAGAATATTTTTACTTTAATATTGAAGTACCGTATTTTTCTCATTCATTTCACTATGTATGCTTAAAAGCTTCGGTTGGCGGCTGCGAACACGGGCGAACCCTTCCTCGCGGTTATTTTAAACAAATTTGTAGGTTACGCGTATTGAATGAATGCACTTAACCGATTTCGAATGCCCATTTACGAACGACCTGAAAGGAGATCAAAGAGCGAAAAGGGCTCTTAGCCAATTAGATATACACATACGAATTCATGTAACGTATGGAACGCGGTGCCGGCAGGCGTTTGTATCTCTGTATCGATGCAGACCTGTGCGACGCGCAAAAGCATGTTGCCGAAAGACGGGCGAGGTTTTAGATGTACGTGTAATTTTGTAATACTTGCAACCGAACCCGATCCTTTTGTTTTGCGCCGCCTCGGAAACAAATAACAGATACCTTCGGCCGAAAGCTAATTGAAATTACGTTGCGCGATTCGATAAATAAAGCTGCGGGACGTCCGGATTAACGCTGGTAACAAAAGGGTTGTCTGCGAGTTGTTGGTGGTGATGATGATAGCGATTCGGAGGGAGTATTAAACACGGATCTCTTCGTGTATTGAAATAGCAGCGTGTAACATCGATATTATGTTCGCACTCTCGGAATAGGTTCGTGTTTTATCATTATATGTACCATAAAACGAGAATAGTTTCGCTTGGTATGATTATTGAATGTTATAAGATGGTACGCTAGCAAATAGACATAGGGTGTGTTTAGGACAATACAGAGTGTTTTACCAGGAAATACATTGATCGATGTATGAAAGAAGACATATTGTAAAATTTTGAAAACTTGGCTGGATACTAAAGCTTATATGTACACTGAGAAAAATGAATGTTTTAAATCAACTATGTGACGAATGTCAAATCGCTTGTAGTTGAGTGAACTGACTTCTGGTTATATTAAATACTAGCGGCATTTTTACCGAATATTGCGAAAAATATCAAAATAAGCGAGTTGTTCCAAGCAAAATATATTTTTCTTTGAACAAATAATGTGAGTTAAAAAATCTTTAAAATTTGGCGAAGTACAAAAACAGTATTTGATGATGATTTATGACTAATCACAGGCATCTTTATATTAATTTCACTAGCGTTTATTTTTACGTCATTTACTCCTGTTTCACCCCCTTTACTGGATGTGTTTTGATAAAAATCACTGTGAATCAAAGAAAGTAAGTCTTTTTTAAATATGTATTACGCTTTATTTGTATTAAACATTAAATATGACGTACTGTTTCAATTATTCAATTGTCTTCTGCCAATACCTATGGTTTACTTTGCGGCTGACGCTGATGTACTGCCATTAGTATTGGACTGAGGTCGCGTCAAATTGATTAATGTGTTTAAAGGTAAGCAACCATAACTAAAAGCAATTTTATTTTATCCGTAAATCTAACCTAGTAGCTGTTTAATATTAACACAGCATCGTGTCATATGTGGAAATTAAGGAAATAGCGTATCCTTTAAGTATTATTTATTATTTCATGCAGTATTGTAAACGGTTCGAGAAAACATTAATAAAGCAAATCCGTTCAACTTTTTAAACCGAGTTCAAAACTGCCGTTTCTATCACAACAATATAAACACAATATAGATCTATATTTGCTAATGTACAATTTTTGTTAGATTATCACTATTAATAGCACTTATTTATGTTTAAGACAAATATTTTATATCAGTGCAATGTTATAAATACATAACCATAAAATTCAGTGAAATTCGTAGCTGTACTAATTGTAGGTAGATTATATAGACATAAACTATTTGTTTATGTACGCTTCACACTGTACTGCTCAAGTCGTTAAGTAAATATATGAAACGGAAAATACAGACTCACACCCTCACTATTATATTGTTCCATATTTATGTAGAGACGTGAGCACTACAATATAAGGTTAACAGAAGCTAAATATTGTAAACAGATTTATATATCTAATATTTCTAGTGACGTTACATGCTGTGGAAGGGGATAATCCTACATCCGAATAATGCGCGATCGTTTTATAATTTTTTTGAGTACGTTCCTGTCTTTTTTTTTCCAAGTTATAAAGGAAATTCCAAAGAAACGCTTTTATATGGATTTGAATTCAGATATGCTCGTCATAATTTATCAAAATGCATTCAATAGTTTGGTAAACGATGTCACATATAAAAAACGAGCCTTTAAATAAAGAATAGGAGTATGTGCTTTGAACTTCGACCAGTTTTTATTAACAGTTAAGTAGAAATAATGCAGCTTAGCTGCAATGAACCGTAAAGCTTGCTATATTACTAAATTTAGTCAAGGATTCAATTATCATTTTATAAAGCTATTATTGAAATCAGTCAATATGTTTTATACTTCAAATCATTTTAGTACTTCCACAACACATACAAATCACTGAAAACGGACATTGCATTTCTGCCCATCAGTATTTAATGGCCATTGTTTGGATTCATCGGTGGACTTTTCCTAATATGCGACGTTAGAGAAATCACATAGATTGTTTATTAAACTCTGAAAGTATACAGAAAATGGAAACCCTGAAATGGATGACGTGTTCAAAGGGACAGAGAACTTTAGAAAAGTATGTGAAAAAGTTTACAGTCTAAATCTCCGTGAACTTCTAATTGATTTTGAAATCCTGGCTGAAAAAATAATAGAAATGTTTCCATCTGAAACTATTATATGTCACGAATACGAAGAATTTATTGACAAAAGAAGAGACCTGTGAATGCTCTAAACAAATTAGTGGATAACTACAGAAGCTTACGAAAACCATACAATGCAGGTATCTTGAAGATTGAAAACAAGGAACGAGGGAATACGTCATCATATGAATCAGGTAAGAAATCACGAGGAGTCAACAGTTAATCAACTGCTTTAGCAGGCAGTAAATTATTTGCATAAATTAGCAAAGGGTTGAACATTTCTTGTAATTTCATCCTTTCCGGTAACCGGTTGATGATGAAGACCATTCCTGAACTCGAAACGGCCGTCCCGGATTAATTATTATATAATTAATTAAACTTGAGTGGTGTGGAGGTTGCCGATACTTATGTGTTGGTTACGATACTGCGCCACACGTCTTTACCTACATGAAATTTCTACTGAACGCATTTCTCATTTTAATTGAATTATCCCTCCTATATTATCAGGCTAACTAGCAGGTGTGCTTTGTGGACAGTCGTGTATTTTGTTTCAAGTCACTAAATGTGTTATATATTATAATAATAACGTTAGCTGTATTTTCAATCAACCAATTAAAATTTGAAAGGAAAACATATATCAATGTCTGTCTAATTCTTTCTAATGTTCCCTAAAAGTTTAGCACCTTATTGAAATAAAACAACAGTATTGTTGATTAGAAGCGATACATTGTTGAATTAGAATACATTAGTTTACATATTTGAGGAGTTCCATGAACAAATAAAATGCGTTACTAATTAAACTTGTATTTCCTTGAATGCATTTTCTATTGGTTTAGCCGTTTTTTTTTTCTCGGTGTATTATTGAACTAAAATATTTTTAGTAGTCTGACGCCTCCATATTGAAGCAGGACACGCCACCTAGTATCACACTTCTGAATCCCTAACACAGTTTTAATATTTGTTTGTGAAAACAACAATGTTGATGAAAAGGAATAGAATATAGTGTAGCGGTTTTCTTTTAAAAAAACTAAAGCCCCGAATCCCAAAAAGATTTTAAAGCAAATTAAAGCATCAACCGATAAAAAAATAAAAGAAACAGAAACTGCAAAAATTACAAAAAGCTTACTTTTGTTTGTAATTGAATATACAAGAATAACAAGGGCCCAAGTCCATTATATATTATATCCGGTTGTATTCACAAATTAGTTTATTTCAGTTTTTTCTACCAATTTTTGTTAATATAAGACTCAAATTCTCTTTGTAGTTGGTGTAAAGCTGAGAAATAACGTTGAATCATAAAATGGGCCTAAACCCTATAATATATAATATTGGGACTCAGCTCCTTGTCACTCTTCTGTATCCAGTTCTATAATTTATATTGAATAGAATAAAATAATAATAATAAGTATTATTATTATTTTCATTATTATTATAAGATAATAATTCGTGTTACTTCTCTGCATTCTATTGTTTGTCAACACCGTGTGTATAATTCTATATCTCCTAAGGTTTAGACTAGGATTTCCAAGCACCGCATTCATATAATTTTATTCAGTGGCGTTCGTTTGAAACAGACGTAGGCGTGTGTGAGCATTGTTACCCATGGAAGCGTTGGTCTAAATAGGACGCGGCCGGTTCAATGTCGACACACAGTGATTCTGTGTGGTTTAGACCTTAAGATCGAGACATTTTTATAGCTTAGCTTATGCTATAAAAGTCGTCAGGCTCCTTTTATTAGTCCAGTAGTAATAGCAAGCAACATAAAGTGCCGTATATATTCAGAGCACGCTAGTTTTAGTAGTACTCGCTTAGTTGTTTATCTACACACTTCTACCAAGTTTACAGGTAGTATTCGGCGTTAGGACGCCACCGTCATTAAGTTCTCGGACGTACCGCCGCGCCGCTGTTTGAATCGGTCGCTCATTAAGATCCAGCCGGCGATAATCGTGGCGCGGCGGTAGTAATTCAACGCTGAATAAAATTTTCTAACGCCGCGGGTGCCGCTAATGAAGCACTCAGTTCGCAACTAGGAAAGAAAAACGCGAGAGCGAAAATTTCGTTCCGGTGGTGTATCGGCAAACTGCAGTAGGTACGAATATAAATACAGGAACGCGACGGGAGAACGTCGGTCGTTCAGCGTGAAACGGAATTGCTGATGTCTAAGGAATCCATAATTAACGGGGCCGTACCTGTGTTTTCGTTGTGCTGGTTAGGATAAGGAACGAATTAATCGCTCCTCCGAGTCCATGTCATTGTTCCGTACGGTACGTTTTTAATTGCCGTTATCAAAAATGCAATAAATATACGCGTTGTAATAGAGGCACATTTACATACTCGTAGCGTGCAATACTGTAACAGTAACGCGAATTGTTATCAATAATTAATTACAGCAGTGTTCGTCTAAGTCAGCCTACCTCATTTCAACAAATCTTGTTGTCTATGAATACAGGATGTTTCATGAGGAATTGGATCGATCGACTTTAAAAACATATCAACAAAAACAATAATTTTTAAGAATAAATATTGAATAACAACAGAAAAATTTAATAAATCCTGAAAAGTTATTATTCAAATTTAACGGTTAACAAATTTAGGCTGCGCTCTCTGGTTCAACTTAGAGCTACGACTGAGTTAGAACGTGGTTAGAATTAAGGGAAAATGCCGAAATAAACTCTATAAATATGTATTCTATTGAACTATGTGGCTGATTCATTTTTCAACATGCTTCAATAGCTAATGGCGATTTTATCACTGAATACAAGATAGAAATAAGAGATGTGCGGAAGTAATAATAAATAACATAAAGAGTTGAGAAAACTTATCTTTTTGGGTTTTTATTCCTTTATTTCCTTCTCTTGGAACTGAACTAACCTTGAAACTGATCGATCCTCTGTGAAAATCTCAGGAAATTGATGGGATAAGTTCGGGGACAGGACGACGCGTCTCCGGTGGAATATTCTTTACAGAAGAGATTTAATTTGGAAAATTTCGAGATCTCGGAGTAACTGGAACTGGGTTATTAAAAACTAATATTTGAGTTGTAGTCGATTAATTGAGTAATATTCACACATTATAACTTGCTTAAATAAGGAAAATTAAGGTGATGGATAACGGAGTTGCTCGCGAAAGAAATAGGAATTGTTTGCAGATAGCGTCTTCTCCATTTGTTGGCTCAAGGAAGAAAATTGCTTTGGGAAATTGGAAAAGATAATGGTAACAATGATCCTTAGGTAGGTTCCAGTAAGAACTACATGTAAATCTCATGTGTGATTTGATTAGTCGACAATTGTCACGTCCAACGCTTGTTTCTTTCTCACTCTGTAATTCGACTCTAATCATTTTCCGTCTTTTTCTTAACTTTAATACAATTCTCTTCTACTTAAGAAAAATAATTGTAATTAATTAAGGCCATCGACGCTTTGATAGTTAATCCCAATGTATGGGTTGCCTAAACCCAAAATATTATAGGTAAACGTTTGTGTGTAATAAGGGTTACCTGCGTATAAGGTTCCATTGCAAGATATTGGAAAATTCTGAAAATTTGATAATATACTAAAGCCTACAATTACTATAGTTTGAAAATTGAATCTTGATTTCAGATTTATTGGCACAGTTATTTTGAATGTTACATTTTTAACGTTTCGTCGCAATTTTATGTCTTCCTTAGATATGTATATTTGACTTCCTTTAAACTTTACATCTAACTAGAAAGGTTTTCTTGTTTTTCTGGGTACTCTGTTACTTTGTTTTTTTTTTTGTAAAGCTGTTGGCGGTATGGTACGGTTCTGTTTCGTAATTGGTGGGTATCAGCGTGCATGGGGATGATAACAATTTTTAAATAAAATCGAAGTTCAATTTTCAAACTAATTACAAGACTGGCTATCAAGGATATTCCATTGTTGAATATTGAACTAAAGTTTCCCGACTATCTAAAATTAATAGTTACTTCCATAGTAGCTACTAATTTTGTTATTTAAAAAGCATACCCCACGTAATATTACATTTCAATTCCTAATTTGATTTTAAGATTCGTTTGATAAAAGAACTACGTTTCTATTTATAAATATTTGAATTATCCGCATTTCCTTAAATCTTGACAAATAGATGCATGTGAACTTCTCTAATCTCTAATCATGATTAAGCCTTCATACTGTAAACTTGGCTTTGCTCCGTTTAAAGCGCGCCAGCTCCGGCTTTAGTCCATAGAAGCTACGAGCGGGTACGTCTGTTGGATTTGGTTTACTTTCATGTAAATACCTAGATGTGTATCTCCATCCTTTCATTATTACTACTTAAGTATGTGCAAATATAAATTGTCTACTTCACAGTCTTTTTTTAGCAAAATGATGTTCAATAAGACGTGTAAATAATATCTAGCGCTATTCTACATCTGTAAACTCAAAGAAATTTGTAATTTAAGCACAGGCTAACACAACTAATGTTGAATCTACTCGTTGCTCCTAAGGTATAAACAAAATTAGATGTTTTACTTCTGAAGAAGGCGGTGATAATCATAGTAAAAAGCAATCACATGTTATAAAGCTTATATCAGTACTTATTGTGTCTGTACAAAGTTCTCATAACGGATAGGAAGTACTGATAAGTCGTAAATTGAAATTTTAAGATTGCGTATTATACTTACTATCCCATCTCTTTTATTTTAATTTTCATCTAGTAATCGAATCAAATTAAATGTAATAAAATCAAATTATAGTGCTTGTGCAAACAATAGTGCTTGCACAAGTCACACAAACGAGGAAAAAAGAACAATTCTAAGTATACGAAGACATATCATAGCTATTACTACTTAGATATTCATCAACCGAATAAAAGGCTCGAGAAAGTAATTTTTTTTGTAATTGACCGTTTAAACGATGAAATCGTTAAATCTCTAAGGAAGTTTGGAATAATATTGTAATACTTAATGGCATAGTAGCTTACATCATCTCTGCTTTTAGCTAACTTATGAAAATTTGATCGTAAATTGTCATTATGTATAGTGTTATGATCGTGAATCATAGAATTAAGTGTATAATTACTTGAGTTGGATTTTTGAAAGTAACACATTCAAAAATATACAAGCATGGTGTTGTGAGAATCCCCAAAGATCTGAACAGGTATTTGCAGTTATCCATATATCTAACGCCAGATATTAGTCTTATACACCTAGGATGTAGAGTAAATATTTTATGAGAATCAGACGAATGATCCTAGTTAAATATGGCATATGACATACTTGATTGGAACAGACAACAGTAAACACGTTTTAGAGAATTAACTGTTAATTTGGAATTGAAAGATCGTATCAAGTAAATTGTTGATGAGAGTTTTTTGGGTAAGGCATTAACATGACTTTCCCAAGTGAAAGTTTCATCTAGATAAATAGATCAGAAATTTAACTTGTTCATTTTGTGAACATCTTCGAAAGGTCGTAATGTAAATAATAGTGTCTGTGTTTTCTCTAGATTAATACTAAGCTTGTTTGCAGAAAACCAATTTTTGATGTTTCTATTCATAGTATCAGTTTCTTTTTAAAATTTGTATTGTGATCACAATATTCTAAATCGTTCATATAAATTGAAAATAAGTAGGGACCAACAACAGATCCTTGGGGTACTCCGTGTCTAATAGTAAGAATATCTGAAGAATCATTATTGAAATTTACGACTGGCAATCTATCGCTGAGGTAGGATACAATGAGTTTAATATTATTAGTGGACAGATTATAATAAGCTAATTTTCTAGCTGAAATTAAATGGATAATGCAATGCAATCAAAAATGTTTTCGCAAGGTTAAAAATATGCCATAAGTGTACAATTTTTCCTGGAAGTTATTTAAAACTAAATTGGATAGGTTACTGATGGCAAGAGTAGTTGAACATTTGCTCCTAAAGCCATACTGACAATCAGTAAATAAAAAATTGCTAATGTAATAATTAGTTATTTGATATTTTAAAGCTTTTTCAAATATTTTTGAAAATATTGGTCTAATAGATATAGGGAGATAATTATTGATATCGTTAAGAACACTCTTTTTGAAAATAGGCGCAACCACTGGCAACTTCAAAGCTTTAGGGTAATAGGCGACCTCAATACATTGGTTTATTAAATTAGTTAATGGATAAATTATAATGTTCTTTAGAGTTTTGATGATTTTTGAGTTAATATTAAAAGCCTCCCTACTGGAAGAGTTGTTTAAACTATCGATCATATACCTAATCCCCGAGAAAGACGCCTTGTGAAATGAAAATGATACGGTACAGATTCGTGTAGATATTCGTTGAAATCGGTGTTTGTTGGCGGCAAGTCATTTAAGATATTTTCAGCAATATTTACAAAATAGCTATTAAAAGCATTAACATTCAGAAGGATAGAATTATTGTGTTCTAGTGAGCTATTATTTTTAGCGATATTCCACAAGGTACGAGAGCCGTATTTATGATCAGTTATATAATTATCAAATGCAGTCACTTTAGCTTCTGTGAATTCACGTTTATAATTGTTACGTAAAGTTCTTATATAATCATTAGTGATTAAGTACGGGTATCTTGTATTTATTGCTTTAAAAAGTTTAAATTTTCACGTAAATAGTATAAATAATCGTTAAACCAAATGATATTTTTGTGAGAATTATGACTTTGATTTAGTTTGGCTTTTAGTGGAAAGCATAGATCCATAGATCGTGTGATAGTTTCCAAGAACATTTTTGTTTTTACGTCTAAATTCAAATATGTGTCGTTTATAAAAGATCAACTAGTCTCTAGTAAAGTATTGTAAAGCTGAAACATAGCTGAAATAGTCGAGGCTCAAAATAGAGTATGTCAAATTGGTGCGCCTATATATACGGTTACCATGAATCATCTCAATCTATAATAGCTTGGTAACAAAGTATAATTATCAATTACAGTGCTGCAAAGGCGGCCATTGTCAAGTCAGTGCTAATTTATACAAATAAACGCAATATTATGTTCTTGAGTATTATTTCCCAAACCTTGTTTGTTTATATATAACACATCTACGTTCATTATCTCTTTATGTTTTCTTTCCATAAATGGGCTAAAAGACGATTAACGCATAAGTCTCTAAGCCATGTGGCAGAATATTGAATAACTTCTTCAAATCGTGTTGGTAGTTATCTTGAAAGATGAGTATTCATCCGAATGCTTAGAAGATATATTCAGGCATTTGACATCTTCAATTTTCTTACTAATGAGGTACTATTCTATATCTTTATTAGTTAAATTAGGTTAAATGCTTTTGTGGGTCTTCTATTCCACTGTTAGTATTAGGGTTTTTGTATTAGTTTTTTTAACGCAGTGCGATAAGGAGATTTTTCCAACGATAAATCCCTATATTTTTCGTTGTTATAAGTACTGTACTTTTGATTCAGTTATATTATTTAATTAACATTATCACCAGTTTTAGTGAATTTTAAATTCTTTTCAATATTTTCAATTTTTTCTTCCAGTTGCACTATTTTGTCTCGTAAGAGTTTAGTTCTTTTAGAGACAACTTCAGCAACAGTTAATTTAATAATTTCAGCAAACTCTTGACTTTTAATAAAATTGATTACACTAAGCGTATCATTCCCCTTTATCGGAGTTTAACCTTGTGCCACCTGGGATATTTAATTAACTACTTAATGCACTTACAAAAATAAATTATTTCACGGTATGCCGAACGAAGTGAACGGTCTCACATACAGCGATACGATAATGCTACCTACTACATAGTATGCTGTATTTATGTAAAAAATTCTTAAATAAAGTTTTTGTAACAAATACATTAGTACACCCGCCTTTCATTCAATCTATCTAAATGAAATATTTAATATATATGGAGATTCGTGGAACCCATCCATTGAAAGTTCCTGAATTTGTAATGATATCTCCATTTTGCAGCTTCAGCGTTAAACATGATTAGTTATGATCTATTTAGATAAAATAACATCATCATTGGGGCACTTCAGGTTTCGTAGAAGGTGACGGCCAACTTTGATATTACAAACAGAAACCTATATTCCTTGTTGCATTTTTAGATTCTGCTAGAAAATTTAAAGTAAATTTGATAAAACGTCTTCTTACTTATTAGTTATCGCTTTAAAGTTATCTTGACTTTTGTGAAAGAAAGGAAAGGAAACGTATGATAACGTTGGTAACAGTCAACAGTAAACGGTAGAAAACTTTTATGTGAATTGTGAAAGGTACAGGTACTCTACTATTTAACTACTAAATTATACAGCGTGTCCCATAATCTAGGGTTGATTTGGCGTTATATCAGAAGGTCTTGGTGGCCAAGCCACCTATCATTAAACATTGCATTCAGTGAACGATCTACTTCATAAGAAGAATGATTCGCTGCCTTATCGATTTGGTATAAGCAATCTTTCTAACAGAGACAACTCGTCGAGAAAGTTTGTTACGCATTATCGCAGGATTACTGTATATCGCTCACTGTTTAAGCTGCCACCGTAAATTTGAAAACGTATTCTCCCATTCGTTAATAGCTTCACGCACGAAGCGAGGGTTTTGCGGTGCCCAGTAGTGCCAGTTGTATCTATTAACAACACCCTCTTCTGTAAATTTACATTCATCCGTTCGAAAAATTGTTTGTAGAAACTCCGGATGATCCGGGAGTCATATTAATATTCGTTTGAAAAGCGATACAACAAGCCTCATCTCCAAGATTAAACGTTGCATGATGTTAAAACCGTATGCGTGCATTTGATGTATCGACAGAATGCGCTGTATTGATGATTATGATATACCTATTTCTTAAGCAGCGGCAAGTATGGAACTGTGACGGTGCCTGTTGAAGTAATTTAATGCTATTGTTTTGTAGTTCTCATCCTGTATTATAGGTTTTGGCATCTTTTTTTTTGCATTTTCTTGAAAGATGAGTGACCCTGTAAAATCTCTAACATGTCCTTATTTCAGTTGCCTTTGATTTTCCATGAAGTGGCCCCTTTTAATAAAAGATTTCTTTTAAATAAGGAAAATCAATCCTTTGAAATAGGGCATGATTATTTGCATCACATTTTCGTTGCTTAACTGCATAATGCTACCTCGACAAAAGCGATATTAGAAATACATATCTTAAGCTGGGTCAAATTACGAGAGAAAATTTCCATTCCAATTTTTTATAAGGCGTTTACCGCGTGGAAAATTCTCCTTAGCGTGGAAGAAATAATACTGTGGTAGGTACTTAAAACAAATTGTTTCGTTTAATAAAATGCAGATTGAGTTTTTCCTCTTTCTCCTTCGGAAAAAAACGTTCCATAGGTTCTTCTCCTGTCGCTTTCGTATGAAAAATAAACGTTCTGCAGTGCGTGCAAAAAGTCAGTCCTAAGTGGGATCCGAAATTTTACCACGCGGAATTAATTAAATCCTAGAGGAATTACGTGATTTGAATGAGAGATTCGAGTAAGCGTCCCGTTGTAGGAGCTCTTCGGAGCTAATTCAGGAATAATTTTTTAACGTTTAGAAAGTCAATTTCAGCAATTCATTTAACTTTTAAGGCGTTTTAAACTATAGCCAGCAAGTAACTCAAGATATTCAAATTTATACAACTTTTACTAATTGGATTACCTTTGTGGGCGTAATTGTAAACATTCAAATAATCTATCCAGGAGGTAGAATCCAGTTTTTTCTTCTGGATATTGTATATTGAGGTCATACTGTTTTTAGTGTAAAATATTTAAATAGTTCTAAGAGCGAAACAAATATTACCTGCTTTTTAATAAGGCCAAGAGAACGAAATATTGACTCTACTTTTATTAATACTTAATTTGGGTAAAGCTAAATTTACACTACTTATCTTTTTTTCTCGTTTTTAGGTAACTCTTTGCATCTACTAGTTATAGTGGCGAACACTTAGTTTGTTGCCGGAAATATAAGTTGTTTTTGTGCCACTTGGTTTTCCTGAATGTGATTTTTTCTCGCTTGGCACCAGCTCTTGAGACATGTATAGCACTAAGGTTTTATTAAGAAGAAGTGGAAAATAAACGGAATGATTTCAAAGTTTTTGAATACTGTATATGTAACATGGAAGGCATTAATGATTATGAAATGTTTCTTACGGACAAACTTTAAGTAGACTTCAACAGTACTCGGCCATCATGTGACGCCTGTATGTACCTTGACACCACGTTTCCATTGCCCAAATATCCCTTAAAATAAATCGTTAAATTGGACGAAAATTTGTTCAACTAGCTGTACAAAAAATATTTTATATACGCTTCTAATTTTTTGAAACTGTAACAATTCCTGATATTCGTTAGCCTCGTGATCTTCTAAAATGTGTGTGTGATCGATACATGACCAAGATAAGTCGCGACTTCGGTCACATATGTGCCCAAAAACTTCTGCTTTCAATTTTTCCATACCAAGTGCTGGAAATGTTCGGGAAACATACCTTTAACAAAGAAGCAATCCAAGGCTTTGATATATTACTTTATTAATCGTTATTCGATAAGGAGAAAAGACAGTACGATTCTTTCCCTATTAATGCCTCACCAGCGATGTTTGCTTACAGTTACGTCTTCCCTTGGAGGCCATACAGTTTGTTGCCAATGCTTTTCATTGGCACGGCTATCTCACAAGTAGACATATTTTAGATGTTTAGCGTATCCATTTTGAAGTCCAAGAGGATAGTTTACTAATTTTAAATCAACACAAACAGATTGTTATGCCTGGTTTATATTCTGGTAACTCCGTCATTAGAAGAAGTTCATAAATATTGTTACAATATGTAAAGTCGTTATACTTGCTAAATTATGCTAAATTTGTTTGCTCTAATTCGATAAGATGTTATAGTAATATCCGGTCCAAGAGAGCGCAAGAAACGAGTCCTCGTACAGGTAAATCATTGCTATATGTTCTCGGCTGCTTTGCATATTCAATATTTGGGCAGCTTCATTTTGCGTTTGTGATACCTATTCATCCCCTTTATATTATTGTAGAGAGGTAGTAGTCAGTGAAACGATTTTTTCCGGGTTCGAACCGTGTCATATTTTTTTTTATTGAATGAAAAGTCAAGGTTTCGGTGACGGATCTTATATGCCCATATCTAGAAACATATCTTCCAAGCTAGAAAGGGAAATTAGAACCCGCGTAAAATTATTAGCAATTCCTCCTAAGGCCCAAAATCGTCTAATTCCAGATGAATACAACCACTTCTATTGTACGGTCTTTCCAAGATTCACAAGCAAGGCATACCTCTCAGACAGTGTTAGTACCATAGACTTCTGTTATCACTTATCCAAGTATATGACCAACATTCTCAAAAAGTACACGGTGAATATACGTTTTCATGTATTTAACTCTGCCCATTTCGTGGAACTTATCTCCATTATACAACATTTTATGTTGGAGATTTATGTAGGATGTTACGTCGAAGTTCCTTCGACTTAATATTAACATTTATATTAAGTCGAGGGAACTTTCACCAATGTTCTTATCCATGATTCAGCAAATATCATCGAACAACTGCTGAAACGGAATGGTGAATCTCCTAGCCGATGTTGTCTTGTGGAAAAATGTTTCACTTCCACATATTTCACATTTCATTGACAATTTTACAAACAGTTACCTGGTGTTGCCATGGGCTATCCTCTATCACCTGTGGTGGCTAATATTTTCATGGAATCTTTTGAATCCGTTGCTCTTGATTCGATAGATCTGAAACCTAAGGTGTGGTTCTGATATGTCGATGACACCTTCATCATCTGGCCCCATGGCAAAGATACTTTACCTGATTTCCTCGACCACCTCATTCGCCAACACGCAGATATTAAATTCATTATGGAGGTAAAACATAACCGTACTGGTACCTCCTAACGATGGTAGCACTTCACATCATTCAGTACAAAAGTTATCAGTTATCAACTTCTTGATTCACCGAGCGGCGACAGTCTCCTAGTCCAACAATATTCTTACTGAGCTAAATCACGTACAGAAGACACTCCTCAACAATGGTTTCCATAAGAAGGATGTCAACAAAGTCATCAATAAATATCTTCATTTAATTCACCAAACTAACTAATGACCAATAAGCTACCACTTATCTTACGTATATCCACCAAGTAGTGGATGGGATCAGTAACATTTTTAAAAAACTAAATAACAAAACGATCTTCAAACTTCTCTCGAAGGTTTCAGAAATTCTTTGTGTAGTTTGGTGTATATCGGTGAAATAGGGCGCTCTGTCAAAACTCATCTAACAGTGCGACTTTACTACTTTGTACTTCTTCTCAATTTTACCTGTCCGGGTAACTTTCCCTTAGTTTTCATTATATTACCGGTAGTATTTTAGCATTCGTCCCCATGTATATACACAAATTTTACATTTCTTGAAACTAATTGTAGAATAAGTGCAAGTGAAATATTTGACTATTTCGACTAATTTTGTTTACTCCAATAAACGCAGTTAGGTCACGTTTACGGGGAATCCTCGGAACCGCAAGAAAAAATAGTGTTGAGATTTGAAATAACCTAAAATACAAAGCCAATTAAATTGTGGGGAAGATAATGGAACTTATCCGAAGGAGAACATGTTAACTAAAATAATCGAGCAGAATAGAAAGAAATAATGTACACAAGAGAACGAATAATATGCGAAGTAGGTTCCATCATCAACTATCATACGTAGTGTCACAGCTACTCCGGTAATAAGAAGCAAGATCAAAGATGCTACGTAGAAAGACGCTTCATTTCATTTCATTTCATAACATCACCAATTGATATTGAGCAACCCTCAATGGAAAATGGAAAGAGTAAGTAAAATTATGCTTTTCAGAAATAAATACAAAAACTCAATTGACTAGCTGAAATGAGAAAAATATTACAAAAATTAATTAAAAATTCTCATCGTTTATTACAATTATAAGTCCCTAAAGGCGTCATATAAAATAAAGCGAATGTTGAAGATAATCAATTCAAACAATTGTAATAATTCAAATCTGCGAAGAGTTAAAGGGAAACAATTTTTCCAATTTAGTTAAATAAAGGAACAAATAATTAAAAAATTAAAAATCGTCATTGTTTGTTCCCTAAAGGTACTATATAAAATAAAGTGAATTTTAAGATTAAACAATTCAAATAATAATAGTCATTTAAATCTGAAGGAAATTAAAGCGAAAAAAATTATTAATTATTCCGGTAGCTAAAATTAACACAGCATAAAAAATTAATCTCGCTTGCTTTTTATATTTTGGCATTCTTGAAAATCGTTTATAATTAAACACCGCGTGGTACATTTTTCAGGGGCTAAACAGTGCACCCATTATCCTGGTAAATTCTCTTGAAGTTAAATATAGAAGTATTTCCCATTTAAGGGCGATCATTGCATAGGGTAAGATGCGCCTAATGTCTAGAATGTCTTATTATTGTAAGAAGGAATATACACTCCGCCAAAAAAGTATCGCATAATTTAGTTTTGAATCATAAAGGTATCGCATAATCTTTGTTTATAGCATAAAGTTGTAAATATACTTTAATGCGCTCTAAGATATAATTTCTATGATTGTTTAAATAAAATACAGGCCAAATAAAAACAAGAACTCATACCTGAGATTTTTATTAAAACAAGAAATTATAATTTTGGAAAGAAAAACGTCATAACAGTAGCTTTTAATACCGAGTATTGCCACCTCTGGCTCTTATGACCGCTCGCATACGGTTTGGCAGAGATTCGATTAACCTCCGTATATAAGCCTGATCCAAATTCTCCCACTCGTCACGGAGAGCATTTTCTAGTCCATGCAGGTCCGCTGGGGTAACATTTTGGGTTCATGTCCGGACTTACCGCAGGCCAATCTAAAACTGGAATACCAACATCGTTAAGGTATTCCTGGACGATTATTGCAACATGCGGTCGTGCATTATCGTGCATTAACATGAATTCGTTTCCTATAATTGGCGCATATGGTACTACATGTTCTTCTAAAATGTCCGTTATATACCTGTGGGCAGTCAGTGTACCTCCGTCTACTGGTACTAACTCTGTACGACCTGTTAAACAGATGCCTCCCCAAACCATAATAGAGCCCTCGGCGAAATTAGGTCTAGGTCTGATATTACACTGCGAATAGCGCTCACCGTCTCGTCTGTACACTGAGATACGCCTATCTGAGGTGTAAAGACCAAATCTTGACTCATCTGTGAAGAGTGTATTGGCCCAGTCATTAATGTTCCAATTTACATGTTCTCTGGCAAACCTTAAGCGAGCCACTCGGTGGTTCCTAGTGAGACGAGGGGCGGTTACAGCTACTCTAGCTCTTAATTCACTCTGTCGTAACCTATTCCGAATAGTTTGAGTACTCACACGAGTATTTCTGACTCTAGCCAAATCGTTCTGCAATTGTCTCGCAGTTACATGTCTTCGACGTAATGCTTGTAGTAGTAAATAGCGGTCATCTTGGCGAGTAGAACATCTTGGACGACCTGGTACAGGTCTTCTACTGTAATTGCCTGTTTCCCTATATCTGGCTACGGCTCTAGAAACACTTGACTGATTGATGTTCATCAAATTAGCAACGTATGCTTGAGATCGTCCATCTTCGATTAAAGCAACTATAGCAGCCACTTGTTCTGAAGTTAAATTGCTCATTTTAGATTTAAAAGCGTTGGTACAGAACTCTGACTTCCCACTTTAAAATTTGTCCGTATAGGAAGACTTTCAATAAACAACCGAACAACCTTACACATATGCATTTTTCTAAATGTGTTCTTTTAGAAAAAAAAAGTAAAAAAGCTATGTTCCATGATTTTGTTAGTGTTTTTATAGTTCACATACACGAGGCAAACTGTTTGTGAACGTATAAAAATATCTTGGCTTATAAATGCCCTTTTTTAGTTTATGCGATACTTTTTTGGCGGAGTGTAATTCCTTCAAGGTAACTTGGCAATTGTATCCACATGTGAGGCGTCGACTGTTAATAAATGTTGGTTTGGGTATTACTAAAATTCATTGTTCAATACCGAAACGTTGGGTATAATGAATTATATCACTGTCCATCTCAAGTGTCAGTACTGGCGTACGCAACGTTTGCGAGGGGCGAGTGAAAGGTCACCGAGAGTGCTTATAATTGAGAACGGCGCTGCCGTACCTCCGCATAGAATATCGTTTAAAATATACAGGTTTTAGCGTTAAAATTCCGCAATTTTGATATTGAATTTTTTGAGTTTGCGATGTAACATAGAGTGGAAACTGAATTTGACCTTCTTTTTAAGTTCTATGCGATACATTTTGATGTATATTTTAAAAGTAATATTGTTGTATATATAGACTGATCAACAAGTAGCGGATCAAGTATTCACTTTTCCATTTTGCTTTGAGGGCGCATATTTTTGTCGTTAGTGTTTTGAACACCAAAGAAAATATTAATATTGTCTTATTTCAACTGTTATTTTAACTGCAATATAAATTGAAAACTTATTATAGTGCATTTAAATAAGGTTAGATGTTATTGAATTTGAAAATTTGTAACATGAAATTTATTATTTATATATATGAAATGTTCTTAGGCTATAACTATCCATTATTACAATGTTTTCTTTTAATTTCTATGTCAGTAGAAGGAAAGTCACCAGCAGTATAAAACCTTCCGTTCAGTAGGTTCTAGGTAGCGCATTTGACGGTGACATACACGATTTCTTTCAATCTGCAAAGATTATTTAAATTTCTCATTAACGCCAAACATAGTCAAACGAATAATACAGAATTTGAAAAACGCATCGGCTAGGGCAGAAATTGAAAAACATAGCTCTTAGGAATTTATTTCAATATGATCCTAAGAGCACGAATATTTTTTTCGACAATAATGAAAACAAATTTACAAGAAGTGGACTGCCAAACGGACACAATTTTCATTATTGAAACAATTCAAACCCTCAAGGAAAACATTCATCGTTTCACTGATGCTGGATTGTTTCTTAATGGCCATAACTAACATGGATATCTTTAAAGTAGAACGATATTTTAAAAGACTACGTAAGCTGCATTCTCACTGCTAGGTACTCTATTTTTTTAGAACAAAAATGAGTTTGAAAATACATTTTGCTAAATATCTTGAAAACAATCAGTTTTTGACGCACAATGAATATAACATTTGTTATAAGAGCAATTTGACAAGAAACAGGTATTTGTCTTTAAAAGAGATAAATTTTGACAGAAATGTCAAACCTTAATTTCTGTATATAAATTTCTTTTAAAATATATTTTTAGGTTTGGGTTTATTTTAGGTTTACAGAAATCTAATAAAACTTGATGAAAATGTAATTTATTACCTTTTCCAAGAATCTATTGCTTTTTTAACAAAACTATTAGAAGCAAATTAAATTTGGGGATAACACTATTCAGTGATGATACATTTAGCTGCATTCGGTGAGTTACAATACTTTTTGGTGCTGAATGGCCAGAGATATGTAGCCATTTTTTGAATAGGGAGAGAAACTTACTTTCTAAGGTAATTTGCGAATTATTATAATTATTTGACGCGCATTATATTGAATCGATATTAGTATATATGAACATTATGCACTTATAATTAGTGTACAACAGATTTTTGTTTCTTTATATATGTATGATTTAAAAAGTCAAAACAAATAATTTTTTGGGACTAACGTATTGTACGATATTATATTAAATATTTGAGATTTATATTTCCAAAATAGAAATTATAGATATTTTGTAGGAAACGTTTTCCTGTAAAATGTAGTTTCGCGCGTACGAAGAGCTATTGTTTGTCGATATTGTTAAGATTGTCAAATTGTAACATTGATATGTTAACACAAATATGATGTTGAGCCTTCTGAACATCGAATACGGGATAAATAAATAAAAGCGTTATCTCTTACGATTGGTTCTGATATCTAAAAATAAAACGAAACAAAAAATCAAATAATCAAATATTAAGGTAACATAATGACAAAAATCAGTATCAAATGAAGGGAAATATGACAAAGTGTACTCCAAATACACAAAGTGTTTGTGTTTTCACCCAATCTACTTTATATTAATTATAAGTATACAATGATAATCATAATATAGACAAAAAAAAAAATTTTCGGATATTTTCACAAAAAACTCACATTGCGTTACTACCACTATATGGTTTTATTTTTTAATTAATTTTAGAATTACTTATAATTTGTTGTACAATACATTTTTATATGGCATTCACATTTACTTTCCTATCACCACAATTATATACCTACAAAGAGAAACAAATGGTAACTTAGATTTTTTATAGTACTTGATTTATCAACTATCTTCTAACTGTGGCTTTCAGCTTGCTTAAAGATGAGTTATGTATATCTTGAAACCGATATTATTAAGGAGTTTTATGAGATCTAAACCTTTACTTTTCATTTAGCCCAATATGAATTATTTACACGTAGTCACCATTTAAGTAATATTTAATTTCTTTTACCTTCTTGACCATTGCCGAGGGGTATGGACTCGCCACCCTCTCTACGCCATGCGATAGACGGTTCCGGAGAACCGGTGGCCGCACATCTGAGACTGACGTTGGAACCCTCGCGAACCACCATGTCTGTGCTTGTGGAGTAGTCGAGAATATCCGGAGGTACTGAAACAAATGTACCGTAAGTTATGATTGCCGAAACTTTATTTTTTATGTGTATCTGAAGGGTGTTTCGGATTTAGTGTTGCGAAATAAATTAGCGCCATACATGCGGGTGGGCTTGCGTTTGAAACGCTCTCACCAGGGGGCCAAATTGTCTGGGAAGTCATATATCATTTCTTTTTATATTGGCCGTTGTATCAGTGAGTTATGGTTCTTTTTATATTAAACTGAACACGTAATTAATTTCTCTATGTTAATGCGTAGGAAATCTGGGAGTATTTATTTTTAGATCCAATAAAACTGTTATTGTTTCTCCACCTAGTTTGTATTTCGTTATTAATATGTGTTACTAAAATAGGCATAAATATTCCAATTATATTTTCTGACTTCGAAGATATAATAATAAATAGTTCGTACCATGTATGGTAAAACAATGCAATAAATTCATTAAACGTGAAGCAATTTGTTTCTCAAAGAAATGTTCGAACAGATCAATTTTATCTTTCAAAAACATTTTTGGATCAATCTTACTTCTAGTTTTCATGTGATGATGTCATTGACAACTTCTCTAAAAGACAACTCCTGCTTTTTTTTATGTTGATAGATCAAAGTGGTCAAATTTTGAAATAAAAGTCATTTGAAAACTGGAAAATTAAAGTTTTAGTAATAACAAAAAAGATAGGCGCTGTTATTTAGTAAATGTTGCCCAAAAAAAAAGAACAATCATTAGTTTTATACACTGTCATATATCAAGTCCATGTTGTTCATAATAAAAAGAGACAAACTTATGAAAGCATTTTTTCGAAAAATAAATAGCATTAAAATTTATCAAGATTGAATAATTTTGAAGCGTAGTGTAGCTTTTGAATGTTTTCGAATTCAAATGCGTAACAATTTCGAAACCTAAAAGTTTCCTTAACCGGCTTCATGTAAAATTCATAACATCCATTAATTTGAAATGACGACGTGAAAGGAAATAATTTATTATAACATTCACAAACTTCTAGATATCTACTTACAATTAGTTACAAACAAGCATACTACCAAAGATAATTTTGTCAATGTCGGCTCGTATTCATTACTTATTAACCAGCGATAAATCAAATATTTACTAAATCCCTGATATCGCCTTTGATCAATTCATTTGTACGTTTTCGTATTATTTCGACCATTCTTCTTCAAGACTTAAACACACAGTTAAAGGCTGCCTTGACACAGCGAGGATTTGAGGTTTTCGTTGTGAAGTGTATCGCTTTTTATTTGAGAGTCGTCACAGAAAAAATATAGTCATGCTCTCTTGATGAATAACACAAAGAAACATTACGACAATATAATTAAATATTATTGTAGATTGAAGGTGTGTTAATTAAAAAGGAAGCGAATGCTGCGGGCAACGTTAGTAATATCGGCTCATGATAATAAATTAGTGGTTGATCTTTTAGATCTACTTGACTTATTTAATTGTTATTTTAATTAGATCGATGAGAGGGATAAACTTCAAATACATTATAGCAATATATATATCTGGAACCAACTAGCGAATTAGAAGTAAAAACGGTTATGGGTTACAGAAATGATATTTAACATTTAGGTGGCATCAGTGAAATTTCATATTATTTGCTAAAATACGTTGTTGATGAGATAACATTCCCATTGGTACCATTGCATTAACTACATTTCTTTCGGGTGTGTTTCCTGATGTAAAGTTTCTAACATTGTTTCTCTTTAAAAAAAAGATGAGGTACCTTTAATTATCTTTCAGCCTCATTGTTGCCTGCGTTTGGTGGGATTTTTTAGAAAATGTGAAACAATCGCTTGATTAATTTTCTGATACCTTCTAATCCAATCAATAATAAACAATTTGGTTTTCTAGCAAGCTTGTCGTCAAAGAATGGAATTTTTATTTCGAGTTTATGAAAACCTTGATAAAGGAAATTATATTCTTTGACATGCCCAAAGCACGCGATCATTGTACTTTGTTGACGAAGATGAAATCATAGGGTATAAGGGGAGTAGAAGCGATGATATCGATGTTCACCAAGGTATTAAACCGCAATATCGTAAATCTTATACTTATCATGCAAAAGTGCATTTCCTTTCACACGGTTACGTTTTCAACCTTTGTATTTTGCCTCATTAGCGCTCGGGGGGCTTCGTAAAAAAAAACAATACTACTTTAGCTTCTGTTAATGCTTTGCTATGTATATATAACACCATACTTATTGTAAACATTGGCGCGTTATTTAAATATAAAAATCTATATGGATTTTTAATTTTTTATATGGCCGTATGGTTTGGCGGGTTATGCAATATTCAAAATCAAAATTACTTAATTGGAACAATGTTGAACAATGATGCTAAAGCTACTACTTAGCTTAAACTTCATTAGTTGAGTGTAGGCCTTCATGACCGTAATCCATAGCAGAAATGTCTGTCGGCTATTGTCGCGTACTTAATATTTGACTTGACGCTTCGTTGATCATGCTGTCAGCTTCTTCGGGAGAATTCTAAAGGCTGGTGACAAGGAAACCACGAGAGAAGAAAAGGACGAAGACCAACAATCAGGTGATACCCATATCTTCCGTATATAGCCGTAGTCACCGACGGGTTAAAAAAGACCCTGGGAGGAAAGAACATCACCACGTGATTCAACATGGTGACCAAACTCGGCCAGCTGCTCCCTGCCAACAAGGACATGTTACCGAAACTACGAGCAAAAGGCATATACGAACTGAAATGCCAATGTGAAAAAATTTACATTAGTCAGTCAGGACGGAGTATTCAGTGCAGAGTGAAAGAACACGAGAGACGCACGCCTCAAGCATATTGGAAAAATCTGCAGTACCAGAACACCTGCATTAACAAGGAGTTCACCACATAAACTACAGCGACGTTAAGGTATTAGCCAGGACCAGCCACTGCTACCCGAGGATAATACACGAATCGATAAAAATAATGAAGAATATCAACTTCAATGGATCAGCAAAGCGGAACAGAAATAAGATATATAACGCAGAGCAAAAGACAACAATATCATGATCAACGAGACGTGAAGTTAAATATTAAGTAGGCGACAACACACAAAGACATTTGTACCATTAAACTTCATTATATTACACGGAGTTAAATATGTACATTTTTTGTCTTTTCACTAACCGATCGCCCTTAAAATGTTGCGTAAGTATCAATAGATGGTATGCAAGTGACGTTACATTCCTTAGTTACACTTCTCTCCACAACTCCAATATCCACTCTTAACTGTGTAATTTGAACTTTAAATTGACGGCGGTATAATTACAACGTTTGTGAAGTATCATGAGTCTACAAGAGATCCTACACGTTCTGTAATTTCGTACTTATCCCTAAGTACCAACATCAAAAGAGCACTGTGACTTTAATTTACTAACTTGTTCTTTATTAGCTGAAATGGATTATTGTGTAGGTGAGATTTTATTGTGAACGTCGTAAATTTCTGAACGAACTGCGTGGCGGTTAAATGAGAAGTTATAAAAAACTGATTTTTATTGAAAAATGATACTTTTTGAAATATACGAGTGCAATTAATTTTGTAATCCTCAAACCTTTCAATGGCTAGTTTTTTCGCGTACGTAAAATGTCAGAATGATATGGCAAAAAAAAACATTCCTTGTAAAATATAGTTTTATTCACAAAGTGTCGACTTGTAGTTGTCTATATTCAAGATTGCTCAGATATTCTCACCGTATCTGGCATTTTTACATAGGATGCTGAGTGAACTAGATAGGTATACGCATCTAGATCTCATCGATTACGTTTCTTTTTTTTATCGAGTCAGTACTGTGTAGTAATCTGTGGTAACATGGTTTATCATTTGACTTCGTTTTATATTTATGAAGATTACTGTACGCTGGACGAAGAGACACGTAGTCTGCGCACGTAATACGAATAATGTTGATAGATAGATAGATATTTGTGTGAGACAGCTTGCAGCTGTGTACATTTGTCACATCTTAAAGTTTGGTACATAAATTAAACAATATTATATACAACACTTAAAGTATATGTATCACAAATTTTACATGAATTATCACTGCACACAATTCTGAAACTTACAGTCCACAAACTCCCGACTTTGTTTATAAAGCCAGGACGATTCATATCTTTTCAACTATTTGGAAGTTCGTTATAACATTTTTTTGATGTAAATCTAAACAATTTTAGTTTTTTTGTTAATCTGGAGCGTATCTAAGCAATTTATTTTTATTACCATAGTCCGTCTAGAAAGTATCCGGGAAACAAAAAGCACAGCTATAGTTTTGCGGTATATATCATTATTACTCGGATAATAAAATCACAACAAATAATTCGCCTCATTTACTTAATTAAACGTTCAGGTAATCCTGAAACAACGTCAACCGTATACTTTTCGATGATGGTGCTCCAGGCTTATAAAACTGACCGAATCAAATCTTCTTATATTTCGTGGTGCTGCTCGTTCAACTTCAATTTTCATTAGTCCGCGTATGTTTTCGATGGGACTAAAATTTGGGGAAGCTGCTGGCCACGGAATTGTTGCCAAGTTTTGTTCTAGTATCAAACCTTTAGTGTAGGGAGAAAACGCCATATTTGCGGATATAAAGCACGAGCCGTTTCGAGAAGAAAGCCATTAAGAATTTCACAAAATTTGCACTATTAACGGTGCCATCAATTATACAAGGAGGTGTAGCACCACGTTGGGAGATTGCTCCCCAAACCATTATTTTTGTGGGAAATGTGGAAATTTAAATGGTTATATTTTGTCTTGTTAGGATTTTTAAACGAGTTGTACTAACCTGAAAACAACTTTCTCAGATATAAAAACATTACACTAAAGTCATCGTCTCGAAATCGTTGGAAAAACTATTCTTCGTTGCTTTAGTAGAGGTGTCATTGGGATGTTTTTGGCTTTCTTGCTAAGTAGCCTTGTCTTCTCAGTGAAATGCGGACAGATTCTGGACGCACTCTTATTTGACGTTGATTTCCAAATCTGTTTTCCAAGCCAGTTTTCGAAACCATAGGCGCGGGTTTTTAAGTCACTAAAGCGTTTAGATTGTTTCCGCTAATCTTACGCGGTCTTCCAGAAACTGATCCATGGCTAATATTTCCCCTATTTTTTATCCTCTTTATTGTCTCATACACTGCATTTTTCCGAGTTCAGTCAATTGCACTAATTTTTTTAAATTTTTAACACTTTTCTATATAAATATTCCACTAATTTTCTTCTTTCTACTTGCGACATTATTTCACAAATATTAAATCTTAAAAATATTAAACAACAATATTTTACAGCTGGTGCTTTTGTGATGTGATGTGATTGATTAACAACCTATTTGATGAATAACTCTTGTCTTAGGATGTAACAAAAAAGAAATACATCCAAATTCAGAAAAAATAATAAATTCCGGATACTTTCTAGACGGACAAACGTATTTAATCTATCTATAAATATATATTTTATTATCGAAGTAAAAACACCAAATTTCCTAAATAATTGTCTGCACAACTCCATATAATCAACATTGGCGGTGGTTCTTAAGGTTTCTTTCTCCAAAATTAAAATTCTATTCAGTTTGCTTCTCCAGAATGTAAGTTTGTAGTGGATGTTAGTATGCAAATGGTTGTGAGTTTAAAAGTAACGTAATCTATAACACTAATATAAAAAATTGGTCCCAATATAGAACCAACAGTTTGATATCTGCGTTATGTTGCTCCTAACAATGGACAGCGCATTACCTCTAATACCGACTTGTTCGATCTTTACAAGTAATATCGTGTGATGCGCTATTGCAAGCCTTTTGTAAGTTAAGTAAGCATGCTTCCATCTTCCTACTCATCTGTAACATACCCGATGACATCTATTAATTATGTTTTTGTTGAGTTGTTCTACCTGTAACCGTGCTGGAATGTCACAAGGAGGCCGCTCTTCTCCAAGTAACTGATTACTCTGACCTTAAAACAGAGTTCAATTATTTAAAATACCACGAGATTGGTGTATAATTATTCAGAACGATCTTATCTCCATTTGTAAGTATCTGTACAGCGCTGAATTTTTTTGAGCATGCTGAAAATGCATGCCTGTTGCGACGGTAACGTGTGCAATTTTTTATGATAGCTCAAATTTAGCAAATTTTAATAAATTGCTATTTAAGTTACATATCAGTAGATTTAGAATTATCCAAAAATGTACACGTACATCTATCTCAATAACTGGATACAAAAGTAATGAAGAGGAAACCAGCCCATTTCTAATGCGTCAATACCATTAAGCACACATAAAAAAGTAACTGTTTAATTTATCGGATGAGATTCTACTAACCGCACTGGAACTTCTGTTTGGCTTTATGATAGACCACAAAACGTTCTGAAAATTATTCCAATTTAAGATTAAATTACTATTATGTCCTATGTTATTGTTTTTCCTATATTCTTGGTAGTTTTCGGAAAATTTAAATTGTTTGTTAAGGTTGTGTAACATCATTATATTATTTCTCATTTCTCTTATGTCATTGTTGTTAAATACTTTTCTATTTATTTTGAAGTTTGTTTTTTGTTTTTTTTTTCTGTTTTTTTTTTTTGGGAAGGAACTACTTTAACTCCGCACAATCCTATACAACAAGATTTTTTCCACTTCATCAATAGTCATTGTTTGAAAAAAGAGTGCTGGTCAGCGTCTGATAATGCAAGTTTGTAATTGTCAGTGCTTGTCCATTATTTGGCTTCATTTAAAAGCTTAAAGGAGAAAAACAATCCCTCATGGTTGGGTTCCGGTGGGGGTTAAAAACACTTCACAATCCACAATATGAGTAAATATATTGTTAATTCTGTAATGATGCCGCGCATACCAAAGCTCTTAGAAATGATAGTAATGTTTAAAGACAATTCTTGGCAAAATTTGCGTATTTGATCGTTGAATTTGAAATTGAAAATTTGTATAATTTATTCCGTCCGAGAAATTTAACTAAACTGCCACAAAATTCTTGGAATTCTCTTTGAGATATGATGATTACATAATTGTCTTCTCTATCTAAAACACAAATTTATTTAAACATATATATGTGTTAATTGTAGAGAACTGCACACGTAATTCTTGTAATCATTTAGTATGCTAAATACACGGGGAATAAAATTGGATCTTACAAAGAGTCTTGTGGGATGCCGCTTGTCATATGCTTAACTACATACAAAGTTAATGCTATTAACGTTGTTTTCTTCCCCCGAAGCAGAAATTTAATAAAGCTACTCTCTAGTTGCTTGTAACCTATTTACCAATTTGTGCTTCACGTACAGCTTTCATATAAATTCCTGCGGTTTGTGCAATGTCCAAATTATAAGCGGTTGAGTTTAATGTAGTCTTCATTTATTAATAAGCTAAAATAAAGGAATAAGGAAAATTGGTATATGAATAAAATATTTTTAATAATGCGGAAGTTCCTTTTTTATGAAAATGTTACAAATATATAATTCGTGTCAAAGTTACTTGGGTTAAGATGTACATTGTGTTCTTATAGTAGTATCCATAATTTAAAATATCTGATTTTGAAATGATTTTTTCTTGAAAAAAGGTTCAAGTCAAACTCATATGGCCTAAAGTTAACACTAAATGTAATTCAAAAAAAATTACGGTTGATGTGAAACATTTGTATTAAAAATAGTTTTCCTTGAAGAATGAAATATTAAATGCTAGAACTTTGTCGCTTTGGCAACAGAAAAAGGTTTACCGATTAGTGAAACGTTACATTTAAAAGCAGGAGAAAAAATAAAATGTTGTACAATACCTTAGTAAATCTCTATTTCGTAGTTTAAATAATAGGCATCTATACCTATTATTATAAAAATGGCAAAATCATTTAAAAGTTAATTAACGTGATGTTAGGTAGTAATAAACTTATTTTCAAAAATACATGTAATTGAAAAAAATCAGTAAAATTAATTAAATGGGCTAAATAGTGCTTTAAATATAGGAAATCTGGTATTATTGGTCTAAAGTAACTTTTTTTTATATTCTTGAATATATATGAATATATTCATATATATTCATATATATGAATATATATAATATTATATGAATATATATTCATATATAATATTATATATATATGAATATATATTCATATATATATATATATGAAGGGCATTTTTCTGACGACGATTTAGTTATAAAAAAATTCCACACGAAACCTTGTAAATGCGAATTAAAGAGAGTTGGGGGATATCTAGTGACAAATGTGACAAATGTGACAAAATGACGTTTGTCAGGTTAATATTCACAATATCATAAATTGTAGTCTGTCATACATCCTCTCAGACTTTGAATTTTTGTAAATGGATTAAGATAAAAACAATACAAAATTAAAAATTCTGACTTATGACCGGATGATCTGGTTGACTTGGTTGAAGCTTCCCTTTCTTCCTATTTCTTACTATTTCCAGTTTCATAAGTCTAAGCTGCAGTGATGGGATTCTCTCCGTTCCCTGTCATGGCCAATATCCTTACGGAAACGTTTAAACAACGAGCCCTGTTATCTCACAACCTTCAGCCTAAGTGTTGGTACAGGTACTTTGATGACACCTTTGTCATCCGGTCACATGAACACAAATCTTCAAGTAATTATCGTTTCTGTATTCCCAACTTCCTTCATCATGAAAGTCGAATCGGACGATTGTCTTCCTTTCTTAGATGTTTTCATACATCGGCCTTTTGTCGGGTCGCTGGGACATTTGCTGAGAACCCTCAATGATCTCTCACATCATCTCTTAGCTCCAAAAGGCAATATTATCAATTTTCTTATCCAAAGAGCCATTTCCATATCTCTTATTAATTCGTTTCCTTAAAAACTGAACCACGTCATCGAAACTTTGATCCGCAATAGTTATCATTAAGTGCCACGTCAATTCTTCTCAACAGCAACTCCCTCCACTTAATGTTAATTTCCGTAAATAAGCGTGCCTACCCTGTATTCAAGGAATTACCGATCGCATCAGCAGGATCTTCTCCAAAAACAACGTTAAAAATTATCTTCAAACCGACTTTCAAACTCTCTGGCTACTTCCACATCAAAGACTGTAATCATCTGGAAGCCCTTGATGCCTAGGAGATTCCATGTTGCTGTTATAGTGTGTACGTCGGTGAAATAAAGCTATTAGTCAGCACTTATGTTACTTGAGCACGAGCGTTGTACATCGGTTCATACCTTCGCCGCCTTAATTGCCCATAACAAGTCCTATATAAACCTCTCCCGAACGAAATAGTTCCAAACCATTGATAAAAACAGCCATGAAGATGTCCCATAAGAGGATAAAATGTCGACAGAAGACGAGAACGATCTAGTTGTAACTTAGAAACAAACAGTATAGTGTTGTTAGCTACTCCGGAAACGTACATTACAGATTACGACTTTAAATGTTGTATTTGAGTTTAGTTTAGGATAACAACTTTCTTTTATAAGCGTTTTATAAAAAATAACATTTCGTCGTAAGATTATTAATAAAGATTTCTATCCTCTTGCCAATACCATTCGGGAACACACTATATTTTTTGTAGCACATGTATGGGTAATCTATGCGATTTGTGGAAGAGCACACAACTCGAAAACTACGATTTGCAACGTACCTCGTCATACATTAATATTTCCTCAAATCTCTATGTTAATTATCTCAAAGATCCTGTCATGTAGGTGTAGGTAATATTGAAGGGAGTTATTCAAAAACACAGTACTGCATAGGTGTCCCGCTTGGAAGACTTAACTAGTATCACGTGCAGAAGATACCTTACGTTATGCAGGAATTGTCCCTTAAAAAGTATCGCCATTAACCAAGTCCATAAATTAGAAAGGCAGAAAGTTGTCAGGAGTCGGTCGACGGCGGTATTCTTTAGTAGTTACTTAGTAAGCGAAAATACTCATACATCAAGCGAACACACTGTATACAAAGAAAGCTAACATCACGGTGTGTAATGTTGTGCTTTGCTGGTAGGAGTGGTATACGCTTTGGATGAAGATTCGAGTAAAGCGTTGGTGTAGCTACTGCTACGACCGCGCTGCCTACATACCTGACTGCTACTTATAGCGTTTGATACGAAAATTCCAACCTAATTTACATAATACACAACTAATCAGAAGAGGAACCGTAAACCTACATCGACGCCTTCGGTGGAACCGTGCGATAAATATTAAAGGATTCAAAATCGAATTATACAAACCCATTTCGGGAGCGGGCGCGTTGGGCGTTGTTGGAGTACATAAAACAACCTCTATGTGTAGTGCAGGAAAGCAATAAATTATGAACCAGCGTCATCCATTATTTTGCCGGTTTTGTAGAATTTAGATAAAATTATGATTTAGCGCTGATAAGTAATTTGCATTGGATGTTGTATAAATAAATGAATAACATATATTAAACGCAAATCTGCGTAACACTGTACTAAATGCGAATATCCGAGACTCCGCGTTCATGATTTTGAAACAGTATACATTTTGAACTGTGTATTGTATAGCAACTGCGATGTTTATGCTTTACTAATTGATATTTAATAGTTTCAAAGCAAAATTAATATAATACATAGATATTTAAGTGGTAACTTTGCAAAGGCCGTGGAAACAAAACTTCCGGAAAAGGTTCATAGTTATCCTACAGCAACCGTTCGCTAATTGTTACTAATGAATATATTGCTTGTTAACTTGTTTGCTGTCCAGGATATCTGAAGATACCTGAAAGATACCGGAAGATACAGAAAATTTTGAATAGGAAAGAGAAGGAAGCACAAGATAAAAATAAAGCATAAAGCTTAGTAATCACAAAAGACACTAAATATGCAATTATTTATTACGGCATATCTGGAAACTGCAGAAAGCATCCTCCAGTATTTTTCTTAGTTTGGTTTGAAAAATTCTGACGTAAACGCATTAAAAGCGATTGAATAATGCGGACGTTTTTGGAATAAATTGCTTTTATGATTCAGTATTTCTTGTAATCAGATTAGAACCAGATAAGGCTACATTCAATTTAAAATATATTAAGTTTTTCAAAGAAATACAGTATCTGCGCGTAAATAAACATGTTGATCGATAGATGAAAGAGTGTACATTGGAAAATTCTGAAAACTGGTTGTATCTAAGACTAGGGTAGGATTAGAAACCTAACGAATGTTTCCAAGGAAATACATCGTGTCCTAAAACGACGATTGCGACTACAAAATGTTTTAAAACGTAATTATTTTCTTAATACTTACTCTTAATAATAAAAAAGGCACTACACATCTAAAATGGATACTTTTGCAGATATTTAAGGAAATATGCATTGCAAAAAATCATGTAAAAAACCTCACCAATGAAGGTGTTTTTAAGGTCATCCAACATTGGGGATATCCAAGAGAGTCAGGACCACACAGGAAATCAGAAAACAATCTAGCATTGATGAAAAATATATAACGTAGTTTCCAATTGTAAACAATACCTGCGCGTTTAAATTATGGAAACGAAGATTATTTGAATTCGTTTATCAATCAGTCTGCGAGGAATAGCTTTAATACTTTTACCTGCTTCCTTTCCAAAATACGTGCATGATGGCATAAAGAAGGCACAGAGATGAACGCAGCAAATAACATAAACTTTACAATTGAAGATCACTTCAATTATAGTATTGAAGAACAAAAACTAGAATATGAGTATACAAAAAAATCAATTGTGAAAACTTTCAACGACAAGTGAGTAATGTGACGAGTTGGCTTATTGATCGTCACTTATTTTTTCAAAGCGCAGAATAAAGTTTGAGCCTACCACTATTAGTTTTCGCTTCGCGTTGATTTTTGAGCGATCTTTGCTTTGTATTGCAGCTGCAGCTGAAAATCCGGCTTCGCGTAAATAGGTTATTGCGAGGGGAATGGGGATCTTTACAACTTTTGAACTCGGAGTTAGTTGTTCATTTTTGATCGATATCTAAAACTCCACTTAACCCGAAGAAGCAAAGTTTGTTTTCAGGCTGTTGTCGCAAGAGTTGATTGGACTTTTTCCTGCGAAGTGAATTCTGGTGAAGCTCGAACCAGAAAGAATCTCGGATTTCCTGAAAGATATTTTGTAAATCAGTCAGTGAAGTTTGGACAATGTCCTTACTAAAAGTTATATATAGTTGTAAAATTCGGAGAAATTCTCTAAACGCCGCAAACATAAAAGTAGCATAACAAGGTCGTGTGTTCAGTTCACATGTCCATGTATAACTTTACGAAAAGTCTTCTTCCTTTCAGTTGCGTAATTTACTACTTACGAATGCCAAATTCAATTGGGAGCACATCAGTTTGATATAAGTGCTTCCCTATTATTTTGCTATGAATATGCGCCTTCAATCCTCGATGGTGATCAGAAATTGATCGAGTCCCGATACCGATCCATTTTTCCTAATGTAATCCTGGTAGAATAAGCTCTTCTGCGGTGATGTCCAGCTTTTGAAACTTCACCATTCTGTATGCGACCTTAAAAGATCCTAGCAGTGCATTGGTTGACACTTAATCTTGTTTTTACTTTCTGTAAATTTTGCAAGTTACTAATAAAGAATTCCCGGGGTTTTTCAACAATGTTAGAGCGATTGATCTAGAGATATCGCTAAAGATTACTTAGACATTAAAACAGAGCACACTGTGCGATCTCTCTTCATTTTTACTTTTACCGAAAGCCAAAATTCAAACGGCAAGCTTTTACATTTCCGTCTTTTTAGTACTTCGCCACTCGATGCTTGACGATTGTCACTTGAATATGCTTGACTTGCTTATTTAATAAAAACCTTTCCATTTTCCTACGACTTCGAGAAAACACAAGGCGACACATTGAAACAAAGTGTGCACTCCTCTGGTAACGGGCGTCTTAAAATCGTTTACTTTGTTTCTCAGATGTTTACTCTCCGTTTGCTATTTAGGAACTGAACTGGTTCACAAAAGCGCTGCCGTATTTATACTAACGATAATGTCTGATGGTATGCTATATAAGTTCTATAAACTTCCTCCTTTCTGGAATACCCTTGTGCTTCGAGAATATTCCATATGTTTATAGAAAGCTATAGGTTTTCTAGAAAGTTCTATCAGCTTCGAAGCCATTTCGAAATGTTCATTCTAGAATACTCCAGACTATTATACTTGTCCGCGTTCGTAGGAATGCTTTTCAGAGCTAGTGTTGATTCCGTACGGCGCTTCAGGCACCGCAGCGTGCACTTAGGGAACCTCTGCATTAACGGAATATTAAGAGCATGTGATACCTTTGCCGCTCGCTTTCCACGAAAAACAGAAGCTGTTTCCAAACATAGTTAAAAGGATATACGTATATACGTATAAATAATACAGAATTTGAGAAACTTTGGATCGACCAAGAAGAATTCAAAAACATTTTTGCGAATTTATTTCGATAATCTCACGAGCACGAATTATTTTTGATTAACGTTTCCTGGACAAATGAAGAGATATTTACAAGGTCTGCTTAACCAATACAATTCTCATTGCTGGAGCAATTTGAATTCCTACGTATTCAGAACGCAAACCTTTCAGAAGAGTGGACAATTCAACGTTTTATCAATGCATTCTTTCGAACGGTCATCTCCAAAGTCGGATGACCTTTTAAAAGATTCCTGAGGCTCCATGTGCCTGTTGCAAAATTCTGTAATTGTGGTTCTGTTATGATTGGTTTATTAGAACAACTCTCCAAAATTGAGATATGTAATTGAAATATGCATAGGAACATTAAAAATATTTTCTCCGTGACAGTGCACTATAAGCACAAGAAGTGTATATGTATGAGCCACGCGTATACTGATTCACTTACCGACAACATCTAGGTAACCAATTTGGCTCTTCATAGGGTCAGTGTTTATTTGGCACATATACCAACCCCGATCTGATTCTCTCACATCCTTTATATGCAGGTACCATGTTTTGTGTTCCGCGTGGCCGACGCTTATTCGATGATTTTTCGTTATGACGTGGATGTAGATGGTTAGAATGGTTTGGGTATCTACTCGCAACCAAGCAATCTGAAATTAGAAAAGTTTATGTAATATAGACATATTTACTAACGCTTACTGTTGAATATCATAAATTAGGTTGTATTTATGAATATGTTAGCTTCCATTGGCAAGTTGTGATTACTGAAATTTAATTACATCGGTAGAATCAAGGAAAAAAATATTTGTGTTATTATTATGAAAAGTTATCAGATGAAGCAATGAAATTGGTAAAGCTTCACCGACTTCTATAAACAAAACACGAAGAATATATTAAGAAGATAATAGAATAGTTAACTAGTAAATTATATACAAGACAAAAATTAATTAAAAAAGTAGCAACTGGAACTATTATTGAAAAAGTTGCACCTTCTTCATATCAAGCATCAGTATTAATAACAAATTGGGAAAACCTTATACCATTGCGGAAATTTAATTCTTCTTGATGCAAACGATGATCCTTAGTTATAAAACAGCAGATTTCAATTTAATCTCATTGTTAAATGATACCGCAAGAACGAGAATATACATAATAATAAGTCGAAAAATATCAAAGATTAGTTAACGACATGGTTGATACTATTCGCTGTAACTAAAGGAAAGTACAGATATTTCCACTAAGGCAAATGTAATTGCTTTTATTCGATATGAATACGATTTCTGACGATTTCTTATTTGGTGAAATACATAATTTCAACAAACACTACAGATAAAAGAGTTGGAGTGTTTGAAGAGCTTGATAAAAACAAATAAAGTGGAACGGATGAAATTGCACAGACGGTGCTCTTGCTATGAGTGGCAATATAATAATTGGATTGAGCAGTTTCATAGAAATTGGTGCTCCTATATTGCGGTCTAATATAGTATTTTTATTAAAGTAGAGGACAAGAATATAATATATTTAATGTAAATAAAAATATATGAAACATAAACAAATAATGCATTACATTTAGACATTTAATGCACAAGATATCGAAATATTGCGGAAATAATAGTTTTCAATTAAAAGTAACAATACAAGATTAATTACAAAACAATTTTTATTTAAACAAACTGTTGTTTAAATCAAATAAAAAAAAAAACAAACGTAAAACGCTTGGTCTCACGACACCCGTGTTTCAATCTTCTTTGGGTCTTGTAGACCTGTGACATTGTAAGTTATCCTACCAAACACAGAGAGAGAGATGCTCGAGAGAGATCTGCTTTACTCCCGCTATGCCAACAGATACCAAGAGAAAATTCAAGAAACATCCTTTAGAACAATGAAAGGTTCAGTCTCGTTTGCTACAATTAACCTAACAGGGCGCGCAATATTAAATAGTCGTTGACATATATAGGACTGAAAACATTGTAAACATTTATGCATACGTTGCAGGATTAATTTAATGTATATACTGTGAAATATAATTTATTATAGGGAAGTATTTCGCTTATGTATTTTTCCCCATACATATGTATATTAGAAAACAATATGTAATACATATATAATCTAAAAGTGGTTTAATAATAAGGATTATATTTAATAGTTTGTTTACCATAATTTTTATGAAAAAAGTAATCTAAACAATTTATGTTGTAAAATTGTTTTTTAATGAAAAACTTGTTTTTCCTGCGATACCCGGGCGCACTGTTGCATATGTCGAGAGGCATTAGTTGTCTACGGATTTAAAGATAACGTTGAATGAAGTAGTTTCAATCGTGGATTGTATTGAAGCTCGCCTATGAAATTCTTGAAATCACTTGAGAAAAAATTGGAAGTCAGCACAAACCTCTTCTTCTCCATACAGAAATACGCCGGCTTTCTGATAGAAAGATACTAAACGGAGCGAGATGATTCTCTTAAGTACTATTAATTTTAATTGGTTGACGAAAATGACCTATTTAGATGAGATTTTGAAGTTTTTTTATTCATTTTAGTTACAGTCCAAGATAATATTTGGGCAGTAGCTAAAGAATCCGAATTATAGGCAATTAAAATAGAAAAGTGGTACGTTATTAAAAGATTCCATAAAAAATTCCAAACAGAAATCAAACGTCAATATAACTTCCACCACGTCAATTGTTTGCGAAGCTTGAAAGTATCAACACGAAGTTATTTTGCAGAATCAACATCTGAGAATGGATGGATTAGAGATTTCATTAGTTGTATAAAATTATCAACATTTCAGTATTGAGCAAGATGAACTTGTAGAGCTGTCGTGTGACAAGTCAGGGAAGTTTAATTTTCTAAATAACACTCTTTTGGATTGTTGGATATTAGTTCGCAAAATGTACTTTGGAATACGAGTGAGTTTTATTTGCCCATGACATACTCGCGGTAATGAAGTTGAAAAACAGTTCGATCAGATTTTCGGAAAACGCTTAGGTAAATACAAGACTGCGGTTATAGTCTTTTAATTTTAAGTTTGCTGAGATAGTACAACAAATCATATTACGTACATACAGTTAGGGTTATGGTGATGCACATGTTAGCCACAGGTTAGCATGCATCTCTTTTACACTAGGGAACCTTAATAATAGCATGAACTGTGGCGTAATATGGTAAACAACACATGAATATCGGCACCTCCGCTCCACGTAAGTTTAACAGAACACTAATGGTCCCCATCATCAACCGGTGACCGAATAATCACCTTTTTGAATTCCCAACCAACCTACAGCCTTGACATAGATTAGGACGCTGCCTGGAAGAATCGCCTACATCATGTCACTAGGCCACATACTGTTTTCATCGTTTTCAGCAGTTTTTTGCGAGAAGCAGCGTGACCGTTGTTGTTCATCCAGCAAACTCGCCTAACTTGACTACTTGTGAGCTTTCTCCTTTTTTCAGATATGAGCACCTAACTGAAAAGATACGAGATAGAAGATATAAAGTTTGGTAGATTCCGCTAGATACTCTCATTACCGACGTTAGTTAATCATTATTCTAGTTGAAGAACAAAGAATTGTGATTAAATACAAACATTGAACGTAATGCATTAAACTCCAATCTTGTTCGAAATAGATCGATAACATCTGTTAGATTACGTTGTTTTGTATTAATTTCGGCGCGCTAATTTGGCACAATAGTGTGATGATCATTCCATGCAGACGTAAATGGAATTTGAATATTTTAATAGAATGGTACGCGCACGAAGCGTAAGCAATGTTTCATTTGTTCGCTACGAGTTACAATCACAGTCGAATATCACACGTAATGCACTCAGATAGCGCCGTCGCGCCGTACCGTACAAGTAACAAATACGAAACAGAGCGTTGTGGCAATTTTGTTGTTATTGTGGTTGAATGCTTAAGTGCTAGCTTAAGTAATACGTCATGCAGAAATTAATACAGTTACTCCAATGAAGTTTCTTGGATAATATGTAACTTGTTGCTTTAAAATACACGTTCATTCGAAGGACAAATTAGCAGCCGAATTGTTTTAAGTTGAGCACTCTCACAAAATATTTTTCGTTTCGTATTTTAATAATATATTGATTTGAACCAACTATAAATTTCCAGGTGATTTCAAATTGTATTTCCATTTTCTTGCCTGTGGAGCTTTCGACGCTTTTAATTTAACAGCATTTAATTCAGAGTAGCAAAAGTATTAGACTTTATACGCCCTAACATCAAAGCTCTGCTAACAAAAACTGTTCAAGTAAGGAACTAAACTTTTAGACAATTATCCAGTAATGCGTTATAAAACAATAATAACTTATTTCAAGTAAATGTTCGAGATGCTGACTATGAACCTCAATGTACTATTAAAGTATCCTAATGACCGAATGATGGATTCCAGGAAAAAGTCTTCGGTACTTTGTAAGTATTCATCTATTAACCTTGGCTGCATATTTTCTGGTGTTGTTGAGACATTCCTTTAATTGAAACCCACGACTCTGGTTAAGTCTGAGGAACGAACAGGCGAAGAAATGCTTTATCCAACGAATATTTCCCGAGCAGTAATGAGCAGAGTGCTCGTCATATTGGTATTACATTGTTATTTGGTGTTCTATAGGTACTCTGAACGATATTTAGTCTTACAGCACAACATCGGGCCGAAACTTTCCGAAGCTATTGCTGTTTCTCGTTCCCCTCGTCCCTCAAATTTTACCGTTGGCGGTATATTATACTTGCCTGCTTACGTTGTTAAGGGTAAGATTCTTATATTTTAAAAACGGGAACGGGGAAACAGTATCGGCAGGGTTTATGAGTTCATGAAACAGTAATGATTGTATGTTAAAAAATTCGTGCGTTCTGAAATTCGTATTGAAATGCAATATCTGCAATTATAATACAATATAACGAAAACAATGATATTCGGTAGCAGCATATATATGTAGAAATAAAAATAAAATCGATTAATTATTATGAACCACTATAATTCTGAACAGTTGTTACATGCATTTATTTTAATTTGCCATCGTCGCCGATCCTTATCAACAGCATTTGGAATAAAGTTAAAAGAATAAAAAAAGTGACAATTTTAGATTAAAAAGAAACAAAGATCTGGCAACAGCCCTTCTAATCACTGGAAGTATTTTATTTCAGATTTTAAAAAATAAATAAAAGGTAATTATGCTCTTAACAAAACACTTTTATCCTTTTTTTATGAAAGTTGTCATTGTCATTTCTGAGATATTACATGAGCTTTGATTTAATAGTTAATCATGGTGTCTGTATGTGTATATTTTATTTTACACTACAATTAATTGTTAAATTTATTAATTTCATTGTTCTATTCATCAGTTGTAGAATACTTTTACTCTGTTAAGCTTAAGACAGTTGGCAACAGCGCATGCAAAGTAGACGGCATCCTAAATCCAGCATGTAAACTTGGTCAGTAAGATAGTGGATAAACAAAGAAGGGAGGTAATCTTATATTTAATATATGTATATTCTAAAACGTTTGAAAGTGTACAAATATTATTACGGTTACGTAATATAGGAAAATTTTAATATAGAAAGTTTCGGTTTCTGGCTTGTAACCGTGGATAGTATTATTAATAAAGAAGTTGAGACCAAATACAAATATATCCGATAGTGTTAGTAACAGTTTTTCCATTTTGGATTAGAAATTGGTTTGATCAAAACAATGAATGTGGAAGTTCATAATTCGATATCATCCCTTTAATATCATTGATTAGAAGATAAAGAAGGTGTCATGTAAAACTCTGTCAGCTGATGTACCTACAGTCATACACATAATCTCGGCAACATAAGGCAACTTTTTATTTTATTATTCACTATAGGTATACACGAATAAGGGCGTTACTTTCTTTAATCGTTCCTGACGTGGTTTCAGGAAATTGTAAATTATCGCACTTTCCCTTTTGATTTTCTTGAAAATATAGGAAACAGTTGCTTCTTTTTATTTTTTACCAATGTCAATTTTGCGTTGCGTACTTTCATTGTAAGTAGATGTTTAAAATATACAATACTTACAGAATCCATTGTTACATATATGCATTACAAAACATATTCAATTAAAAGGGCGCAGGTAATTTAATACTAATAATCCTCTAGATGTTTGAAAATACTTAAATATCTTCAATCTCCGAGATATATTGCACACCAAGTCCTAATTAGCAACTAATCATCCAACTCATCCTTCACTATATACTTTCGCAGAGGAATTGGAAGAATTTAAAATTAACATGTTTTATGTTTCGTGCCACATTTATAAGAGACCCTTTCGTCTACCTTTCAGTATTTTTTGCATGTATTAGTTTCAAAATGTATAAGTGGCCAAAGTAAATACTAGACATGTTAGAATCGGTTTCTTTTTCGCATATCATTCGGTCAAATGGTTAATAAAGGGGACTAAGCATACTCGAAACAGCAGTTCCATATTAATTAATTAAGCCTGCGTGGTGCGAGGTGTGTCGATACCTTCCTTAGTGTTGTCGTCAATGTTGTCAATAATCTTTCATAGAAATATCGAAGTATATATCTAAGCGCCCACTACAAATGAATGTCTTCGAAACATTTCATTATTTTTATCTTGAGTATTGTTAAACATAACTTCGTGTATTAATTATAATAACTTCGGTAGGTAGAGAAAGCCGTATATAAGATTTTATTTTAGAAATAGAATTCATGCTGCGCTACAGGTCTTTTGAATTTACAGTAGAAGAAGATGTACATTCAAAACAGCTCATTGTTTAACTCAATGTCATACTTCGAATTTAAAACAATTGGCATCAGCAATATCTCTTACATGTTTTGTATAAAGGAATAATGCAATCGACATCGTTTGTTTAGTGCCCAAACCTTTTGTTTTAAATAACTCGCAGCATGTCGCAACAGCAAGCGCACTTTAATATTAATAATGATTAAGTTCAACAGACCGGGGCAGCTATTTTCAATTTAAAAAGTTGCTTATTGTTTCTAACAAATTCGCATCACACAAAGGTATATTAAAGATATAAGAACTAAAAAAGAGAAGATATAAGAAAGATATAGATAAAACTAGATCCAATAGTTTCTATTGATTGTATTACTGTAGTGAGAGGAAAGCAAAAATAATTGACGGAATTTCACACTTTTTTATATTTTTTATAACAATAAACTACTTCCGGAAAAATTTTATTTTAAATGAAATTATTTTCCTGTGTAATTTTTCTTTTATTTCATATTGTACGACACTACGCCTCAAGTTTACATTCTTTATTCCTGTTGTTTAATTGTGAAAACTCGATTTTTCAGTATTCGCCAATGGAAACCAGTATACAGGGTGTAAATAAAAATTGCAAACGCCGTTTTTCTCCGTTGTTATAGATATAAAACAGATTGTTGGTGTTTGGTATATCTAATAAGCTATCTAAATTTGTACAAATCTGGTAGGAGAACTAATTTTCGTAGAAATTTCCAATCCTATACCTTTTTTTAAAGGTTTCATCGTGTATATCTTGGCACCAGCTAATAGAATAGAATTGCTTTAAAAAAGCAAAGGATCTTTCTTCTAAACTTGATAATTTTTGAGATATTAAAAATGTTTCTTCTTAAAATAATGTGCCTCTTCAATATCAAATTTGACAGTATTGTGTATAGAGGACGATGATAATTTTTGTGATTTAATAATATGAACCATGTTGTATTTATAAGCGTTACTATCGGGACTATTATAATAATATTCGTTTTCATTTTGTAAATTGCTTTCAATAATAATTTCGCTCTCAAGGCTCAAAGATTACTAAATTTAGAGGGAAAACCGTAGGTTTTTTCTTTGAAGCAAAAATTATTTTTTATTAACTGGTGTAAAAATATAAAGGATCTGCAGTTTAAAGAAATACAAAATCGATAATATCTATGAAAATTAGTTCTTTTTCTTGTTAGATTTGCACAAGTTCAGATAACTGAACAATTTATTTATAATAACTAGAGTGCAACATTCTTGTTTGCCTTCCAGCGGTGTTTAACCCCGAGAGGTTGGGGGGATACAGAGCTGCTTCGCTACATGTTGGCACTGCCAGGCTTTCTATGCTGTGTTATCTGTAATACATATTGCAGTGCGAGGTTGTGAATTGAACCGAAAGCATTACAAATTTTTAAAATGCGTAGAAACGCAACAACTTGTCCTGTTTGTTAACGTATTTATGGCTTAATATATAATGTTATATATTAAGCCATAAATAGGAGGTGTTTAGTTGGTGTTTACTATCTTGGAAATATGTGTATGTACCATGTAACTAGCGGAATACAAATTGAAAAAACAAACGGAAGGAGATTGTATGTATATATGATTTAACGATGATGATAAGTGATACATCGTTTGAAAAAATCGAACAAACAATGTTTTCTGTGTATAAGCAGATATATACGCCGCAACAGGCGGGTGTCAGAGACCACTGTAGAAATGTACGCTATGATACAGGTGTTCAAGGCTTCATTTCCGAATTTCCTTTCAAGCATATTCGGTATATTGTTTGCTATATTATGTTTGCATTTTCAAAATTCTCTTATTGCTTTTTGTTCTAAATAAAGCGCACGTTTATTTCGGTTAACCGAGCGCAATAACGCTACTGCTAGGAAATCGATTCGCGCTCTATTAGTAATAGAGCGCGAAAACGGTGTTTCTAATATTTAGCTATAGCCTGTATGCATGTATGCTATTGTTAAGGCTTTATTTTTATTCCATCAATTTTCGTAAAAGATTATTGTTTGCTATTATTATTTATTTTGATTGCCGATAGGCCTGGTTTAAGATACAGTCAAGTTCAGCTAAATTCTAGTGCCTATTTGGCTATGCTAAAAATGCTATTTCTAGGACACTAACTACATTACTATCATAAGAAAATCGCGTTTACTCGAGCAAAGTACCAAATTTTAACTCAATTTGACTAAATCCCAAACTGGGCTATACGCGCCACTAATCGACGATTATATGTTCCTTAATGGAAAACGCCGTAACAACCTGTATCAGCCGCCATTTTCAAAAAGTCTATTCACCCAATTGTCACAACATTTGTTAGCGCGCAATACATGTTTGATTTTTTAACTATCTTAACTTTTGAGCAACTGTCATAATTTAATAGTTAGATATCGCGATCCATTTGTAAAAAGGGAGTTCTTTTAAATTTGAAAATATTTATATTTAAGAACAGTTTATGAATTTTATTATTATTACACGCTATTAAAAAATTTAATAGCGTGTGACTTGTATGACCTTCCATTTAATTTATTAAGTAATTATTTATTAATTTAACAAAAGCGGCGCAAGTGCTAAAATTTCAACATTCCGGTAAATATCTCGATAATAGCAGACTTAGGAGTAAAGTGCCCTGATACAAATTATTTACATGTGATATGTACAACCGATTAAGCTGATAAAAGTATACGATTGTAGAGGTGTTTCCTACGCGATAATATTTCAAATGAACAGATCGGACGCTATAACTGCCTGTTCCTAAATTTCAGGATTCCATTCACAATAACACCATCTAAACTTCAAACTAACGAGTTCCGTGAAGTACCCCGTGTAACGCTGAAATACAAAATGGAATTTACGTCCAAAATTGTCAATTCTTTGATCACGGAACCGCATTGGTGCTAAGTGTATGATATCTTATGAACCTCCGATGGGAAGTCGCAAGAATTTAGGTATATCTATACATTGTCGAGTCGTAAAAATTTCTTCTTAATCCAATTCTCAACAACTCTAAAGCATAATAAATTAAATTCTTTATTCTCGTCTTAAGATATCGGGGCATAAATGTAACATATTGCTTTGTGGCGGAATCGAACTCCTATATTTTATATTAGGTAAAGGTGGACGGTTTTACGAGCCCTGATTTTAAATTAAACTTTACATGAAGCAAAATTCGATTTATCGGCTGCCGCTGCGGTTTCTACCTTTAAACGCTCGAACGAATCCGCATCACGCATTAAGGACCAAAAAGTATTGTTTATTGAGATGAAACTGGATTAGGTTAAAGGTTTTTATTGCTTGGGAATGTTTGCTACGCTGGGGGAACTTCAATATAGGCTAAAGGCGGCACATTTCAATACCGTTTGAAATGCGACCAGAATGTAGAGTTGTAACGAACCAATATTAAGGATATAACAAATTTGATTGGTACAGAAAACCTAGGAATTTAGTAGCTTTTACTCAAATCAACTTATGAAATACAAGTAAGTATGCCTTTAGACTTGCCATATCACATTTTTTCAAGGAAATTCAGACAGTGGCTTTGCTGAAATTTAATTTGATAATTAGAAAGTTTTTATTTTATTATGGTTTAAGATAAATATTCGAAAATTAAGGAAATTCTTTGAGGCTAAAATATTACGAACCTTCACGAGCTATTTATAAAGTTGTTACATTATCTGTAATTGAAGAAACAGTGTGACTCCGGACGGAGTTGACAGGCGAAAAAATCTTTGTGATTAATTTTACGATGACAAATTATTCTTTGTGGAAAATTCTGGATCTCAAAAAAAGAATAGGTTACCATGAAAAGAAACTGGGATATGCGGGGTGCTAGTACGCAAAAGTGCTTCAAGGGAATTGTTATTTATTATTTTAGATAAAATACTTATGAAAGAAAGTTGTTTGTAATTTAAACTTAAACTTAAATACAATACTTAAAGTCGGAATTTTGAATTTTGTGTTTTCATTGTTTTTACTTTAGTACATTCACAAAAATTCAAAAACTTAGAGCGCGTATGACAGACCACAATTTATGATCTCGTCTTGATAAACGTCAATATGTTAGATTTGTCACTCGATATATCTCAACCTCTAACCTGCAATACTTATTCGTAGTTATTGTTCCGTTCATTTTTTTTTAATGTTAACCAAAGAGGAGAAAACTTTTTGATTGATTAAATTCTTTCTCATGCGCAACCCAATGTCGTCAATTGCACGTCACCCTCTAATAATCCTCAATCCAGACATTCTAGCCTCATTTGAAGCTTAAGGAAAACAAAGCCTTGCTTTTTAAATCAACATCCAAACATAGCTTTAATGATGGAGATGAAAAGAAGTGACTGAACTGTTATTTGTAGAATGTTCTTTTTTACTGATGAAGCAACCTTTTACATCAAGGATTAGGCATCACAAAGTAATTTTTGACATAGTAGCTTTTCGGCTTTCTAGTCATTCGAAAATGAAGTTAACGTTACCAGAAAGTAAGTGCGGTGAAGACTTTATTGATAAAAATTGAAATTGACATGTTTATGTGCGTCTTTTAGAGGTTTCTTGTTACCATTGGACACTTTAGAATCACAAATACGGCGTTGCATATTTTGGTTGCCAAATGAGAGAAAGAGAAAGACGAATGACAAGATTTGATCTAATTATTTTTTCTGCTAGTTCTCTTCCTCCTATCGGTATAAGTGGTATAGAGTTTTTCTTCTGGGGTGTTTTAAAACAAAAGGTTTATGCAGATAAACTACCGCATATCCTTGATGTATTGAAAGCACCAATATAGGTGGCGGTGAACGAAATAAATATGCCGATTCTACGAATAATTCCATTTATGACACATTTATTAACATGGTGAAGTATGTAGTAATTGGAGAAATCTATATACGACAATAATTTTTAAAAACATGTTTATTACATTCATGAGCTCGTTATTATTGGCAATCCAAACTGCAACATATAGCATTTTTACAAGCATTTTATCTAAAATAATACATGACAGCACTTCTCTTTTGAGCCATACATTTCCTTAATTTGCTAACACCCTGTATATCTGATCTCGGTTCCTTTGACGGTAAACTAGTTTCTTTGAATTTGAGTTTTTGAGAGACTTTTCATAAAGAATAACTTTACGTCGTAAGACGATTTATAATAACGATTTCTTTTTCTCGTGCCAACCCCATCCAACGACTTAAGTATATAAAGAGTGAAACAAAATGCAAATAATAAGAAAACAAACGGACTTAATATTGCTACTCAATAGTTTGCATAATCACTACATTTCGTCTCTTTCCGTGCGCTTCGCAGGCGTTGGTATGGGAATAGTCGTTAGGGTGTGTGATTCGTAAATTTTTGCTTCGCCTATTGGACTATGCGATGGAGTGGAAACGCTGGACGACCTAGTTACCGATGTAAATATAGAAGTAGAGAGATTTATTCTATCTGGAAAAATGAAATGTACATTTGGTTTTTAGTATTAAAGCAATGCGCACGAACACACGAAATTTCAAAGTAGTACGTATTGTAGTAGCGTTGTATGTATAAATAAAATCGACAGTGTATAGAATCAATGATTCTATTTGTAGCATTTAATGTAATAGCACGTAAACTGGAACCACATCAACTATCATCTTTTACTTTACTAGTATTCGGACGAGTAGAACGATGTAATGCCGAAAAAATTTAGTAGTACTAAATTCTTTTGAAAAATTGGAACTTTCGAGAGATCAAGCTTTAATGTTTATTACAGATGGTGCTGCAACCATGTGTTTTGTAGGCTACCCTCACAAGAAGCAGTAACTTATTATATATTACTTGTAAGGGACGTGGTTTTATTATTCAATTAGAAAGTAGTACAGCTATCAATATAAGCCACAAAAAATTTCAAATTAAAACAGGTTTATAAACTATTCATTACTTGGGACTAGTGGAAGCAATAACAAATTCATCGCTGTTGATAAATGAATCAATGCACAATGTTCACGCACAACTATGTGCTGTAAAAGCGCAAAAGATGAAAGTATCTTAGGCAAGGATTCAGATTTTGACACTCGAATACGTATTGGTGAAGTTACATCTACAAATGCGTTAAGTTGTTCACGGAAGACGCTTAAAACGATAAGTGTTTTTTTTTTCTCTATCGTGTACTCCAACTCACACACGTAACACAACTCTGAAGTTAGCGATTTCATTCATTATCGATGTTATTAATACATACAACGACGCTATAATATGTAATATTCTTATTTTTCCTGTTTGTGCGTATTGCTCTAATAGCAGAAAACCAAATGCACATTTCGTTCTTCCAGATAGAATAAAGCCTTCCACATCTACATTTAAGGTCGCCTCGCGTCTCCACTCAATCGCATCGTTTAATATGCGAAGTGTAAGTTTGCGCGTAGATTACGTATCATACACCCGACCGACCACTCCTTTATATTATATTGTTCTTTATATAGTGAAGATCTAAAGTATCCTACTAATTTTTGAATCAACCAACTAGCGTTTTTAGGTCGATTTTTATATTTATGAACTAATTTCTGGTATTCTGATTTAATAAACTATGTTTTAATAATATTTTTTGCGGAAAACACAAAAATTATGCGCAATATTATTTACATAGAATCTAGTAATTAGAAGCTTTAATTTCACCTGTAATACCGAACACTATCATCGACAGGTCGACTATAAAGTATCGATGTCATTGGATTGGCATTCCCTGTGACAAACAAGTCAACAAGAGGACAGAAGTAGATATTTTTGTCATAAGTAAAAAACTATTCAGAATGTGAATCTAAATCGAATATTTAAAGTATTTTGGTCACAAAAAAAGCACAAGGAAGCTCTAAAGCCATTTGGAGTAAAAGAATGAAGAAGGTTGAACGAAAGGAGTTAGAAAGGCTTGAGAACCAAAAAAAGATATTACATTTCACTACGTCCGAGCTGTACCTATTTATACTAGCAACAACATTTATGTTAGAATTTGATTAAATATAGTTCAAACTCATAGATATTGATATTTTTATTTATAAAGTAAACGTTAGCTGATATAAACATCAGAGGGGAGTTACATTACTTTATATTTTTATGAAATGGTGCAAGTTTATTTTATTAAGAATTATATTTCCCGAAATACGCAATTTCTGAACTTATGCAGTTTCTTTAAAAATTAGGCATATTTTAACAACTCGTAGTACGGGCTTTTGAGACACAATTGGGTAAAATATGAGAAGTACCACGCCAACGAGAAGCTTTGGTGTTGACTTCCAATTTGCAAATTTCTCAAAGCACCATTAATAGGCGATATGTTGACATATCGCCTGGAAGGGAAGGAAGCTCTGGAAGATCAACCTAGTAGAGGTAACTACTCCAACTAAAATCTATCATTGAATACGGGTCGGTTGAAGTAATTATTGTTATTGTTTTCATTGATTGCTACAAATAACGTGCAAAAAATTACCTAAACCTTGCAAAAACACCTTTAATTTACGATTTATAGAATATGCCATTGGTATTCATTCAAATTCTTCTTAACTTAAACAATACGCGGCTGGATGAACGATCCATTCTCAATTAAGTCTGTATCAAGATCTACAAAAATGGCGATATGTACGATATGGCTGTCCCGGATACAATGTAAATATTTTATACATCGTATTATTATATTTCGGTTCTATGAATAAAAATACTTAAATTAAAGCTTAAACATGCGTCGCTTCTCTTCGTTTCCGGATATCTATAATGATAGCGAAGATTGTGACGTAGTATGCTAAACGACACAAAAGTATCGGCGCATTCCCCATCGCACTAGATAATTCAATTAATGCGGGACGATCATTTCAAGGATACGTAGGATCGTCATCATCAACTGGTGACTGAATTCGGTAACATTGGCATTATTCTATTACTAGTGAATGAAACTTTGACAGATTGAAATGTCATGGACTACTTATTTAATCTTAAAATGGCTTTTTTAAATCGAAAAATCGAAAATCTTCGGCAATAATATTATACATGGCTGAAATTAGAAAAAAGATTCTTTGTAACACTCACAATCCAATATGGCGTCGATAAGAAATAAGAAACTTGTTGATAGATAGACGAAATCAAAGTCGTTATATAGAAATTTCTAATACACCATTAGACAGAAAATTGAAAGTAGGCTTGAGAGTATGCCTGAATTTAAACTTTGCCAAACTTAAGCTTATGGTCTATCTCCAATAATAGTTAGTTAGTCCAATATTAGTTTTTTCGTTTGCTTAAGAATCCTTTTCTGTACGTTTACATCAATTGAAAATTATAAGAAATTCATATTGGCTATAAAAAGAAAAAAAGAAGAATGCTCAAAAAATTAAACCATATTTAATCAAACCTTCCACGCAATTTTCCTATATCCGCGAATTTTTATATATATGTTTAATTTGACATGAAGCACTTCGCTTGCTGTCTGCATCTTGCGTTATATATATATGTATATATGGTTGGCAGTGATGTCTACAGTTATACGCTTATTGTGCCTTCAACTTTCTTAGCTTTCAAGAGAGGCATCGACCAAATGATTGATTTTATTAATCTCAGGTGTAATTACAGCGAATAAAACGAGAAGCGAACTAACTTCGCGGAAATTAGTTGCGCTAGGTGTCGAACAGATCGAGAACATGGTTTTGCAGCAGGCTAATTGCATTTCGTCCAGAACCTGTGCTAGAAGTCTTCTTCTAGCGTAAGTTGTTAGTTTATGAGTACCTTTTATGTAGTAAAACCGTTTTTACGATACACTTAGGAGGGCTCCATTATTCTCTACCGCTTTATTTTGAAAAAATTAATAGTCTATCAGGATGTGTGACTCCAAAACGTGAATATTCAGAGATTGTATTAAGGATTGCGACGTTAACCAATATTATTGTTTTCAAGACACGTTTATACGCTATATAGAATAATATTTACCTGTGCTTGCTTTGCTTCGATGTAGTTTAGCATATCATGTGTTACTTGAAAGTTACAGGTTAAGATAACAACGGAATTTATTCAAGTACTGATATTTTAAGCTGCTATGACTTTGTCCTTATTGCATATTAAAAAACAACAACAGCGGAATATATTTCCCTTAATACTTTTCCAAAGTTCTTAATCTGAGCTTATAATGTATTTATTAATTATTAGTTATTAGTAGTATTTATTATTGATAAACTTTTTAAGAACAAGTAAACAACACGTACATAAGTATCAATAACCACCGCACCACACAAGTTTATTAATTATATAATAATTACTTTACTACCTCATAGTCTTTGCTATCATTATTTTAAGGGGCAAATATTTCATTTGTTTTTATGGCAGACCTAGGGTAGAAATGGGTTATACTATCTATAATTAGTGCTTAAAAGACTGTTTTTGTTAAAGTTTCTTTCTAATTTCGTAAATTTGAGGTGACTCCTATACAAGTAACTAGTCCACCAAATCCTTGATGCGGATGAAGGCTTCTATTCTTACCGCCATCTTTAATGAATCAGGTAAAGAAAAATCCGATACTTGGTATTTTCGATGTAATTAAACACCTGGAAATCATAAACATTAGCTTCCATCGGTGAAATATGAAAATCCATGATTCTTTTAGTATTTCCAACATAATTTAAAATTTCAAAAATCACTTGTGTTTGGTACTTCTCATTTGTCGGACAGGCGCGCTAGCTATTACACGTGAAAGAAATTAAATATTTGTTTTTGCATGCATAAAAATATCATATCATACTGATGACGTAGTGCGACGTAATCCTTGTCTGAAAAAGAGTCGAGTCGTCGGCATCAAAGTACAGGGAAATGTTGATAGATGTAACTGGTGAGAATATCTCTTGACGAGATTTTCTCCTTAAAGAATCACCTAAATACTTTGAAGTTGAGTTACTCCGGATTAGTAACAAAAGGCTGAACCATTATTCCATCAAAGAAATTATACGGGATGTTCTGATCATCTTCAAAGCGCGCTTTTATGAAGTGTGTGAAAATGCTCATTTGTTTTGGAGTTTCGTTGTTTATCTGTTATCGATTACTTTTGTTAATTTTCAACTATGGGCAACTACGATATACTTCGTTCTTGACACTCTATGCTATTTATATTTAACTTAATGATTTCACATTATAAACTATAATATTTTACCATAGTTGATCGCGCCTATGTGAAATCATATCTCGAATTGTGTGCAGCTTTTGTTGTGTACATAAGAAATAAGAAATTAAAAAAAAATTGAATGCAAAGAGTTGTTATGTTGTCGTTTCTTCAGGATTATCGTATTATGACAATAGCGACAAAAACAGTACTTTCCATTAAGAGAAAGAACGCTTACTGCAGTTGGCACAGAATATCGTTCTATACGAGTGTACTTTCAAGGTAATTTCAAGTATTAACATGAGGATGGCCTTACTCGTCAAAGATATTTCGGTAATATAATTGCGCATGCGTTGGTTTCCTTTTGAAATTTTCAACCATATTGGACATTGAGTTGTTATTTAATAGTAATTTGTATATCTCTAAGTTTTTGGATTTGAAAGTCAATAGGCTTATGCAGATTCAAGTTGAGAGACAGGGACTCTGGGCCACGGTGAAATTTTGATGAGCCTAATCTAGACGTTGTCGTACCAAATGGCTTGCTTGCCAATGAACCTTCGAGACGATTAGAAAGTGTAACAACCGCTGATAACATCGTAATAGTTCACTGTATAGTGTAAGACCACCGTCGAATGAATTATTGTCTGAAGATTTGGGCATAAAAACGCTAACTGGCTACCGCGTTTGCTCACTCAGAACCAAAAACAAATTCGAATGAAGGTTTTCAAGGTCCTGTTGAAGCAGTTTAACCGAAATAATGAGTTTTGACGTTGATTAATAACTGTAGATACAACTTGGATACACCAGTATATTCCCAAAGCCAACGTACAGTCGAAAAATGCTATTTATTTGCTAATTGATTATCTTGAAGAAGAAACAATAATACTACGCGTCATTACTTGATAAGCTGAAAATAGATATTAGGGAAGAAAGGGCTCATTTGAGGAAATAAAAGTTCTATTCCATCCAAATCCAACCGTTTCATATTTTCTTGCATTTCTCCCTCATATTACGGAATAAGATGCCAACTATTGTTTGGACGAATAAAAGAGATGGGAGCGTGGCTGAGAAAACGTATAGATTTAGAAATTTGAGAAACAAGATTGAATTTGACGAAAAATATTTGTTTCTGTGCTCTTACTCTTAGGCCGATTCGCCCTGACGCGATGTTGAGTACCATATTAAGGCGCCGGGAACGCAGTAGCACCATATCATTAAACCGATAACGTTAACTCCGTGACATGTTTGGAACGAATAGTTAAGAGCTAACTTGAACACGTGAGAATGTGCATAGAACTCAAGCCAGCTATTGATTCGGGAGAGATTGAATCTCAAAGTAACTCAGGGCACAGCAACCAGCGAAGCCAAGGGATAAAGCAGACCCACAAGCACGGTATACATGACGTTAATGACGGTGATTTTAATTGTGATATTGTGAATATTACAACAGATAATTCTCGTATAAAGATAAGTAACAACTCATAATACAAGTAAATTCAACTTTTTTCAGTAAATCATTAGAGAATAGCAATTTCTAACAATAACGTGACGCCTCGTTAATTACAAAAATACCCAATTCAGTCTATCTTAATGGCTGGCTAGATACATTTCCCGGTAATTATATTTCAGCGAACGATATTTACACAATTTCAAACAGATGATTTATTTGTGTACCGTTATCCATTATGGTGTTTGAGTTTCCATAGATCGATCTTAATTACGTAAGCGGTTTTTGTTCCTCTTTTATACCGAAACCCGCTCGGTCATTCTTTAAACAAGCTGATTATATCTGTCGCTTCTATTTACTGAAAAAGGGATGACGGCCGCAAAAACTCAATTTATAGTGTAATTGCTTTTTCACATCGCACAAGAAATATTATCGTCCATAATACGGTGTCATCATGTCATCATGTACCGATATCAAGTATAAACATACTATGATTATTATCTGCAGTAATTGAAATAATTAGACATAAATTCTGTTAATGTCCATAGCTTTGTACACTCGTTTACAAACAAAATAACCGCTCAAGCATTCGGTTACAGAGTGATCAGTAGAGAGGGCAAAGCTATTACGTAAGCTCCAGGCGGCAATGAACTAGATACTGACTAGTGTTTCGCATGTGAGAATCCATTCGTTGGCTACGTTGATGAAGCGCACCCGAATTTGTCTATCCTATCATTTGTGTTATTTGGTACAAGTTAACTATCCATTTATAAATTTTGCGGATAACCGCAACGCCTGAAGAGGTTTCGTAGGTATTAACAACGGCTTCCTCATAGATTCAGCACATACATACCGCTCATACAAAAGAAAAGGAAAACGTAGGGATCTATTGCAAAGCAGAACAAACTGCTCTAGCTGGCTTGTAAATATCTGTCCAATAACAATTGTGTAGGCCACAATATTCTAATATTTCGATCTGTGGCAACGATTTTTTGCTGAGAAAGTAATTAATAACTTCGAATTTTGAGCGCAGCTAGAACCTTTGTAGGCTACGTAACAATCAATTGACGGCAAACCCAGCTGCTCTACTGTATAGTAAATATGGTATTTACATTTAGATCTATGCTATCAGTAATGCAATAAATTTACCTCATAAAAGAGAAAATTACAGTTTAGCCACATTCTCGTCTTCCTATACAGCATCACAAATTATGGTTCCTTTAATTTTTAATGAAAGCCTTTGGTAAAATGTTACATAAATAATTGTAGATAAGTCTTAAACTGGGTTTTGTTTTAATAACGTGTACTATAGCTACGGGGCCTGTTTATTAAGAACAGTTGTGCGTATGTATTGATGTTTACTTTAGCGATATTCAATATCGCTTTATTGGGATATTGAGAATTTCTTATTATCTTTTTTCTGTTGTGTACGATTTTTACGCGTATGCTCGACTAAATTATATCTACCTTCGTTCCTTCCTTATAGTTTAAGAAGAATGATTATTTTTTCGAAATTGGCGAGTCCTTCTAATTATCTTCTGCCGATGTATTTAAATTCATTTTGTCTTGTAATAATATTTTTTGCAAAATTACTTTATCTTTAATATTACCTTTACCTAATTCTACTTTATCTTATGGTGCTTCATGCACGTGTTTCAATGACTTTCCTACTTTTAATTTCTGAATATTAATTTGCAATGTAACATTTTGAAAATGAATATAGTTATTTTGAATTGACATTTTGCTACATTTTGAATTAAGTAATATTTGATTATAAATTTGTAGATGTGGGTATTTTGTAGATTCAGAGACGATTATCCCTGACTATAATGTAGATCCTCATTGGGTGGAATAAAGAGAGGAATTTGAAGGAATATTTGAAAGGCTCATGTGATGATGACCGATGACCAAAGACGTGTCGCATATTGACTGCGATCGACAGATTTATCTCTTATTAATTATCATTAATATTATTACTATTATTGTTATTAATATTATTAATATTAATATTATTATCGTGATTATTGCCACAGTCATTATCATTGCTTTTAAAAGAAAAAAAGGATTTCTAATTTTTGCTCACATGAACTTTGATGGGTTTCTGCCCTGAACCCTGCTCTAGATGAAGGCAATAAGGCTAGCCATTAGCACAAGTATTTGATAACTCCCACGGTCGCCTAAGTAACGTGTTTCTTCGACAGATGTATTTTTGCGCGAATTGTGTGTGTAAGTAGGCCTTTTCCATTCACAAAAGCTTCTGCACGCTTATCGGTCCTGCGAAAGTAAAAGTAAACACTACGGCAGAAGTTTGATTTGAAAAGTTTTGCTGAGGTCATACCAGATTGACCGAAGGAAGACATACGGGTAGACTATCTCAAGAGGATAAAAGTGGTCTGAAAGAAGCAATTTAACACAAACGGTACTCAACTGTTCGTGAATTGTCAGCAACAGTTGGCCCTTCTGAATCCACAATTGGTCGACACTTGAAGAAAACGACGTCGTTCGTTGATGCACAAGCCCAGCGCAGAATTGAAGTTTGTCAAGAATTGATAACATTTTGAAGGAGTCTTGTACTTTGAATTGGTTCATGAGGGAAAGCTATAAATGCAAGTCTATATTGCAAGCAGTCAGATAGAGTTTACGCAATATTGCGCACTTGTTACCCTGCACTTGTCAATAGAAACAAAATTTTGATGCACTAGGATAATATTCCAACGCACAGATTTCATTTGGCCCAGGAAAAATGTCAAAACATCCAAGGTGTTAAAGTTTTGCCTCATCTTTCATATAGTCTAAACGTTGCTCCATCTGATTATGGAACATTTCGTACGATGGTACTTTTTTGTGTGGTCGAAACTTTAACTGGAAGAAGTGATAGACGCCTGACGAGATCCTTGCTCCTAAACAAGGAGAGTGGTATCGACACCAAATTGAAGTAATGGCTGAAAAATGAACACGTGTTATGCAGAATAGTGGATTGTATTTCAATTAATAAATGTTTTTTGGTTTCTCTAATTTTGGCTTTCTTAATTTATGTATTATCCACAGAAATTTAGAAGACAATGCTAAGCGTTCCTGCCTTGTGAAAAAATGAAAAAAAGGTAGAACGATAGTTGATTAAGTGTAAATAAAAGGTGTGTATGTCTACTTAAATTGGCATCCTGCTTATACGGAAGAAAATTAAACTCTTTAGTGAGTACATTCGGGTTCGTTATCGCGACAAGATCTTGTAGAAAAAAAAATAAAATTGATAGTTGAATCTTTGGAGAAAGGTAATTTATGGTAATTAAATTGAATAAGTGATAATAGTGGATTATTTTCTTTTCTTATCGGTACGTCGCTTGTGAGGCGAGGTCACTCTCGGTAACTGGTCTCTTCATCGGGGAAAACTCACCCGCCATTGCTACAAGGTCGACGTCAAACTCTGTACTCGGATGTTAGGTCTCGATACACCCTCAAAGAAACATTAGCTCGGGTCTGGGTTGAAGTACGCCCTCCAAGAGAACACCAATTCAGATTTTGGATAAAATACGTCCTTAAAAGATCACTAGAATAGGTCTTGGTTAAAATTTGGGCTTTTCAATAGAATTCTAAGAACGGAAAAATTAATCGTAGGACGAAAATTTTCACGGAAAAGGAAAAGCTCAAGTACATACCTAATACAGGATTAGAGTTCCTACTTCCGGAAAGTTTGAGTGAACAGCGAAGTTCGCACGCTAAGCCGTACAAAATACGTAACACACACTCCGTGTTCGAAACTATAACTATTCTGTATCGAAATTAACTAGACACTTTCTCCGGGCGAATTTAAAGCCGCAAAATAAGCGAAAGGCCTTCGTCGAGGCAAAATTAAATTTCAGCGCCAGAGAGAACTTTGGACACTACCAACTCGTAAGATGACTTAACCGAAAAGAACTACAACATTGTTAATCCTCACGTTCTAGAATAAAATAGTTTGTCTGATAAAGCAACGCACAGGAGGACCAATCGGAGAAAGTATCGAAAATTACTTAAAATACAACACGGTACGACCTCTGTTGCGAAAAAGGGAAAAATTAATCCGCGAAAATTATTTCCTTAAGAAATTTTAAATAAGCAAAGATAAAAAGTGGACAATGACACTTATGTAAAATCTTCCCTATCGAAGCAGTAAATGAAATAAAAATGCTGCAAAATCCGATCAAATAGGCTTTTAATAAAGATAATTCGCATGATGCGAAGTGGGTTGCCTAGTTATAAAACAAGTTGGAAATGCATCGGGAAAGAGATCGTAAGATGAACCAAACACGGGGTGGCTGCGACAAAAAAGAAATTTGCGCGTAACAACAACCTGGTATTATTAATAGAGCTCCCCAACTGCGTGGCCCACCATAGGCGTCGATAAGGAACATAAGTAAAGTACATAAAAACAAAAGAAATAAAGAATTTTAAAACGCTTACTTTTGTAATTAGCCGTATCCAATATAGTGGGTGTTAATGCACAAGGCAAATAGTATTAGTCAGCACACGAGGAGGTAGGCACATTAAAACTGTTACCGTACGCGCAATCCGATTTCTCAAACATCTGAAGCATTAGGAATGTTTCCACAGTCGTTTCTTTCAAGTGTGTTCGTCGTTCTGAAAAAATGTTTTTATATCTTGAAAATGAACGCTCGACGTCTAATGATGTAATACACGCGTAATTAAAATAATCTTTGAATCTAGTCACCGGATCAGTAGAGTTACCTTCCCAAACTTGTCTTAACCTGCTAAAATTTGTATCTTTCTTCATAACACTTTCAAAATTTCTTGTAACGATATCATTTTTTTTGTTATTTATACAGTGTAGGAGTGTATTAACGTCATCTAATATTTGTACTGACTCCGTCAGGGAGAGTGTACTATTTTGTAATTTATTTATTGCCTTAAGTACTTCTCTATAATTGTTGTAAACGGTTTGTAAATCTGCTTCAACGGAAATATCTTGGAATTTATCCTGGCTTTCCTTAATAGCCGCAGATTCGTTGGGATTGAATTGTAAGACGACTGATTTTATTTGCCGGAAGTATTTAAAATAATAAAACGCTGCCTTCAGCCATGTCCCCCAACGCCTAAGAATCGGCTCTGGTGGTTCGGGAATACCGGGACACTGTTTATGAAATTCACTGGTACGTTTGGGAGATTTGAGAAACACTCGTTTCGTATTTGTTATTAATGCATTTACCTCAGGGAAATTTGCACGAATAGTTTCAGCCACAATATGCAGAGCATGAAGTTTACAAGTAATATGTAACATCATCCCATAATGTTCTTGAAGAGAACGACCTACACAACGCATTGTCGCGGCACCATCGGTCATGAAAATTAATACTTGAGTAGTGGCAATTTCAAATGTTTGTAAAGTATCAACGACTACGCTCTCGATAGCGTCGGCAGTACACGATTTTAGTCTTTTACTAGCTAATAAAATTCCCTTTGTAGGTTGACGAGGTTCCAGTATACGTACCATCACATTCAAAATAGAATGTTTTTTACGGTCTGTCGTTTCGTCAATACATAACTACAGTAGTTTATTTTTTATTGCAGATCTGATCCTGTTTTCAATTTCGGTACGTACACTTGGCACACATCTCCTTAAGCTTGTTTCCGACGATAACTCAAAGTCTGGATTATATTTATTCCAAAATTCACGGAATGGTTTCTTCCTGAGTAAGGAAAACGGTAAATTACACGCAGTCAGCATATAAAATAAATCAATTATAAATTGAGTTGCCTCAGTCGGTGATACACCCAGTTTTTTATTTTTGTGTTGCTGACTATTTACATGTCTTCTACAGTCATATTTATCATTGCACATCAGAGGTATATTACAAATTTTACATATAATCTTACTTCCATTATATATCAAGTCAGGAAATTCTCCACAGAACTTTTTCACTTTGTCGGCCTGTGGGCGTTTCTTACTACGCGCGTCCGCCATACCGTCACAACCCGATCGCGTACGGTAATAAACTACCGAAATGCGATGCGAGTTATTTGCTTATATATTACATTACATATCCCCCCGGCCATGCCCGGCGGTACGCCTTCTGACTTGCCACGCACCTTGGGGAGCTCTAATTATTAATATCATAACATTTGCTTTAGTTCTTGTATCCAAGGTACTCTAAATAAGTTTAGACAAAATACTATTATCAATAATATTGAACAATGTGTATTATTGAATGTATAAGGTCCCTATTAACATATCACTAGAGAAGACAAACAAGACGGATGGAATTATTATTTTCTTGCGGAGACTAGACAGACTTGTCTAGTCTCCATTCTTATGAGGCAAATAGATACGAGTCTATATGTATAGTCGCTATAAAAAAGGAATAATTCCACCTGCCTTTATCATCTCTACTTATCACTTACTGTTGACACCACAATATTAAAATAAGGAGAAACATTTTTATATCTTCTACCTTCATGTATTTCACTCACTTTATTTCATTTAAGAATTACTTGCCAAATACAATATATTTTTCAGGTAATTATTGTAATATTTAACATTCTTATTAAATATTAATAAACGACTTCAACAACTAGATCTAGCTGTCCTCTAACAATAAGTCAATACCAACATATGTGTTTATTAAATTTTACCAGCAAGTTCGTTTGTAAATCTCATTAAATTTTCGATTTACTGTAACAATGATCAAAGTGGTAAGCAAATTTGAAAGGCATTGTATACGCACCGGAAGCATACACATATAGAAGTATGCGTACATGCGCTGATGATTAATGGTTTTAAGAGCCTAGAATTAATGTGATACGGTACTCCCGCCAAGATTAAGTCTTACGACATCGTCTCCCCTTTTGATATTATTATTATTTGATATTTGAGCTCCCCCTACATAACATTGAACACAATTGAAAGCGACAGGGGGAAGGATTTATGAGGACCAAAGTGATTGTTTGTTCTGGATTAAATATCACTCCGGTATTTGTACATATAATTGACTGCCGTGAAGCATTGCGAAAACCACAAATATAATACCGGCAATGACATTTTCGTAATCGATTGCGGGGACCCGGGTAACGTTATTTGTGTTGTTTCTATTGCATTGTGTATAATACTCAACTTGTTACTTGACAGCAGAACTCATTGCTTATTCTGAACAATTTCTTATTTTGAGTTTGGGCTAATTTATAAAGAAGTTTAAAAGATTAAATTAACTCTCAAAAGGGATCTATAACTTGCATAGCGCATGTTAGAACTAGGAATTTGGAATATAGCGTTTCTGATAGAGTTGATTTTTCGTAGATTCCAGAACAGTACCCTTTTGGCAGTTTAATAAAACCGAAGGAAATGGCAAACCCGAGATTTGAGACAAAAGCGGAAGGTGAGTCTTTTAAATGAATTTGTGCGACGAAATGCTTTGTCAAAACTGTTATGAAACTTTGGGAATATGTAGATATATGTACACACGTATTGTACTCTTTTTCTCCCAATATTGTATCTAAGTTAATGATTGATTTGTTAAGTTTAAAGGACATTTTCCATTCTATCTATGCACGTAACTAATTAACGATAAAAGATGCAGAAAACGTTTTGAGACAAAAATTATTTGTTGTAATGTGTCTTATGGATTCAAAGAGACACGTCGTCGACATTGTTACATATAGTTTTTAGCTGAAGTCGAATTTTGAAATAATGCATTTTTTTATGCAGCGCAAGTACCACCGCTACAAGTATTCTCACTTGAGAACTTTTATGTATAAAGTAAGTACACATACATAACATTATTAAATTATAATCCTTCGTTCATCAGCTTTCGGCGCCAAAATATCACGACGTCCTTGCTTACGTTTATGTGTAAAAGCGGACTCCTTGATTGAAGAGCAAATAATTTTGAAAGCCAGTTACGTATAATAAACTTGATGGAAACAGGCATCATCATTATATTATTGTATAACCTGATCTAACAGTAAATGAGCTTATAATGCAGTTGTAACTATTTTTTTTTTAATTTTCAATATATCTGTAGATCTGTTAAAAATCAAAGAATATCTAGTATTGACTAGCTGCAAATACAACCTCTTAGAGATTGGAAGAGTTTTTCAAAAAAAAAAATACATCAAAAAGGAAAAAATATATTAGACACAACTTTTATGTGCAGAATTCTGCGTAGAATTATGCATCGAATAGGATATCCTTCAGAATGTAGCTTTTGTGCTTCTCACTTTGGTCATTTTGTATCACTATTACTTATGTAAACTTAAAGCATTGCAATGAAATGATGGAATTTGTTTACGTGTTGGCGCAGCCACAAAAAAATTAAAAATTAAAAAATTATTGGCTAGATCGTGTTTGGTTTGAATCTTTTTTCTTTATTAAGTTTATAGGCTTATGTTTAGGAATAGTATTCATTTCCTTCCCGAAGCGATGAGGGTGTTACTTGGTGCTTGCAAACAACTCGATAACCGTTACCTGCCAAATTCTTTTCAATCGTTGTAGTTTTTTCCGTAATGTAGAAGAAACAAAGAAGAAATGTTACAGAGATACATATATGAAAAGTTATATATTTTTGTCAAATCTTTGTTCAATTTGCTCAAAACAACTGTACAAAGGGTAAGAGAGTAATTTATTCTTTATTCTCCGAATTCTTGGCTAAATATAGCGCGTGGAAATCTTAATTCTTTATGGATAGTTTTGACTAATCACGACAGTTATTATGTTAATTATTATTAATAGCTTATAGTTTTCCCGTGTTGGGTTTTCTAGTACTCCCCATTTACAGCGGCTTACTACTTCGATAATTTATATAATTTATTTATATATTTTATATAAGCTGAGTAGATAAATTTTACTACGAAATTAATGATGATATGGAAATTTGAAGATGAAGGTACCCTTTCAATTTTCAAGTCGCACTTAATTTCGTCGCAAACTCATCTGTCGCCTAGTAAACCTAAATTACAGGTTAAAATTATAAACCATTGTCAGAGAGTTGTGTACTTAAACATACACTATCAAGTTATATCCTCTCAAAATGAACGCTTTGTTTCTAGTAAATGCATAGAATATTGCAATGTGTGCAAAAAGTGTTTTTGCCCTCGAGGATATACCGACCGGCGCACCACATTCGCGTCGACTCACGATAAAATAGTTGTAAAGTGTTTTGTAATGGACCTAATAGGTTTTCCGGGAGCATATTTTAATAAAGAAATGTTGATATGAACTGAATGACTCAACAAAAAGCTACACTCCAAAGTTGTGAAATTGTAAACGGAATATCCTGTATTTATCGCATATTTTTATGGCATGGACTAAATAAGCGGAAGTTACTGTTATGTTTCTTATACTTCACTTGGGACGTTTTCAACAAGTTCTTGAGCAAGGATTCTTGGAAATATATATCAAAATCTAAGAGACGTGCTTGTATTAGGTATTTAATCTAGATATTTCAATTTGTACTTATTTTTAATCTTTTTTTAATGCAGTAAACTCGACGCTGAAATAAAAATTTTCCCTAATAACTACATTGTCATTAAAGTAAATTAACTTTCCTATATTCTGTATTTATTACCATATTTAGCATTGAAAATGAGAGACATAATCACAACTAGAACATTTTTATTTTTTTAAATTTAAGTGCGTCACCCAATAAAACATATATTGACTATTTATAGTTGCTGCTTTTTGGTTCGTAGCGAGTACAATATTACTTGAAGGATTACATTTATAATATTTATTTGTGAACGGTAATGATAACGTCAGTTTCGCAAAGCCTACTTCTGAAACATGGCTGGCAAAAAATAAATGTTCTAAATTAAAAATGATAAACTACTAAATAAGTGGCTCATCGGGGCATTTCTCTTCTCATTTAAAATACAAAATACCCAATCAGGCTTTTCTTTTTTTTTTGGGGACTTTTTGGCATTTATTTCTTAAAAAAAATAGTTTTCATAGTGATACCCGAGACCTATACAGTGCTAAATATCAAAAATATATACAAACATACGAAATAGCTTGTGAGATAAGTAAGTAGGCAAATTCCGCTGCACATCAACGCAGCTAACGAATGAAATCTCATATGCGAAACACTAGTCAGTATCTAATTCACTTCTACCTAGAGCGTACGTAATAATAGCAGCGAAGGACTTTGTGTTCTATTTTTAATTATGTCGAAGGTACGTAGATTGAGAAAACAACTATCATTAAACATAGTGAATAGGTTCATTAAAGAGTATCCGGATTTGACTTTGACAACGGCGTAAAAGTTAAATGTTTAGTGTGCGATATATATCTAACGTGTTGGTCATAAATGAATTGAAAACGGCATGTGCAAAGCGCAAACCATAATTCTTGTTTGATTTAGGTACAATGATGCTTCACATCAATATTATATTACCGAGCAGGGCCACGTTACGAAATTATTTACCAGCTGTGGGTGTGCAATTAGAAAACAAAATGAAGGCTGAATTGAAAAGCAAAATAGTGTGCTTGTGTGTGGATGAAACAATTGATTGTAAAAAAAGATGTGTGATTGATATTATGGCGCGCAAAATGGAACCACATCAATCGTCATCAACAATTTCTTCAGTTCAGTTTCTAGACGAATAGAAGAATGTACTGGCCAAGCAATTTCAAAAGTTGTGTTAAGCACATTGGAAAAATTTAAAATATTCAAAGATCAGATCAAATGTTCATGACAAACCCTGTCGCATGCCATGCTTTTTGTAGGCCGGTCTCTGAAGGGACAGTGTGGTAACTAAAAAAAATCATGTCCTACATTTTGCGGCCGAGACAATTCGTAGATGTTATCCACAGGTGGATGCGCTAATTGCGAGTACAAAAACAGCGTTTCTGAAATACCCAAAACATATTCACGAGTTTCACAGACTGTGTTCTCATGCCGCTGAACGACCACCAAAAATTTCAAAGTAGGTTAACAGTGATTCACAACAATTAAATCGGAGTAGTGCAACCAATAGAAAAATTACAAAATTGTTCACTGTCGTTAGAGGAATTACTGCAAATTGTAAATGACTTACATCTACAGCTTTGTTCGGTAAAATACACTTAGACAAATTCGTGAAGATTTTCTACATATGCGTTAAGTTACTTCAATGATTTCTTTAATTATGCAAATGTAACATCACTAGATGTAAAACGATCGTTTTCTTTATACAAGAACATATTTTCCTCACGACCGACGGGTTTTGCAGAAGTAACTTTAACATGTTAAAAATATTTAATCTCGTTTATTCAGATTTTCAAGTCACGAAAGACGTTTAAGACGGTAAGTCCTTTGGTAATCGTCGAGTTACAGTTTCAACAGATAATTTGTTAAGAGCGGTTCATAATCTACAAAAACTATCTTAAAAACTATTTTGTGTCCAGCACTGGAACGGCAATGTTTCCGATAATATATCTCTAATATATGTTGAGTCCCTTCACATGCAAGGGTGCTTCGTTATCTTCGCCGATGGTGCGCACCTGAATTCTAGGACAATTTTCTAGGAGAATTACGTTAGACTACGTTTGAATTTCTTGAGAAATTGTGCTTTTTCTTCGTTATTCTTAGAGGATTTTTTTTAATTCAACAGAACTTACCAGAGTCGCTGTCCATTCTTTTGACGAACACCCGGTATAACCTATCAAATCGAAATATTTGGATGCACGCATTAAAAATACAAGACTTAAAAGGTATTTGTTATTCCAATTCTTTATTTAATAATAGTTAATTTGACGAATAAAAGGAATAATCATATTTCAGGTAATATTCAACCACTTTTCTATTATAATTACATTTTGCACAGGTAACAGTTCCTGATTTTTTTACAGTATACATGTGTAGATAAACCGACAGTTGCCATTCCGCCCGAGCTTTCAGGATGTGAAATGTATGTATATTCTATTGACATCGCATATTTTGCAAAGTTAGTGCCAACGTTGTAGCTAGATATGACACTGAAGCTAACAAGTTTCCTATACTACTTTTAGCAGTTCTGTAGCTTAAAAAATGTATTTTATTTACAGCTATTGGAGATATTTAAGTTTGTGCAATACGAAAATTAGTTACATTGACTTTGAATAAAGGTGTTCATATTCACCTGTTCGTTGTTCTAATTAAAAAACTTGTAAATTCAACTGTTTTAAAGGAATATTTAAGAAATAAGCGATAAGGAATGTAATGGTATAAATTTTGTACACCATCTAACCTTGGTAATTTATTACTTGGTAAATAGCGTGAGGTGTGCGGAAAGAAATAAACATTTCTGTATTTGCAATACGCAGAATGATAATAGTAAAACAACAAAGTCTAGGTTAGGTTCATCTCTTAATAATAACAAAAATGTAGACATATCAAAATAATAAAAAAAAAGTAAGAAAGTTCAACGGTCACGTAGCAAAAAAATCTAAAATAAATAAAAAAAATATAAATAAAAAAATAAATAAAAAAATAAATAAAACATAGAGATAAAAGAAGTTAATGAAATTATTGAGAAAGCTGATAACACAATGTATCTCGCAAAAAAAGTACAGGATATATCCTAAGTTTCATACAGTTTTAGCTGCTACAATAATGTTTATTTTAGGTGGTTTATTATAGATTGCGTTGGTGTATGTTGACGTAAAGAGCTAATCAATATAACGTTAAACAACATAGAATACAAGATTGTATTCTAGTAAGTATAATAAGAATAATATTTCAAACTTTTTTACAATCACTGGATCTATGACTTATATTATATTATATAGGTCATATACTTATATTATATAAGTTCCCCTCTGGCAACAGATAGCAACAGTTATCTATTGAAAAATTGTCTGAAGTAACTGTAATTTTCAAATTTCCAAATTCAAGCATATATATCGGGCATTGCTTTCGACGTTCCTGGATTTTGGCAAATTTACTGCATCGGAGGGTTGCATCGATATCTCCTCTTTAAGAGAGAAAAAGGAAGTTGTTCAGCTATTTCAGTGTTTCTTAGGTCACAATGCATTAATATTAGTAATTGAAGATCTTGTGAATTAGCTGCTGAGGAATGACAACTCAGAAAAAAATTCGTTTCTATTCATAATTCGCTTAGAGTAAAGATAAATGCCAATCACTCGTCTCAAATTTTTATAACGGTTACAATAGTTACCATAATTGTAGTAATCAAAGTCATAATTAAATAAACGTCCCGCAAAATCTCTCAACAACGGGCAGCTGTAGGGAATTTATAACTGTCCGTTATAAATAAACCGGAGGTTCCCGTTAATAGGAAGTCTATATCTAGAAATCGTATTTTTTGGCAATAAGAGGTTATATTTAGCGGAAAAAGAACTAACTTCATATTTTTTAAAGAAATTTGTAACTACGACATGGCATTATGTATAAATAGAAGCACATTACGTTTTTGTCGTTGTCGTCGTATCGAATTTTCACTCTACGAGTAATTTTCTGCGTTTGCTCCTTTGAAACACCTTTTGAAACACAATCCTTTGAAATGATTGAAAAAATAAAGCGGTTTCATCGCCGTTAAAAATAATTTCAGGTATTCATTGATGATTTTACACACTTCCTTTTTCAGTCTCCAACGTCTTCTTCGTTTATCCAGCCCGATGATAGATGAATATACATATTTTATTTGCCATCTTTTGCAAAACTTATCCAACCATTCATTAGAAGCTTTAAAACTGACAAGTTCTAATTGTTTTGCAACTTCACTGTTTCTTTTTAATGAACTCTCAGCGGCTTGAGACCTTCCATTTAAAAATTTATCTGCGAGTTGACGAGTACTAAGTTTAAACTTGTTCACCGTACTTAATAATTTAATAAGAATAAGTGTAAATGCGAAAACCTAAAATTTAATTTATCGAACAATGTTTATTTTTGCTTGCTGTGCCTGTTATAAAGAGGTAAACTCCATTAGAATTATTTTAATTGGGGAAATTTTTGTTGCCTGTGTCCGTTATTAAGAATCCCCGTGAGAATGCGTAGCATTCGTGGTAGAAGTAGTGCCATGGGTGTTAGCACTCCCTCTTGAGGGTGGCGAAGGTAAATAATATTTGTTCGATATGCAACGTTCTTTAAAGTAAGTCAAATTGTGCTGCCAAATAGTTCTAATATACTATCACAACTAAATTACTTTTAAATACAATTTTTTTAACACATCTGCTTCGTGCAATATCCCAGTTCTTGAGCGTTGTTTGCCTTCGTTCTTTTTCTCTTCTATTTTTCGACAGCATTTATTATTTCTTTAAAGAATAATAGTTTTAAACTGTACGTACTAGGAGTAGCTGTCTATCGCTAATACTGAGTGTCGTTACATCGACTTATTAGATTCCATGTAATCTGCTAAAATACTACTTAGATCAGATAGAATTATTGTGTGTTTAGCATGTTAGCTTACTTTACTTAATTTGAATATTAAGGACCGAGGTAGTAAAATATGGAAAGATGTTCTCTTAGTATTACAGTTGGCAGAAAATATGGAGAGAATTCAGGTAAGATATCCAGGCATTTGCGTCCTATGTTCGCATTCTATGTCAGAAGAACATCGCTCTGGCAGTTGTCATACCTGAAGGTACCATAGTACATATGAGTAAATAACTTCGTACCAGTATCACACTTACTTTTATCGCTATAATATGTCTAATGTTGAATTATACCAAGAGTGAGCAACTCAAAAGGTGAAAATGATAATGGCCATATTACAAGGTAGCCAAACATGAATGTGAGTAGACATTTTCAGAAATGGAGAAACATTTTAGTAGAACAGAAATGAAAGGTTATCCTCTCGTGATCAATAATAAAATAACTTGATCGTCTGAAAAACGATCAAGTTAGATTTACATAATGGTACGAAGAATAGTTTCTCATTTGAGCTTTGAAATAAAATTAAGCAACTACGCATGCATTGTTTTTTGTAAAAAAGAGATGGCAATCCAGACAAGAACATGCAGCATACGATACTACAACAACTTTGTCATAGAGACAATTAGTGCCTGCTGTGAAATACTAGGTGATTTAATAATTGGGCTTATGTTTATCAATATAATACTAAATGGATATCTCTAGTTAAATGTGTCGTAGAATGTCATCCTTTATTGTAAAATTATCGATCCTCTGATAACTAAGGAAACTTAAAACTAACGTAGTGAATGTAATCTAATGCTCGACAAATATCAATCTTTTCTCCTGTACCTTACAGCGCAAATAGTTCCAACAGGCTTAACGGAAGATTGATAAATCACCAGATTAATGGACGTGAAATTTCAAAAAAGTACCATTTGATGGGTCACTCTTTTTAAAATTTTTGGGGATATATTCATGAAGGTATAGTTGTAAACGTTGTAAGAATGATTTATAGGTCAAAACACAAACAAAATGAATGTGCTCTTCGAAATTCCTATTTTCGTTCTAGTCTCTGAAATATTTCAATCGTTTTGAAAGATTACGTTGTATATTAAAGCTGCATGACGTTGTTTTGTGAAATTTATATCTGAGTGCTTTCATTGTAGTTTATATTCCGTTAATGAGCTCACTTAAACGTTACATTTCACTGAATCTGTAATTGGGTCCTCTGGAAAATAAAAATGATTGAGCCGTAATGATGAAAGAATAACACGTACCGATGTGTAGCAAATACGAGCGGAAAAGCAGATTTGATAAGGCAATCTTGACAATACCCTTCAAAGCGCTCGTGGTACTTCAACATGAAACCTTTATTTCCGGCTTAGCGATTATAGGAATTTTCATACGTGGATAGCGTTAGCAAATAAACAATGATGTAGGTATACGCATAAGTATTACCATGTAGATTGCCTAATTTTACCCTACTCACACACCTATCTATTTAAATATTCATCGTAAATAAAAAAAAAGGATGGTTAATGAAACTTTACTGGATTTTTCCAGGACTAACGTTGTATAATATCGAATAGGCACTAGAGATGGCTAGCCCATTCGACAAGTTCCTAGAAGATTGCCATTGGCAAAGCGAGCTGAAGCAGAGCAAATCATACGAGATATGGAACGGGATGGCGTGATTGAACCATCCAATAGTCCATGGGGTTCCTCGGTGGTGCTGGTTCAATCAGGTTTTGCGTAAACTATCGCCAACCAAATAACGTAACTAAGAAGGATAGTTACCCCTTGCCCAAAATTGATGCCACTTTAGATACCCTAGGTAGGTGAAAAGTATTTACGACTTTTGAGCTGGAGAGTGGTTATTGGCAAGTCGAGGTGGAGGCAAAGGATAAGAAGAATTTACCATTGGGACAGGCTTGTGGCAATTTAGTGTTATGTGATTTGGGGCGTGTAACGCTCCCGCAACGTTTGAGAGGCTTATAGAGAACATTCTGTGAGGATTATCCTGGGAAACTTGCTTAGTATACCTCGACGATATAATGGTCTTAGGAAAATCCTTTGCTGATTATTTAAGGAACTTGGAACTACTACACCGATTAGAAGGAAGCCTGAAGCCGACTCCTAAAAAGTGTAACCTGTTTTGGAAACAAGTACACCACGTCGGCCACGTGGTATCAGAGGATGAAGTATCCGTTGACCCAGGAAAGATGGAAGTGGCTAAATCTTGGCCGGTGCTAACGAACAAGACCGAAGTAAGAAACTTTCTCAGGCTATGCACTTATTACCGGCGATTCGCTTGTCGATTTGTCAACATCGCTAAACCTATAACTAACTGAAGAAGGCAGAGACTTCATCTCGAATAAGAATTTCCAGGACGCCTTTGATGAACTGAAACACATGTTGGCCTCGGCGCTCATCTTGAGCTATCCTCAAGCCGAAGGAAAATTTATAGTGGATACTTATGCCAGCAACGTCGGCATCGGAGACGTGTTATCCCAAGTTCAAGATGACAACGAAAAAGTGCTCGGCTACTTCAGTAAAGTGTTATCAGAACCTGAACGTAACTACTGCATGACCAGGATAGAGCTGTTGGCCGTAGTTAAATCTGTGGAACATTTCCATAAATAACTCTATGGAGGGAAGTTCTTGTTAAGAATCGATCATGCAGCATTGATGAGGTTGCTATGTTTCAAAAATTCATAAGGGCAGGTTGTTAGATGGATAAAATATTTGCAGGAATATGATTTTGATTCAGAACATCGACCTGGAACTAGTCATCCTAATGCCGACGCGCTATCCAGGAGAAGTTCTAAAGCACTTAGTAGAATGGAAGAAGCAAGAAGCGCGACTTAATTGGGAAGTTGTAGCTCCGCATTTGCAGGAGTTAAAATCATATTGGTGGTAATGAGACTCGTTGGTAATAGATGGTCTACTGAAACGAGTGTTAGAAGACGAAGCTGGGACGAATAACCGAAAACGAAAGTTCCCGAAGTATTCCACGATGGGACGTCAGGAGGACATCTTGGAGTTCATAAAACAATGAAGATCAGAGGACGATTTTATTGGGTGAACTGCAAAAAAGTACGTCAAATGGACCCTCTCAAAAGAACAGGGCTCCTATGAGGCAATACAATGTCGGCAGTCCCTTTGAAAGGGTCGTGATTGATATTGCTGTACCGTTTCCAGATAAACAAATACCTTGTGGTTTCAATATATTACTTCAGTAAATGGGTAGAAGCTTATGCATTGCCAAAGCCAGGAAGCTGTAGCGATCGCCGAGACTCTAGTTAAACAATTATTTTGTCGGCTTTTTCGGTGTACCGTTTGAACTTCACTCCGACTAGGGACGAAACTTTGAATCAACGGTGTTCCAGGAGGTGTGCATAATACTGGGCATACGTAAAACCAGAACAACTGCATTGTACCCGCACTCGGATGGCATAGTGGAGCGTGTGAACAGGACCGTTGTCAAATATTTGTCAAAAGTTGTCGCAGATCACCAGCAAGATTGGCACCAGTAACTACATCTGTTTCTGCTGGCATATAGAGCATTGATCGACGAAACTACCGGCCACAGTCCATCTAATGTGCTTTCTGGAAGAGAACTACGTTCTTCATGCGATCTGAAGTTCTGTTTTAAACCAAACGAGAAAGTTTTTGGAGATGAGTGCGTATCGAACTTGCGAAAACGACTGGATGGAATTCGCGATCGAGTGAGGACGAACATCCATAAAGCAAGTGACTGAATGAAGGAATATTACGACAGCAAAGTTAGTGAATACGGATATCGGCGTAGGGACCTGGTCCGCCTGTTCAACTATCAGCGACGTCGAGGATTCTCACCTAAACTGCAACGATCGTGGGACGGGGCTTACGATGTTGTGAAGCGAATTAACGACGTTGTCTACCTCATCAAAAGGAAACCAAATGGTAAGCTAAAAGTAGTCCATTTTAATCGACTAGCTTCGCTTCTCGGAAATAATCGTGAAGAGGATGACCAGGATGTTCGAGTTTGTATACGCCCCGAAGAAGAACTTACCTATGGGAATTCATGGACAAGTACAAAAATGGTCACAAAATGCGTCACGATGCGACAATAGAGATTCAAGAGGATCTATTTCTGTCACTGAAGTGCGCATTAACGCATTGTGTTGCTCAGGGCCTAAGAATGGCAAAAGGTTACGGTCGAATACGCTGGCTATGTATTCGACAAGATGTTTGGAAGGATTGAACACCTCCAAACTCAGGACTCTCAGGTCAGCAAGGCACTGTACCTACCGGGAAATGAACGATATTTGTTCTATTTGGTGACCAAAGAGACTTCAATGAAAAAGCCAAATTATCAATCCATGTGGGACAGCTTGATAAGGTTAAGAAGGAAGCTGTTGGTGTTGGGGATCAATAAGACCAGAATACCAGAATTAGGCTGCGAATTGGATGGCTTAAACTGGAAGGTAAGAAGTACGATTGAAGAAATCTACCAATATACAGGCATTGAGTTTCTGGTGTGCTCTTACAAGCCACGGGCAACAGAACGGAAACGGCGGACAGTAGCGTTTTCTTTTTTGACGACAGTAGCTCCTGTTCCGTTATGGAACAGATTTAGGAAAGGAACAGTGTTACGTACGGTAGTTTCTAAATAGTGTTGAATTCTATTTATCTAATCTGCTATGTTTGAAGTTTGACAATTCTACTATTTTTAATGCTGACGTTCGTTGAGTGCAAAATAAAACCATTTTATGTTGAATATATCGCCTGAGTTGTTTGTCTTTGAGCCCCGACGCTTTTAAAGGAAGAAAAATATTATAATATTTTAAGAGTATAAAGAAAGTGGTTCTATCATTCAATCCGAAAGAGTGCGTAGCTATCAAAGCAAGTCAGAAAAATACAGATGCGTTTAGTCGTTTCAAAGATTTTTTAATTATGCAAATATAACATCGCTAGATGTAAAGCGATCGTTTTCTCTTCTTCTTCTCCCGTGTTTTCCGGAAATAGCTTCGGAAACGCACGTCATGTTAAGAATATTTAATCTCGCTTCTCCAGTTTTTCGTCACGTAACACGCTTAAGATTAAGTTTTTTTTAAATCATCGAGTTACATAGACCCTTGATTTTATTTTTTATACATATGACTAGAGATGGAAATGTCCCGTGTTCATTTAGTAATAGAGATCGATTCGTAACCTACAAAAACTTTTTCTATATATATAATATATCTCTGAATACTGACTCCCTATGCATACGAGAGTTCATTCGTTAGTTACGGTGAGCGTGAGCACCTGAATTTGCCCACTCTAGTTATGGCCAAAGTTCGCCCTTTTTCCGTACGTTTCACGAAATTAGCATAGACTAGACAGACATGTGTTTTGTCGACTCTCGGAAACCAGTAGGCGCACGGAAAGTGGCGAATTTAAGTTATGACTAAGCCTGCAGAAACGAGTGACGCTTCACGAAATTAATAGAATTGCGTTTAATGTTTTTTTTTAAGATATCGGTACCATTAAGAGGCCTTGCTATTATAATATTTGCTTCTAATCTTCTATATACCTTGAACACAACGTGGTCAATATAAATTATGTATGTATTGGATTTGCGAAGTTCCGTTAAAGAATATTTTTACTTTAAGCTTTTTAAGGTAAAAATGTATTTAAAAATACGATATACTTAAGCTAATATCTACACGCAAATTCAAGAACCGGGTACTTATACGATAAACTTATGTATGCATGTACCGTGTGCCTGAAGTGATTAGTTTCTGTGTGTAGTACTCTTGATTACACTTTTCCTAATTAATAATACTTCATTCATCAGAATAGTCAGTACAATATTTCAATAGAATAGTATTTACAATGCTTGACGTTACAAGCGAATTCTTCACTAGCAGTTAGTATTCATAATGGTACCTCTCTTAATAGCAGCGATTTTTTAGATTCACACGAATCTTTCACACAATTCGAAGCAGTTTATTGCATGTTCTTTGATTTAAGCTCGCCTCCTGACATTATGGCTACGAAAAAGGTTAATAAGGGTGACACTAATGCCGTTATAAAGTTCAGGTCGTCCTTCACTTGCTGGTTTATTAACTCTAATCTTTTTAATTTCTTTTTACGGTTGGAACGTTGAGGACAAAAATTTAGCGAGAGCGCTGAAAAGCAATGAATTAAGAGAAAGCATCTACGTACTCGGGCGTTAGGGTAGTTTTTAAATGCTAGCGGCATCGGCATGTCCCTTTACTGCAGGCGATTCTTCCTGAAGTTCTCGCAGGTAAACAAATTTAATTTGAAGAAACGCTGAGCGTCATTCTTAATCTTTAAATTACGATTTCCTTCACGACGTCCTCTAAAAGTTTTAAGGCACGCAGCTTTTTCTCGTCGCTATAAGCGATTCCTTTTTTAATTAGGAAAATTCTAATTAGAGAAAACCGACTCTGTCGTGTCGCTTGAAAATTTGCTAATGTCGTAGAAATTGTTCTGCTATTTAAAAGATAGGTACTTAAGAATTTCGTCCAATTATTGTATATTTCCGCTTAAACTAGCTACAATTTTCAAAACATCCAAAGGTATTCTATTAATTGATTGGATACCTTTTTAAAGCAACAGCAGACGTAGGCAACAGAGTACCTGCAATAATTAAAAATCCGTGTAGATCTTCAGTAAGAGCTTTGTAGGAATTGCATGTCAATATCAGATGATTTGGGCAGCCCTCTTCGTCACTACAGGGATGCAGAAGGAAGTCAATAATTTTGATTTCGTGCAAATTTTGAGGATGCTTTCTATGTCCAAACGTTAGTCTTGTAATAATAGACCGATGATAGCGAGAGAGATCACAATATAAATGCCAGGAGTTGATGTTAACCTACACACACTTAGTTAATTTTTCTATCCACGTCTCTCATATTATATACAAATATTGGCTCCATTCTCCTTTTTCTTATTTTATTTACCCACTCACACAGGATCGGCTTGTAGATCTCTCCGTTGTTTTATATATATTTAGCAAGGTTTGCTAGTATTTCGGAAGGTTAAATGCCGCAATGACTTTTAACTGAATAAAATTTTGCTATATTCGAATCTGTTGGTAGTCCCCTAAAACCTGCATATAATGTAACTTATTAAGTATTTAGACATGATGATCTTCGTGGTATTGATGGAATAATGAACGGAAGGTATGCGTTTCTTTGGCACTAGAGGGCGCCAACAAATGTCGAGTTTGTCGTTTTGAAAGTTGTGGCATAAACTGTGAGGCAACTGGGATAGAAGGTAGAGATAAAAAAATACTCTCGAAACCACGCTGACGACGCCGGGTAGGCAGAAACATGACTGTGTGTTAGAATATTTTTTTCTTTCATTTTGTTGCGTTTGCCGTGAATTATTCCATCAATACCATGAGGAATTTAAGCTAACTTATATATATATATATATATATAATTTAGCATATATATATAACATATATATATATATATATATATATATATATATATATATGTTATATATATATATATATATGTTATATATATATATATATATATATGGTTCTTCAAAGTATTTAAAAGAGATGCAAATAAGTGCTTCTCATGATTGTGTAAACCATTGTAGTTCGAAAGGATTATTTTGAGTAAGAGGCATCTGGTCTTGAATGTTTGGTCTGTTCGGTCTGTTTGCTATGTCCTCTACAGAGAAAAATAATGATTTTATTCAAAACGGCTAACATGTTTTTCAGGGTAAATGTATTTGAATTTCACAATAAGTAGTTGCGTCACAGTAGTTAAGTCACAATAAATAAATACATTTATTTAGTTCAACAAAATACTTAATTGTTATAGCTATCGCAGGTGATTGCTACGGCTACACTTTATAGTTGAACAAAAACTTGTTGTTTGCTATTTGTTTGAAACTTATGAAATTTATTTGTCTGTATTCAAACGTAGTCGGGGTAGCTATAATTCGATTGATACAATTAAATATGTATGCAGGACAGTGTGAAGTAACGAAGTTCATGTCCATTTTTGGTTTAACCATGAGTGACCGACAAAATTAAAATGAAATCGCAAAATAATGAAATTAAATTCAACATTGAAATGATATATTCAAAAACAAAATTATATTCTAAAATAACAGACAAAACGTCAATGGGATTGCTTCGTAATTAAATGAATCGCGGAAAGTTAAAGATAGATTGTTTTCCATGAATACCTCTTTCGCTTACTTTGATATTTTTTATACACACTGATTGTAAGTATTATAGTTGTAGGTACTATACAACTGTTAAGTATTATTCAGTTTGCTTCAGTTTTCTACAGATAATAATAATATACAGCGTTAGTAAAAAGTCCCGGAACGGTCGAATAACTTTGTTATTTGAAAATTATGATTTCTGAAATTTGGTGTGGGGGTATAGTTAATATAAATGCATTTTATGCAATACAGTCAATATTTTTTTCACTTCCGGTTTAATCGGCAATACGCCCAACTTTTTTTTTTAAATAGAACGCCCAGATTTTTTTACTACTACCCCACTTTTGAATGCAAAATAAAAAACTACGTTCAGGAAGTATTAAGATGTTTATTTTTATTTACAAGAAAACAGTTAAAAAATTAAAAAAGTGTCCTAATACAGAAGAATCAAGATACCTGTCTATTCAGGTTGCGATTGCAATAATTGTTCAAAATGCTCTCCATTTACAATTCGACAAAAATGTAAACGGTCAGTAAAATTTCTTATTGAATTTTGTATTTGTTCTGGAGTGATGCGATTGGCTCCTTGAACTATTCTCTCTTCCAATTGTTCAAGATTATGGGGACGATTTTTGTACAATTGACATTTCAAGTGACCCCAAAAGAAAAAATCTAATGGCGAGAGATCTGGCGAACGTGCTAGCCATTCGATTGCTCCTCTACGTCCGATCCAACGTTCCGGAAAAATGTCATTCAAATAATCGCGGACATTATGGGCAAAATGGGGGGGAGCTCCATCTTGTTGAAACTAAGAATGTGCATTAGGGTGATCACCTATGTTTGCATTTGGAAAGAGGGCCGCAAGTGCTGGAACAACCTCATTTCGCAATAAATTTAAGTAGACGTTGCCAGTTAAATTTCCTCTTATAAAAAATGGTCCTATGATGTTGTTTCCAACAAGACCAGCCCAGACATTCACCTTTTGAGGACGCTGTGTATGGACTTCTTCAATCCAATGCGGATTTTCAATTGACCAGTAGCGACAATTATGTCTGTTCACAGTGCCGTTGAGACAAAACGTTGCCTCATCTGAAAAAATGATGTGATCTAAAACATTAGGCTGCTGCTGGATCAATTCCGTCATTGTTTCGCAAAATTGTAGTCTACGATCTGGATCATCTTCAGTTAACTCATGGACGGGATACATTTTATAGGCTTTCATTCTTGCTGATTTAAGAATCCTATGAGCAAATTTTTGAGAGATCTCATGAATTTGACCTAATTCTGTTGTGGACACGTGATGATTTTCTTCCACTGTAAGTAAGACATTCAAACTAGTTTCTTCATCTGTTGCTGTTAATGGACGTCCCCTTCTAGGTAAATCCTTCACCTGACGAAAGACTTCAAACTTTTGAATTGTTCGGCATACCGTACTTTTACTAATGTAACGATCCGGATAAACAGTATTAAACAAAATACGAACCTCTTCAAAAGAACGTTGACGATCACCGTACCCACGCATCATTAATATCTCAATTCGTTCTGATTCAGTAAGTTTTACTGCCATTTTCAAATGTGTCAATGTCTAAAATAAGTAAATTTACAGCGATGCAAAAGTTAAAACGGTTTTAAAATTGTCAAATGTGACGGCAAAAAGAATGCAAACACTAAACAACAACTTTTTTCAAAGGTATCTTAATTTTTCTGTATTAGGACGCTTTTTTAATTTTTTAACTGTTTTCTTGTGAATAAAAATAAACATCTTAATACTTCCTAAACGTAGTTTTTTATTTTGCATTCAAAAGTGTTAAAAAAATCTGGGCTTTCCATTAAAAAAGAAAAGTTGGACGCATTGCCGATTAAACCGGAAGTGAAAAAAATATTAACTGTATTGCATAAAATGCATTTATATTAACTATATCCCCACACCAAATTTCAGAAATCATAATTTTCAAATAACAAAGTTATTTGACCGTTCCGGGACTTTTTACTAACGCTGTATATTTATTTCGAATAAAGGCACGTTATGATCGTTGTAGCCATGATAGAAGACAACCAGCAGCGTCCTCACAATGACGAATTTTAGACTTTATAGATAATAGTTTGCCGTTTTGTTATGCAAGATGCGACAAACAAAATTACATCAAAATTACCTTTTTCTATAATTTCAGAAAAAGGTAATTTTGATGAGGAATTACCCAAATGCAAAGTGAGGTTATCAACTGTACGACAATTATAATATTGATTCGTTACATACTCAGCTACTCATGCAACGTGTTTGCCTAGTGCCTGAGTGGTTTTCCTTAGTGCCTAGTAGCATTAGCTGTTCCCTAAGCAATTTATAGAAAACATTTTCAAATAAAAACAACAAAGGACAAAGAGTGGAAAATAAAACTTAAGGAAACGAAATCAGTTGACATTCACACTGACGTTTCCTGAAAAACTAAAAAAAGAAAAGAAGAAATACCAGGTCAAAAAATGCTATATCAGTAAATATTAAAGCTAGTGTAGACTTATGGTATACATTTTTGGGCTTGCAACAAAAAGGTGGAACTTATCCAAACCTCTCAGAATAAAGTACTAAGAAACATTGCAAGTGATCCTGGTACATGAGGAATAGGGACACTCAGAGGAATTTGGAAACACGTAGTTTGTAGATAGCGAAATCAACCACTGTAACGTGCAAGCAATCCATATCATTGACAATGCCGACATAGTAAGAAGCCCCAAGAGGAAGAAGCCTTTCAAGATAATGTCATGTAACAGTGTTAGTTATAAGAGCACAATCGGTGATTGCACCAGTGCTCGAGAAAGGTACATCTCCAGCTGTTTGAATAACCCAACCTGTTGTACTTTAGAAATAGAGCATAAGATTATATTTAGGAGGGTAATTTGAAAGGTCTCAAACCTAGGGCCACCAATCAAAAATATTCTGGTAATATAATTGCAGATGCGTTGAAAAATAGTTTATTTAAAATTTAAACCACGTTGAACGTTCACTTCTTATTTAATTGAAAAAAATCGAACATCAAGTCATCATTAAATTCTTGGACTAGAAAGCCAATATGCCAGCACAAATTAAAAGCGAGATAGACGGTGTTTACATTGCGTCATTGCACGTCGGAATTGAAGTTTGGGCAGCTGAATTTAAACATGGTTTTACCAGTTTGGTTAACGATGGGAATTCCCCAGAATTGTAACCACTATGCACGTGATCGAAAAAGTTCATAGTAGCAAGTGGTACTAGATGGCTGTCGATAGAAAATTAGAGAGATACCATAGACTGCGGATATCTCGAAGGAACGTGTTTGTCATATACTGACTGAAGGTTTGGGCATGGAAAAGCTAATCGCGTATTGGATGCCGCACTTGTCCACTTATGATCAAAAACGCATTTAATTAACATTTTCAAAGCCTAGTCGAAGTAATTGAAACGAAAAAAATTTTGGCGTCAGTTGACAGCAGTAGATGAAACACTAGTACACTCTTGAAGCCAAGGTCCAGTCGATATAGTGATCTGCGAAGAGTGAACCTGCTTCGAAAAAGGTAGAAGACTGTTCTATAGGCGAGAAAAGTGATGGACACTGTTTCCTTGCATAACCTGGAATGCATCACAAGTAAGTAGAAGTGAAGGTAGAAGTTTCGCTCGGAGGAGTGATTTTTGTTGAACGAGGAAGCCATCACGTTTGTAAATGCCTATTTTGTATGTAGAGCAATGTACGAGAGTATATTGGTCAGAGAAAGGGTTGTTAGCAACTGACACAATTAACTTAAATTATCTGGTGTCGACTAACGTAGACTAATTCAAATTTGGAAAATGTGATTATTGTCACATTTTTGCCTTTGGACGTACAATTACATATATTGCTAAGTAAATTACTGATACAAGTGCTTTACTTTTACACCAGTTGTAAAATCATTATATGAAACATCACTTCCTTTTACACAGTGTTTATTTGAAAAATAATTTATTTAAAAAATGTTATAATCACATATCTATATATGTTGCAATTGAGATTATTCACAATAACAACAAACACATTTTAAATTTTGGGTGTAGCGTTTTAAAAGAACATAAATTTGCTTTCTGGATGCCTACACATTTATGTATGTGTTCAACTATATGACGGGCTCATAAATTGCTACTATAAAATTGTTTGATGCATTAATGTATTTTCCAGCAGTTGCCCATAAATCTATCCCTGGTTTTTGTTTGTTCGAGCAGTTTAGAGGAAGCTCTATATTTATTACTTGAATCCATCAAATCTTATGTACAACCTGCTTGTAAAAGTCCATGTTTAATAAAAATAATTGATTAGAAGCAATTTATTATTGTAAATGTATACTGTACCGCTACATAAGAACGGATTATCTGTATTGCTAAAAATGGAACTTTATCAGTGAGGAGACCTTCTATTATCTTGTCTACCTTTTTTACAACGTAGATTTGTTATGAATTGGGGAGTTTCAACTTGATACCCTTTCGGCAGTTTAATAAACAATATCATGAACAAACACCAGATTTTACATCAATTAATAACGGAGAAAATATGCCGGGCCCTTTCTAAGTGGTACAATTTTTCTGAAATATTAACTTTCCCAGACTGTAATATAGGTACATCCTAGGATTTACCGCTTGGCGTCACTGTAAACTATCGGCGTATCTGCAAAGAAGAAATGGGTAGGTTCGTCAGCAAATCTGACGAATCCTTAAGTAGTCGTATTTTGTGCAAGTACTGTTACGTCCTAGAATTACTGTATGTCTTTGGGAGACGAAATTATTTGGCAGTTGAATATTGAGGACCGAAAGAACATACTATGTAGGCGAGGTCCGATTTCTTTGAGATTATCGTTGGCTAGAGGTCTACTTACTAATTAATACCTCCGGGACTCATACGAAGGGACTCGGCTGTATAAATCTCAAATTTCTCTCATGTTAGACATCTGTACTATCAATGCACGTGACTGAATAACGCTGATAACGTTTTAGCCATATTGATTACAATAGCTCTTAACATGATAATATGTCCCGTAATAGATGGCGGCGGAAATATATAATGCCTACCTCCTTAGAGGAAGGCTGTTGACCTACGTTCTCGTATGCAACCGGTTTACATCGACCAACTGGGAACTGTTGGAACAAGTTCGAACTTTAGTGCAAGGAGATCGGTTGGTCGCTGGTGGGTCCTCCTTTCTTCGTGGTACCCATGTTAGAGAAGTTCTCTTCTCATTCTTTGATGGGTAACGGAACCTACCTCGCATCTTACTCGCCGGGCTCCAAGCCACATATGGCGGTAACTATCGGCCGGTCGGAGCCTAGGTCCCCGAAATGCGATAGCTATTGGTTTCTCGGGGCCTACGTCGCCGGTCGCTAATATCTATCGATCAGCCACGTAATGAAAAACGATCGTGATATAAGCCTAGCGTTGACGGTGTGTTCGTTAAACAGAAACCTCGGATGAAGTCAAACAATCACGACTAGCTCCAGGCATTAAGGTCTAGGTAAGGAGGTTCCGGCATTAAGACGAACCCGAAGGATTCTCCAACCAGCCAAGACACGATCGAGTACAGCCTCCTCCTCACGCTTATTACTCCGGAACCAGAGGTCGGATAGTGCAATTACGAGGCTTTATGGATAAATATTTACACATAAATAGGTGGCGACAGCTAGTTATTTCTAACACGCTCTTCAGTAAAATGTCATGTGTTTTGAGGTACTGTTTTCAAAAGTATTGGTTTTGAACATTATTGGTTAAAGTTATATTGTTGGATAACACAAAGTAATTCTTTTCGAATTTAAAACAGACGTCGTACAATTGGTCTCAATATTCGAAATGAGAATATAAACCCAGAAAGATATCGCAATCAAATATTGGAGGTTTTCATAGATAACCTTGACTGGGATATTCTTTAGAGGAAGGTGAAAAGCTTACACAAACTCGCAAACTTTAACACATACTATATTCTTCTCATACAGGAACAACTACAAAAACAAAACGACGGGTGCGCATGTTCTCCAACGTGGTCGGTATAATTGTACGAACTTACAATAGCGTTTAATATACTACAATGATGAATTGTAAGGTGACTATATTTAGCAAGATGCTGACTTGCTTGATTAGTACAAATCGTCGGCCACCAAGGCCTTAAGTTAGTTCATCTAGATTTCTATCCGTTTGCTTCGGATTTCGAATTTACAATATGACTAAGGAGTTTACCATCAACTACAACAAATATTTTAGAGTGTTCAACAATAACTAACTTATAAATGTAGAATCGAACGGTGGACACAAAAATTCATAATTTCAATGTTTTGGTTAACGCTAAAGATATTTGTTATCCCTAATCTTTAATCTGTTCATATTTTATTGAATTGCCTTAGTTTCTTAGAAATGTTACATTTAAAAAATGCGTTAAATGTAGCTATTTCATTCTGCAAGCCTCATAAATTTCCTCTATACAGTCCCATTATGAATGTCAAACCTAATTGTGCGAGATTAACATATTATAAATAACCATTATAATTAATACGTTATTATATTATACGTTTCCTAACTTTAGTATGAATGTATTTGGCAATGGAGAATCTGCTGCGATTGCTTATTTTACGAAAGCATTAGATTTGCGACAAGCAAATTCAGTACTGAATTCCAATGGCAGGCTGCTTGATCTTGCCTTTACAAATATTCCTGTATTGCTGTAAACTGTGCGTGACATAGTACCATTTGTTTTAGAAGATTTACATCGTCCTGCTCTGGAAATAATTTTGCATTACGATACTGTGTAAAGACCTATCAACTCTCCATTCAACAATAACGTGCGCTGTAACTTTCGTCGTGTGGATATGGCGAAATTGTATTCAGGCATACCAGCAGCTATTGAGTGGAATTTCTGATCCAGTTATAACGACGTTGATCTAGCGGTGCATGCGTTTTATAGCATTCTTTATTAAGTCTTTAATCGATGAGTGTCTAGGATCAGGTCAGAGCGTCGTGAATATCCTGCATAAATCAACTAAATCTGAGTACTATCTCGATCAATTTAAAAGTTTGCGTAGGGTTCTTATTATTAAGAAGAAGAAGATATTATTAAGATTAAAAGTGTATACATTAGTTAACAGGAACACATCCAATTAGAAATTGTTAACAATTTTAAGACCTTTTGAACATTTGTGAATAACAGAAGATTGGAATCTAGAATTCCAGGACAATTAGGAAGAGTTGCTACAGCCTATATCAAGTTGATATATCAACTATATGCATAGGATGTTTCACACTACAACAACTACTATTTCAGTTGCGTCTTCCTTTTATCCGTCCGTATACATATATATATATACACGTATATATATATTCAGTTACGGAGAGCGGTGTATTGTACAGTGCTACAAGGATCAAAGCAAACTTAACGTCTGGAGATGACAGTATACCGGAAGTTGGCGTGAGGAACTGTGCTTCGGTGCTTGCTCCTCTCTTTAATGTGTTGTTTAACTTATATATTAAGCCGTCAATGTTTCTCAATATCCGGCAGATCACCAAAGTAATCCTTGTTTTCAAACGTAAAGAGGACGGTCAAAATATTTTTGATTATAGACCGATAAATATATTATCAAATTTTGCAAAAGTATTTGACGTCGGGTTTACTGATTTTACCAAAGCCTATGATACTGTAGATTATAATTTTCTTTTAACCAAGTTAGATGTCATTGGATTCTGCCCAGCGCTTCTTAGAATCCTGTCGTTTTATCTTACGAATAGGGTGGGTTACGTGTTTTATAATAGCTTTACATCGGGTATATTTAATATATCGTCTGGTGTGCCACAAGGTTCAAATTACTTTTCGGGCCATTACTTTTTAATATATTTATAAATGATCTTGATAGCGACAGATTGCATTGCGAACTTTTGGCATATGCAGATAACTTAAAAATTTATAATGTAACTATTGATAATGTTGATTGTATTAACCTATAAACCAATCTTAATATCATTGATGAGTGGATTTAGAGATATTCTCTAAATATAATATCTAAAAAATAACAAATGCTCGGTTGTTTTATACACTAGATCTTCAAATCTTATTATATTCTAATACACTCAAATCAGAAATAGTCTCCAGAAAGGTCAAGGTTAACGATTTGGGTGTTCTCGTCTGAACTTTCCTGATCATATTTCCGGGATATATTCGTCAGCCTCTCGTTCACTTGGGTTTGTCATAAGATCATGTCGTAACCTTAATAATCCTCCAGCAAGTAAAACTGTGTACTTCTTTTTACTTCAAAGTAAACTAGAGTATGCGTCTTTGGTTTGGTATTCATATTATACATACTAACAACTTACGATTGAGAAGTTTGACTAGTTGTTTGATCTGATTAGCACCTTACATTGTATTTTTTATTCTTATTTTGTCCTTTAAAGGGTATTTACTGTTGGACAATAAATAAATACTATTATCCCTGCTTGAGACACTACTGATGTAAAAATATTATTTAGATGATTCAATTTAACAAAAAAAAAATGGAAAGTAGGAAATTCAACTTGTCCTTGAAGGTCAACAATGATGTAGACACATCGTATAAATTCTAAATCTAGGATGTTTATGTACGTGTGTAGGTACTTACAACCTAGATATGGTAATCGCTCTTTCAGATTTAAAATCGTTTCCTTTCCATTGGACTATATAGCTAGTTCGCGAGCAGTTTAATCCATCAGCGTCATATCTGCATAACCACAATGAAGTATAGACAACCACTCATCAGAAGTGAAGGACTGCTACGTAAATTTATACCCGGCGTTCGCCCAACCGAGCCAGACGAATTACCTTGATATTTTCTCCAGCCATGGAACATATGTAAGCTTGTGCAAACCTGCATAAATCTTGAAAATGTACATATATTTCTAGAGCTGTAGAAGTTCGTTGAAATTGTCCAGAGAATATGAAGGAAGTGTATTGAAGCTACAATGCCGATTCGGATGCAGGAATAAAATAAACTTAATATCCACCTAAATGTATGAGTAACATAGACAGCAAATTTACGAAACAGACTAGAAGGTAAAATGATGGAACATTGTAGGAAATATTTTAAAGAGCTAACTTATATATTCAACAAGAGACTGAAATCGTAAGAGAGGATGGGCTAGAAGATTCAATGCAAATGTTAAGCGAAGCACTTAGCAAAGGCATCTCTTGGGGAATGTTAATAAATGTTATTTCTTTAAAACAGACGTAGCCAGATCTACGGATGAGAAAAAGGTCTTAAAATGGTTAAATAGAAGCAAGGTATTGAAACAAAAAATATATGCCTAGCGATCATTGCGGCACGTGATGTTAAACCACTTAACTACATTTGTATATTTTTTACATCTTACTATTCTTTGCGTCTGGGCCAGTCAATTTTATTTCTTATCCAGACTACACGTACTGTACCCTACCTGTATGTATATCCTATGTTATTAAAATTGTTAAAGTTCGGTAATATGAAAATAGGTGTCAGAGAACTTTTTGCGTCTGAGAAAAGCATATCTTCAAAAAGATAGAGAGGATGGATATAAATATGATAAAAATATACATGTTTGCATATTTTCGCGGGTACTGCAATATGTTGTCTTCTCGAATTTCTTCCCGCGTATTGTTTGTTGAGGCCATGGTCCTTCTGAGGACTCGACAAACAATATGCAGAAAGAAACCCCATATACATATATATACATGTGCAGCATGAAAAAGATACGAAAACCAGTGACGATGGGTGATCTCTTCGAGAATTTCCGTTGTAATCTACAACAAGAAAAGTACACGAGAAAGTCGAATCATCACCTGACGCCGCTGAGTTTCGCTATCCAAATTTTCTAATACACATGGTGACTTAATACTTACCCTAAACGTTGACAGATTATCTACCGTGCATTCCAGTATTGCTTCTCTTCCTACCGGAACAGTAACATTAGCTATCGGGCCAATAAACTTTGGGCTCTCTGAAACTAAAGCATTCCAATGTAACGTAATCAACCACACGTACAGATGCGTATAGGAAAATTTAATAAATTTAAATTAAATTCAAGCGCGGACGCCAACTATCAATAAACGCTTTGTGATAAAATTCAACCGTTCAACTACCTATTATTTCGGAACCTATGCTCTAATGAGATTTTGAAATTGGATCTCGTCACAGCGGTTTAAAATAAAATTAAATTCAATTGAAAATATTGAATGCTTCAAATGCGCAATTAAGCAATAAATAATAACAACAACACGAAAATGCGGCTTCAACAAATGGTTTTATCGTTTCGGATTTAGTCAAACTTATATATTTTAGCTGATTATTATTAGCTCTCCTTTATTAACATTTTCACTGATGATTGTGTATACGTTTTAAGTCATTTTGAAGATTAAATATGATGTACTAACACAGACTATATCCTATTGCTTGTGCTTTCGATAGATATTGAGAAAAATTGGGCGGCCCAAAACATGTAGCAAATACACGTAATTAAAAGCTTGTAGTACTTAATGAAAATGTGATATATACGAAAATTTTCACCCAATTAAGTGGCGTCTTATTGGGAAAAATTATATTTATTATATATAAAATATTATATATAATATTTTATGTTATTTTTCCCTATTAACGTAAGGAATTCAGTAAGTGACCTGTATGTTTTCTAGACCTTAATCCATCAGATTTTTTTCTTTGCAATCGTCTCAAATTACGTGTTTAGGTTAGATTATCAACTACTTTGCAGGAGCTTAGACAAAGGATAGTCGTTGTGTGCTTAGACAGAATAATTTAGTATTTGCACTGTATGCGGGAAAGTTCAGTTGCAAAGTGAACAGATTTACGTGAAGTTGTGACTGTAACGATCTAGAACAATAAAGTAATAGTAAAATTGCGCAACACGTACTTCGCTTTGCTTATTTTATAACATTTGAGAAGGAGAAAACCTAATACAATTCAAGCATAATTTTGTGAGATTACAAAATAAAGGTTTTGGAAACTATAACATGGGTTATTAAGTATTATCCGGAAGCTGGGATAGAAGATTATAAAAATTCCATCAATCGAGTGTGGCGAATAATATTACCCGAGGAATATTGAGGAAATTACCAGTTCAATATTTGAAAATGTCATTAGATACCTTTTAAATAATTTTTAAGAAGTATACAAGCAATTAAATAATTTAAATACATTTTCGAAGAAGATCATGTTCGTTAAATACTAAAAAAACTCATAGTATCAATGCTAAATTAGCTCTTCATTTTAGTATTAAGTTATTTGATCCAGCGGTGAAGATCTGGGCCTAGTGTCTCTTCTCTTAAAAATATTGACAACGCCATTGACTAAAATAAAATATTGGTTGTTTTGCTAGATCCCTTGTTCAATCTTGACCAAAGGAGGGACAATTTCTTTCTGAGTATTTACTGTTTTTCCGGTATTCTATCATGTATGAACTAAACTATCGACGATTTAATGTGAAAATGTTATTGTAATGGGCATTAGTTGACTATGGTCCTTTATATACTATTGTTACCTGTTAATTTTGTTAGTATCAACAGTTTATTATTTGCCTATTAAAGTATTACCTAATTTTTTATTACGTGGTGCCAGGAATATTTAATAATGAGTAATACATTATTACTAGTAATACATTGTCAAAACAGTTTTTCGAGAATACCGCAGGCGATATCCAAACAAAGGGATGGTGAATACTTTTCCGATTTTTTATCAGCTTTAAAGGAACTATCTATGAACTGCGGCGTCGTAGAGATCGTAGATCAAATTATTTCCGGAATTTCCAATCAGCACACACAAAATAGAAATTAAACGTAGACTCTGGCCGTGGAAGCCTACGTTTCTATTTCACAGGCAAAATTATTTTCCGATGAGAGATAAGTTGACGCTAGATGGTGTTATTAAAATTTATTTAGGAAATGCAACATTACGATAAATAACGATAGCAATCAGAAAGCTGACACATAGATTCAAAACTAATAAGACACTTGCAACACATAATACAAAGGAGAATATTTCTAATATTATTTGTAAAAGTAACATAATTACACAAGCTTCTACAAACAATATTGAAGTACCTGAAACTAACGAAGCAGCAGCCATAGTTGAAATTTTAAATATTGAAAGTAATTGTAATCCACTGCAATAAAGTATTCGTCACACTGACAGTTGATTCCATAAAAATGGAAAAGTCCCAAGAAAAATGGAAGTCGACACCGGATGTACATATTCAACTTATATTTCGAATATACGACTAACATATGACAAACGACATCTACCACTAATAGGATGTGCTCAAGTGACTGCAGTGTACCGACAAAAGGAATTTCCTTCTAAAGTTTATATTGTTGATGCGAATCTGGATTCTATATTAACTACAAGCAAATGTCAATAAAATTGGAGCTAAAGATACTGATTGCCAGAGTAATGTACAAATAACTAATTTGACCACTTCATGCCAAGATATTTTCATCATTGAGGTTGGTTGTCTGAAAAATATCGAAGCTGAATTATTTTTACGATACGAAAGACATTTGTTGAAGGCAGGAACAGTTTCTTACTCAGGTTGAAGCAGAAATAGATCAACAATGCAATTCTCAGAGTGGGTAAGACCTGTTGTACCATCATCAAGTATAGTGATTAGCTCTTGTTGGCGAGGATTACATGGTGACATTAAATCTAGTGCTTAAATAGGAAGAATATCCGTTTCCGTAGAAGAACGCTTCCATAAATTGTCAAGGTGATTGACTTTTTCCAAATTTGATGCTCCAGAAGTTTACGTGCATATGGGTGTAACAGAAAATATTAATACTTAAGACCATTAGAGTAAACATTAAATAGCGAAAAATTGCATAAGAAACAGATTTTCTTTATAGGCTTTAATACCGATGTTAATGGTCTATATAAAACACAAGAAAAGATAAAAAATCTGAACGAGTATCGTCTGCTGTTAATTCGTTGATAAGGAAATGCTGTCAATGTATTGATATTTTAAGCAGTTATATATTTTACTAATATTTCATTGTTCATAATAAGCTCAATCATGAGAAGTTCACGTTAAGGAGGAATCCATTGTAGTTTGATGCTTCGCACATTTATGGAATATCCACCTTCCCGCAAAATATGCATAAACCTAATTTGTTATCTATTTATTGAAAATTAAAATCAGCCATATGTATTTACGGAGCGCTTGCTAGATTAATACTGCCGGATCTCACAATTACAAGAAGATATTTACAGGAACTTATATGCAAATGTCGAAAATGCGCCCACGGGAAATTATAAACCTATTATATTATAAGATGAAACAATCTACGAATCAAGACTGAATTACAGTGTTCCTTCAAAAGATACCAAGGTACCATTCAGATACGAACAAGAAGTAGAATTGTGGTATTATTTAAGCTACCTCTTCCGAAACTAGTATATTTAGAGGTTTTAAAATGTAGCAGGAAACTCATTGTTTATTTGCTTCTTGAAGTAGAACAATGGTGCACGAAACTTTGAACTTGCAAGTGCAATACATAACCGCTAAACGTTACCACGTCACTTGTAAATTAAAGTTTCTAAAAGTTTAATATTTGCCAGCTTAAAATTTCCTTCCCTTTTTTAAGGTTAGTAGTTTCTGAAGTTTAGAACGAACTTGAGATTCGTATGACCTGTCACTTATACACATACATTCGTACTTACCGTATATAGAGGCGCTTACTAAATTGTTAATATTCCAACGCGCAAGAGCGTTATTTACTTGCGGATGTGATTACAAAGTCGAAGTTCATGTAGACAATCGGCTTCGAGCCTAATGTATCTGCTGTATTAAATGATCCCTGACGAGCCCAGAATTTGCATACGTACTTCATGATATATGCTGTAAATGTTTTATGAAAATCGATTACTCCGTTTCCAAAACATTTAGCGCATGGATCATAACCTATTCAGAACGTATTTACAACACTGCAACGGCGTTGAGCGTAACGAATTGGTACGTAGTCAGGATACCCACCCTTACACAGCGACGGTCTTTCTAAATAACCTATTCAATGTGATTACAACTGTTATCTGCCGAATGGGGAAACACCTCTTCGAAAGTTGACAGATTTTCAGTTTTGCCAATATAACTATAGAATGGGGGGAAAATAGAAGGAAGGAATAAATGTCCCTTTAAAATAATCTTTGCTAGAAAAATTGTAGTGAAGGTTGCGCTGGCTAATTGAGGAACTATCGTGGACATGTCATTATTCCAGTTTATTATATAGTAATATATAAGAATTAGTCCGGGACGGCGCTTTCGAGGACACGAATGGTCTTCATTATCAACCGGTGACCGAATCATCATTATATGTCATTACTGTGTGTGTCATTATTATATGTCCTTACTGTGGACCAAGTCAACTATAGAAAATGAATCATGTGACATAAGATCCCCTTGGTCCATAAATGCTTCCTAATTATCCTGATCTTTTTGTGTTAATGAGTACTCCAGATATCCAGATGCTGAAGATATGCACCCAAAGAAGAAAAATGTGTCGAGGAGAATTCATAATAAAAAATGATAATGTAACAGGTAAAAAAAAACAATTTCTCGAAATAAATTTTCTTCCACAAATATCTAACCAAGTGAAGTGCAGAAAGCAAATAACAAACACAATTTTGTCCAAGAAAATTAAAAACCTTTAAAGGTATAAAAGGTGCAGCCTCGCAAGAAGCTTACTGCTCTAACTTGGGTCGAATTACTTTGCGCGGAAGAGTGGTAACATCCAGGGAAAAATAGTAACGAAAATTCTGAATCTGGCTACTTCGTACTTACTTTATTATCAATTAATTTAATTATTAACTTATTAATTTAGTTACATATAATTCCTCTACCATAACCAATTAATTATTAAGAGAGAAAAAAAGAAAAAAAGAAAATTGCAATTTTACACACTCCAATGAACCTATCCTGATATTGCTTTTTAGCTTAGCTTGATGAAGTATTTGTTAGACATGAAATCGGTCTTCTAAGTTGAAATAAAAGAATTTGAGAGAAAACATCGGGATACTTTTTTCAATTTCTCCAATTTAATAAGAAAATTGATGGCCAAAAGCAACTAAAACGTCATAAAAAAATTTCGAGTAAGTTTTTCACTGCAAAACCAAATAAAGATGCTCGACGTTATGCGATAAGTTAATGCCACTTGTCTCTGCACTGTTTTCGGAACTTGGCTATCAAAATGTAAAAAATTAACTTTACTTATTTCCCTTTAATGTTCTAAATTCATGATAGATGAAAATGAACTACTTATAATTCGTTTCCTTACTTTATTTTTTGAGTATTATCTTAGCAAAAACTAACGTAAAATCAGTATTAACGACTTAACAACGTATATGAGATTTGATGTTATGGACTTGTGAAATTAGTGATTTAGCACTGCGTCCATCGATATCTGCCAAAGGTCCAGAACTCATCAGACGAATTAAGCGGGCGAAGGCAAACGAAATTAATGACGTGAAAAAAAGAAAAACAATGTTTATCCACGAGAGCAAAATAATATTACACATATAAATGGAAATAACAGCGTCTTAAGACAAAACGAAAACTCGATTAGCTTCAAGTTCAATAGTAAGAAGCTCAATAATAAGAATTATACGCGCGTCGTTAAGACGGTGTGTGTTCAAATGCAGGCCTAAACATTCGTAGAGATTCTGAATCATGCAGCTGAAGACTGTTAACGGGACAACGGTTAGGAATCTCATATATCGGCATACGAAGGTAATATAACTCTTTGGACTTGGAACATAACCCACAAATCGGTCTCGGAGGACAAACCTCAGACAGGCTTAATGCAAATCATTTTAGCCTAAAAATGCCTTCAAATTTGCGTTTTTTATTTTAGGTCTCGAAAGCCGTTCGTCACAGGTTCAATTTCTCTTCGAGTCCAACGCGACACAAGGATCCCTATTGTGAGTGTCGAAAATAAACTAGCCGGTGCCTTACTTATTGACGTTATTTCTTAATTGCATATTATAAGTAAGAAGAAAAATGGTTTTTCTAATATTTGATATTGATATCCGGGAATGTGTCCATTTTAGAAAAAAAGCACCTTGTGGTGAACATTTTTCATAAACAAAATTCCTGTCGATGAAAATAGCTTTTTTGTGTTATACGGATGATGTACTCAAGTTCAAATTGTTCCGTTATATCTTTTAAGTGTGGATAGAAGCAATTCTGCGTTATTGCTACATTCCACAAAAAATTTTAATTAAATTTTATCCCTTTGACAAGATCACGCCTTTCTATACCTTAATCATATTAACATATTTACGTTTTATGATTTAATGAAAATTTTATTAAACCAACATGTGGTGTTATTACACATGACCTCTCACACAAGCTGAATTTTCCCTTTGTTGATGAATAGCACGGTATATACATTTCTGTTATCATTTACATCACTCTCAAGAAGTGATCTAACTTAGCGGCCTGTATATATGTTTACGTGAATTTAAGTTTGTCTTAATTGTCCAAACACTTATTTGACATGATCCGTATCATTAGATTATTGCATACGAAGATTTGTTTGTTGGTAATAATAGAATTACCCTAGCTTGCCTACCCTAGAATCGGAACATTTATGAGTGTTATTTTCTTATATAATTTACACAAAGATACGTAAAGGAAATATAATTAATACAATTGTTAGGAGTATACGCACGCTCGCGCGAGTTGCGCGAGAAATTAAGCGTTTGTATTTTCAAGCTCATTTAACCCGACGCTATATATTTTTAGCTGTTTCCCTAAGCAAATTAACGCGTTTCTTCCAGAGACGCTTCCCAACCATTACCGAGGCAAGATCTATGTAGAGTCGTACCTAATTTTGTAAACAACTTAGCGTCCTATTAGAGTACCTATCTAGATTCCGGTAAGTAGTTATTATTATTGACTACTATGATTGTGTATCTTTCCTAACCGATTTGCGGTTAATTTATTCAAATCCATTTCAAAATGAATTCCTGACTATGAGAGTTTCGAATTAAGCGACCTCTCCGGATACGCAGAAGACATCAGTGCAGTCTTATCACGTGAATTATCCTATTATTCGACTCAGAGCCCGATTTTCTCAGGTACTAACCTGATATCCCGACGAAACTCCAAAATTCAAGGTTAATTTCCCGAGAGAATGCAATAAAGAAAATAGAATGGAACATTGTGAAGTTTCTCTTATCTTTGATAGTTTTCGTCTATTGATGTTATTTTTATCCGTTATTTATGCATTTATATGTCCGTATTTATTGATGTCATAACCAGATATATGCTCTAAACTATTACCGTTAATAACTATTATAAGACTATTCGCTTTTACTGTTTAGGAAGCTTATTAATTTAATACAGGGCATTAATTCTAGAAAATTACTGTTAAAATTTAAATTGTTAAAAGATTTATTATTTGTTTATCTTGTATTGTTTGTATCTTATTGGCCTGGTATTCTTTTTTATTTACAATGTAATAAATATTTTTATACTTCAAAGAGCATTGTTAGATTCGAACGAAGCCAAGGATACATGTGCAACAGAAATTATTGTATATTTTTAGTCCTTGCGTAACATTGATCAATATACTAGGTACTAAAGGATATTTTTCTGTCGTAGTTTCGAGAGCAAAATAGATATTCTTGTGGTAGTTTAGATAAGTAAGTTGAGTTAACTCTTATAAATAATGTGTTAAAGATAAACAAGGAACTATTCTTAAAATTAGAAAGCCTACTACTATTTTTTTTTTTACTAGCGCGTCACGTAAGAACCTACGCATTCTTTCAAATATCGAAGCTTCAATTTAATACTAAATTTAAACACTGCCAACACTGAAAATTACTTTGAAATAAATTCTGTTAGAAACGCGTTCACTCCAACAACTTAAACTAAAAGGTTTAAATTGACTTCGCGTCTTTTCGCCCATTTGTTGTCAATAGTTTTTGGTTGAAGTCAACCATGGCAGAGTACGATTTACTTTTCATGTTAATGCTTTAACATCCTAACCTCTCACTTATTTTTCCCATAATACAGACTGTAATATCTACTTCACTATGGTATAGTCCGTTTCACTTTATTTTAATCTGACTATTGAACAGGTAAAACATTATTAATTAATACAATTATACATATATTAATTATTGTATTCAAAAAGAAATTACAGGAACATTACAAAATACGCCTATGCGCAAATCCCACCTTATGGCGTTGTTTGTTTACACAAACGTAATTACCTACTCAGATAGTCAGATTAAAATAAAATGAAACGGACTATACGCAGTTAAGCATCTAACGAATTAACATTGAAACGTAATATATGCATGTTTTCTGGTCGATTTAATGACTTATTAAATTGTGAAATTTGGTAAATTACCATAAAAATAAAATAGAGTTATCTTCTACACTCAACAAGGACCGGAAAGATATGAAGCGAAGAGGACTTACTTATTTAGTTGCTTTAGTCATTTAGTCCTTTAGTCCTCAGGCCAATTGAATAGTTACATCCATGTATTAAAAGTAAAAGTTTTGTCAAAACTGTACTTAAACTAATTCAATTATAATTTAGTTTATCAAACGGATGCTACTTTTCAGCTGGGCTAAAATTACGTTTCGAGCATGAAATCATCATCTATTATTTATTTTATGTTGTTTACAATTTTATCCCTATAAATGTTGCTAGCAGGGTCATCGTGACAAAATCACTGGAATATTTGTAAAAGCCACTTTTTTAAAGCGTATGGAGATGATATTTGTATTAGTGATCAGGGATGTACAAATTCGAATCTTACAAACAAGAAAAGTTTGATTTCTTCAATTATTTACAAAATGTATTTTTTTTGATAATGCAGAAACGTGCCGCTTTATTTCTCCTTATTGTCTTTTCTAATCAGAAATTATCATGTTTTTATTTTCCCGTAAAGTAACGAATTCATTGCAATGAGACAAGGGAAATTGTAAAAGCTTTGGTCATAAAATACAAAGCTGTGTAACCGATTCTCCAATGAAACAAATAATTTATTAAAATTTCCCTATGATTATTAATGACGTTACAGAAGAATTTAATTGATTAAAAATCAGGTTCGTTAGACACTTCCCTGTGATGCTAGACGGTCAACCCAAATGTGAAAATATAAGAATATAACATAGATTTGCCATTTTACCTCTCAATAACAAATATTTTTAATAGTTTTATTTATCTAAGAATATCAATGCAATAATAATAAAACAGACAAGTTGCTTAATTTAAAGAATATCCTCTCTTGAATTTGTTATAAACGAAATAAATACAAAAACGAACAGAAAATAAATACAGGATCTAGCCTGTATTTGAGAAATAAATTACAGCATAAGAGATCCATTCCGATCTAAAATAACTTCCGGCTGTGTTATTTACCGCACTTCTCAGAAGAAATTAATATATCTAATCCGGGCATCGGTTATACAACCTTCGAAGCCGGTTCGGTAAACATTAAGATCCATTATTTTTGACGCTCGGCAAATTAATGCCCCTCAATGCAACCGAATCTTCGCGAAAATTAATCAATGTTGATAAGGTTATGTATGATAGCAGTTGGTAGTGAATCATTGTGTTGCCGAAAGAGAGGCAGAAACAGGGAGCTCGAATGGTAGGAGTCGACCGCCGAAGGCGAAAGCGGGAAAGCGACGGGAAATTCCCAAAGGCCACTCAGATCGCGTTGACAGTTACAAGACAGGAGTGGTTGCGCTACTGAGCATGCGGCTATTCACAATGAGTTCAGCGTGACGGCTAAATTAGGAAATTGTCATGTGTCACATTGAACGTATCCTAATAATTTAAAGAATGACAACAATTCAATAACAAACGAGAATTAATTTTTAGATGAATGTTATATGTATGATATTCTGATAATTCTCATTCTTTGGGATATACTGGGTGTATTGTCCAAATAGTTCTTCATTATGTTTGGGAATTTGTTTCAAAATGATTTCGTTTTTCCATTTTATGGCATAATATTAATATTTGAACAAAAACCGGTGAACAAGAAAAAAGATGTGTTTGCATAAATATACAGTGGTTACCACTCAATCACCTAGCATCTTAGCTTAGATCTGAAAATACGCAGGCAATATAGGCGTTCATTGCATAGTTACAAACTATATACTTTCAGGCTCGTATCACTTCCAATTATAGCGGAAGTCATAACTAGAGATAACAAAGGCAGGTGGGATTATTCCTTTTTTGTATTTGCAGCGACTAGATAGACTCGTGTCTATTCGCCTCATGAGAATGGATTCGTGTTGCCTGTTGGGGTTCCTGGGAGTCAACAAGGCACGAGTCTGTCCAGTCTCTGCAAAAAAGCAATAATTTCATCCGCCTTTATCCTCTCTAATAATTAATCTTGTTTTAAGTATATATAATTAATCTTGTTAGGCAATATCATCATGATGGATACACTGGGGTAGTTATATTTATATATAGCGCTATCACCTTCGATGTAATACATTTTCGAAGCCCATTCAATAATAATTTCATGTTTTGCGGCATTAATGTACATTACTTCCAGTTTTCGTTCTTTTCCGTATATGAACCTCGTCAATGCCGTGTCTATTGCTATGACTACCTAGATTTTTCTCTCTCATATACCACTGTCGTTCATCCGCCTTTGTCCTTTCTAATCATACCTAGTCAACTCTAGTCAACCAACTTTAATATTTCTAATGGAATAACATACTAAAAATAGTCATTATAATATAGTAAATATATGTACTTCGTTTTCAAATGGTCAAGATATTCCATGAGAGTTAAATTATTCCATGGGACCTTTACAATTAACTTTCATTTATGAGGTCATATAAAAGATCATGTTTATGCATCTCTTGGTGAAAACCGAAGAGACTTAATAGATAAAGTATATTAAGTTACAAGAACAGTAATGCAAAGAAGAATTTTGCAGTGTTTCGGGCGGAATGTAACATTTAATTTTAAATCATGAAAATTCATAAATGGATCCAAAATTCTGAACACCTCGTACGCGATAAACTGGATAATGAGTTATTGCTGGAAAGTATTTAGTTTCGATTGCCTTCTTGCCAGGAATAGATGTGACGTAGATTCATTTGATCATCGGATCCGGTTGTATAACCGGAAGTCATACGAGTCTAAAAATAATTTGTTGTAATAAACCAGGGACGCTTATTGCCTGTTACAAATGATCGGAAATGGGCTATCAATTTAATTGGGAAAACTAATGAACAGGTTGCGAGTACACGTGCGCATGTAGGATGTTCTGTTTGAATCCTCTTCTATAACCTTTTTGTTTCTAAAGATACAAGGACTGTTAAATTACGAAACATTTGTTTGCCATTCATTCAGAATCTTATGTTAGAAAAATAATTGACTCTACCACTTCACCGAAACGGATACCAAATTTGGTTTTTTAAATGGAAATCATTCCATATTTTTACATTTTCGGGTCTACGTATCCTTCCACGTCAGAATGCTTCATTTCAGTAGCTAACGACTTTCAATTGTTTTTACTATATTAAGAAGCATAAAGTACAACAGCACAACAATAGAAAATACAACGTTTAGGTACCAAAATTCTCAAGATATTGTCCAAAATTTTTAAATTCACAGGATGTTACTTGTTAAACTGTGTTTGACAGTTATGGCATACTTCAGAAAAAAAAGATCGTTGTTGTGGTCCACTAGAAAAATAATTTTTTGTTTTCTGAAATATTCACCATTTCAGAAAATATTAGACGCAGAATGTCTTGTAGTTTCCGAAAATGTAAAAAATATATAAAAAGTGTTCCATTTAAAATATCAAAGTTGGAGTCGTTTCTGGTGAATTGATTCAGTCAATTGTTTCCTTGATACGAGATTTCAAATCTAAAGCAAAATATTAAACAGTTTTGTAATTTCACAGTCCTTATATATTTAAATTCCATAGAACGTGGTACAAACTGAACACCTTGTATAACATATTTTTAAAATGTACAAATAAAACAAATCTATCTGTTATTAAATTAAATTTGATTTTAAAAGTTTAGGTATTTGTTATGTACCCGCTACTATTTGAACATTTAATATATTAGATTACGTTTAGGTACTTGAGAATAGTTCAACTACTGCCTTTTTGATCGTACGGTGTTACTTCAGTTTCAGCACTTATTACTGAACATTTCATGAACGTAAAATCTCCAGCGCCACGTGTAAGAGCTATTTTAATTTACAATAATTGGATTTTGTTATAGCTGTTTTTGATGGATCGCTTTAATTACTAATTGCTGTTGTGTGACGTTTATAAAAAGCTCTGTTTTGAAGTGAGTAAAAGCGCATTTCTTCGCTTATTAGTAACTTTAACACACGGTATGCTCTGCTTAGATTTTCTATTTTTCATCATTTTAATCTATTTTAGCCTCCTTTGAATGCCGATTCCTTTATATCGTTCCTTTTAGTACATGGATACTGTTTTGGTGTACATTATGTGCATTAGTGCACTCACAGGCTCTTTGAGAAGTCAATTATTCTAGTTCCTGTAGGTCTAACAATCAACCTTTTCTTTTAAAAAGGGATTGCAGTATGAATATGAGAACTTGTACAATTTGGAGATATGGCAGAAAGCAGTATTTAAGACTCTTTTATTTAAAAAAAAACTAATAATAATTGCCTTATTATTTCCTACGCCTCAATAATACTTGGCGGAAAGAAGGAATTTTCTAATAGGAACCACTAGATGGATTCTTATGCTCGATCTGTGGACAATGTTAAATGTAAAAAGAGATATGTGGGTGGCGCTGATAACTTATATCCTCGTAAACATTATAGTATTACAAAACAATTAGTACAATACACGAACGTGTAAAATACACGTGTATTTAAGTAAGAAGAAATCATCCGTAGATTCCATCAGATGATTTCTACGCGAAATTGATAATCTGAGTATTTCTAATATATTCTAAAATAAAACCAAAATTTGAATTTCCGGTATTTTACTCCAAATGCCTTTGAGGATTTTTTAACGCAATACAGAGGCTTCGGTTATATGATTTTGAGTAAAGTCGGACTCGGAGAATCGATTTCCGTCGCCCCCGTATATCTCTTTGGTTTATTTTTCGAACTACATCCCGAAAAATACTAAAGATAGGAAAGTTTCCCAACGTTCTAAAACATATAGCCCGCTTTCGAGATAGAAAATCGGGGTAACTTTTAATGGCTCCAGCGTATCGAAATCTATAAACGAAGTGGTTAGTTGATGAGATATGTGAAAATTAAGAAAATGATGAAAAAATTTTTTAAGGGAAATTCTAAGCGATTCGACGATATCGAAAATGTTTAAAAAATATTTAATTAATAATGTGGTATTTTCAATGGTTTTCGGGAAATTTGAGTTTGAACTTTATTACTAGAAATTCTTTTGGGTGTTCTAGCGTAATTAATATTTTTCTTGACGTTTCGCTGATCATGCTGTCAGCTTCTTCAGAAGATTTCTTTGGATTGTCTTTAGAAAGACATTTCTACTATGGATTACGGTCGTGAAAGCCTACATTCAACTATTAAATTTCATTATTTTGTAACAAATTTATTTTCCTAAATTTGATAGATAAACATCGGAATTCAGGAACATCATAAATCTACTCCAAAATCATCCACAACCCCTTTGAACTCTACTCAAAATGAATTAGCTCAAAATGTATAACCCCAACATTTCCCTTAAAGTTATTGAATCAACTATGCAGTTATATTTATGAATATCAATGTGTTTCTATAATGTAGACTAATATCACCACATGGTACAGCGGCCGATTTATGTTTCCCCCTTGCAGCGACCAAATATCGATACTATCTCCTGCGTGGCACGGCTAAATACTTCGGTTCAGCAAATAAAAGCACAAAATCACGTTTATTGGAATACCCACCATAAAAGTAATAAATAATCTAAGGGGCACGGCTATGAGTGGTAGAAAGTATAGGTGCATCGTCTGAGTGAGAGACAAAACCTAAAAATTTCATTGCACATCGTTTTAAGATCGGTATCGTATAATTACATTTCAATAAAAAAAAAGATTTTTCGAACAAGAGCTGTGCCTCTATGACGAAAAAATTAAGTTATTATATAATTTTAACTCTATGCAAGTGCATTGGGTGTCATATTTAAAAGAGAGGCACTTGAATGCTAGAAAAGCTTATATAAATTTAATTAAATTTAAACATGAAAGCAATTTCTGGAGGCTGTTATCAAGAAATGTAAGGTCGGCAATTGGTTCCCATCGAAATCATTCATACGTGCGCCATTTTAATCAATTATTTCAAAAGAAATGCGAATAGAATTCCTCGCATCGCTTCTAACCTCATTAAAAAAGTACTTATCAGTAAAATATATTCAGGAAAGCGGCAACGAAATCCCCTCAATTCTCTTATTTCCTCTTAAAGATCCTTTACGCCCCTTAGGAGCTTTTTAACAAGCAGCTAATCCGAACTAGTCACCCTTCCGCGAAACGAAAGTCGATTAATAATGTACGCCGCCGTGGGAATCTTTTAAAGGAAAGCATAGTTGCTCTCTTCGATTGCCGCACAAAGGAAATTCAAATCCACGATTTATTGACTCTTATCTGGGAGGGCGTTAAATAAACTAACAAATGTCGTCGAGATTCTCTTAGCCCGGCTGCCTACAAAACTGGTCTCTACCCGACCAAAGAATACTGATCTCGCCGCCAATAATTTTCAATGGAATCCTCATCGCTTATCAGCTGGAGCCACTCTCTATTTGATTCGAAAATCTGAACCCGAGGAATTTAAATCGAATATTGACATTTGGGCTTAGTACGGATTATTTACCTTGGATCCTTGAACACGCTTAATGTACCGAGAATGACATAGTTATTCATGTTTCAAAAGGTCTGCAGTGACTTCGCCTGCTTAAATGTCATTGTACAGTGCACGTACCGGTAGAATAGGGTGCAATTCAGACAATGATATTTTCTATTGCTACACTAGATCATATAATCGAAATTCACCTTCAATTTTGAAATAAAAACGAGCAGAGATTGTATGAATAGAAGAAGAATTAATTTGTATCTTAAGGAATAGGGAATCTTTTGCTAGCAAATGTACTTTAAAGCATCATGCTATCTAGAGATTAAATATCAGAAAATTAACAACAAATTACATACATACATACCTCATTATCAACCTCATCGTTATACTATTGTTTTTTTTTGGAAATAATTCTGGTTCATTATTAGTAGAGAGGACAAAGGCGGGTGGAATTGTTGCTATTTTGCAGCGATTAGACAGACTCGTGTCTGTTCATCTCATGAGAAAGGGTTCGTGTGCCTATTGGTTTCTTCGAGAGTTGACAAAACACGAGTTCGTCTGGTCGGTGCAAAAGAGTAATACATAATTCCACCAGCCTTTGTCCTCTCTAATTATTAACTTTGGTTTGGATTACTCTTTGCTGTTTTGCAGCTTCTAAATATTAATTGCATACAACAGGATTATCCCGGATTTTACCATAAAGCGTTGATTTTAATTAAATACAGTAGCATCCGTGTTTTATTTGCCTGCTTCCATTTTAAATTATGTACCGTCTCTTCTCTCATGAAGTTCTTATTTTTTTTTGTTCTTTTCTTTTAGGCAATTTATATTTGATTAATTTACAATTGATTAATTTATATTCGGTCAATTATTATTATTATATTATCAATTTACATTTGAATAATTTATTTTGGAACCCTTCATATTGGTTTAATTTAAAAATTAGTACTCGACAACCTTACTTTGTATCGAATTAGTTTGTATTTGGTGCCGAATCAACTACACCCATCTAAATTGATTCGTATTAGGTTCTCATCCGTTTTTACTGCCGGAGTATGACTCCGAGCATCGAGTAGATACCAACGCAATCACCTTTGTTCTTCAAGATTTATTGATGTTTCAGTCGTTCCGGGTATTTCAACATTTCAATAATTACTGTTATATAAAATAAGTGCCTTCAAATCAACTGCATGTTAATCTTTAGATTGAATAATCTGATTTATTATGCAAGCATTTGGGCTTCACTCATTGCTAGAGATGACCACAGCAGATGAAATGATTACTTTTTGCAATGACTAGACAGACTCGCGTCTATTCGTCTCATAAGAAAGGATTCGTGTTGCCTACTGGTTCCTCCGTCGTCAGAATACGAGTCTGTCTAATCTCTGCAAAAAAAAATAATAATTTTACCTGCCTTTATCATGTCGATTCATTCAAGATATGATCACATAATTTGTCGAAATATTTACAATCACTTCTATGATTGCGATCCCTGATATTAAGATTTGATTTTGGCTAATTAAGTCGTTGGTATCTTTGCCGCCTTCATATACAGTGATGCCAGGAACCTCGGGTCACAATCGTGGAAGTTTTTGCAAATATTTCGGCGAATTGTATGATTAGCATATTCACGTATTGCTACGTTAGTAATAATAATAATTTTGTTGTCCGACGGTATTACAAGACAAACTAAAATACATAGATGTAAATAAGTACAAAGCGAAAGGAAAACCAAAAACCAGACCAGTTTATTAATAACATAAAAAGAAAATCATCACATAGTGCATTGCGGTACGTGGTGACTAAAGGTGACTTTTGTAATAGGTTGATTCGAACGAAAAATGAAGAAGCAGAAGAGGAGCGAGAGAATAAACGCGGAGGGTCGAGGAAAGTAAACTAGGAAAGTCAATACAGCCGTAAACAATTTTTCAAACGAATTTTACTCCAGAAACATTTTGACGATGTTCTAGCGATCGCACATCATCCCCTTTAAACAGCGACATAGTCCATACATCTAGTAGGGTTGATTTGTTTCTTTGGAATTGTGTGCCTTTCTTTGTAAAATTTTTGTTAATTTCAGACAATCATCAGAATAACAAAAATTTTACATAAAAAAATAATATATCGAAAATTAGGGATTTTTCTTTTATACCAACAAAAAGGAAAAATCGAATTCAATTCAATAGAAAGAAACCTAACGTTAATTAAAAATAAAAATCAAGGAAAATATCCGCATACAGGGAAAAAGAAACATTGACATTTAGTGATGATTTGTATAAAAAATACCATCTAAATTATTTTGCAAATGAGCCTCTTCGAAGATCTAATTGGAGAGGATATTCTTATGTCACCTGCTTAAGACAGTACTAGGCTCGACACGAATTTTGTCATTTTTCTAAAAAGAAGCAGAACTAATTTTACCCAATAATGTCGGTTTCAATATCAGGGTATTGTTTATTATCAACAGGAGAAATGAAAAAGACGTCTAATGTTTGCTGCAATTCGACATCAGAAAGGGATTGCTTACTTTAATACAAATTTTCTATACAAAGAAAAGAAACAGGAAATATTTGGAGTTTTTTTTTATATATATTTTTACCTTTATTAAATATAAGATTATTATTTTTTTAGTTCAGCAGCAGGTAGTTCCCAAATTAAAGACGTAATTAAAACTGTTTGATGCTTAGAACTAAAAGCATATTAGAGTTTTAGTTCAATTATTTCGAAATTTCAAAAGCATTTTATAAAAATAAATTTGAAACTAGTTATAGGTATAACTAACTATAATTCGAAAATCCAGCTGGAACAGTATGTGTAGTTTCCAATTAGAGGATTTTACCGTGCAAAACGTTTAACAACACAAAGGTGAAGTTGTCAGGTGCCTCGATTTTCAACTGTAAAGCGTTTGCATGAACAATCATACCATTTTTTCTCCATCCCGACGATAATTCACCGTCAGTTGTCCATCATACGTCCGATGCAGTTTCATTGCTCGTTAATCGAAATCGTAATGAAATAATGCATCGGTAAATATGCAGCCATTGAGTTGTCATGCAGTTCATTTAAGTTTGTGACGTGTGTATTTTAGTTTAACCGCTTTCGCTGGAGCGTGGAGGGGCTATACGTGATGGTCACGCCATCGCTTGACATGCACACAGAATCAGTATCCTCAATGCGTAGTTAATACTATATTGCTGTAAGGTAGCATATAACATCTCAATGGCTCTTTGTTTACGTGTCAAGACGACTATTGATAATATTAAATATTATCAATAGTCGCCGAATATTGTCCCACTGTATGACAATACACCTATACTGTGTACTTACTCATTCAATAGGAATAATGTTGTACTAGAAATAAACGCAAACTCACAAAGCTCGAAATTACATATTGGAAAAATACTACTCCCTCTATCCTGTAATAATTGTATCTTCACGAACATTATTGCGAATCCGATTGGAAACTACGTTGTAACAGAAGATTGTGAAGTCTCCCACCAGCGTCAATGTTGTGGCATTTGGCTATTGTTTTGAGTTGTCAGAGAGTCGTTACGAATTTGAACGATTTTCTAATTTCAACTGTTGCATTTAAATTGGATATTGCTCCAAGCAAAAGCAAGATGAAATGGGAGTTTACAAATAAAGATTGAGTTGCCATTATTCAATTCTTGGTGTAGTAAGAAAGAAGAGGCATTGCGGACAGGGGCAATTACGTTGGTTGTAAGAACGATTTAATTGCCATATCAAGAGTTTGGAAAGCGATTCTATGGAAGAATAAAAACGTAAATACAGAAGTTAGGGGACTTGCAATGCTTAGAAATATAATACATCCAACATCTCTACGGTTAACAGTTCTGCAGGGTTTTAACGTTTCAAGCTAAATAATAACAGTTATGGAAGTTCACAAGCATTCGTCAATATGTCTAAAATTTTGAAAAAAATGTAAATATATCAAAAAAATTAAACTAGGAATGTGGACATATTATAATAATTAACAATATAGATATTATAGTGTTTCTTAAATTAAAAATAAATCAAATATATCCCCAAATGCACTAGCCATCAAGTTTAACAAGAAATTCGTCGGCATTGTTGAGGCTTAAGATGTTAGTTTTTCATGTTTTTCTTTTTGTACCCAATATGCATAGATCTAGTAAAAAATGAGAATTTCACTATCTCAAAGCTAGTGTTCTGATAACCAAATAATTTCAGGGAAATCAATTCCATTTGATAGTATTTTAAGATGTGCGATTTCGTTACGTAAGGTGCAAATACTTCAATGCATACTCCTTTTATAGTTCATAGACTGGCCACTATGTTTCCCATTTTTATGCCACGTATTTTTAAAATGTTTGCGTTTGTACATGATGGGCCAAATTCGATACTTTTAATAGGGAACTTATATTTCGAAAGGAATTAGACAAAAACTGACCTCAGCTTCTGGAGCTCGATTTTAAAGATAAATCGATTGGTGAATTCCTTACTTTTATATCTTCCTTAATAAAAGAGATACAGAGTTTTTTTTGTGTGCAATTTTTAAAAACCCTTGTAACTTTTTTACTTGTGAAAATACTTGATTTATACAGGGTTAGTAAAAAGTCCCGGAACGGTCGAATAACTTTGTTATTTGAAAATTATGATTTCTGAAATTTGGTATGGGGGTATAGTTAATATAAATGCATTTTATGCAATACAGTTAATATTTTTTTAACCAATTTTTTCATGCCAAATTTCAGAAATCATAATTTTCAAATAACAAAGTTATTCGACCGTTCCGGGACTTTTCACTAACCCTGTATAGAAAATTATATTAGGGCGCTTTTTGACGCAGAATCCTGTGCGCTAATTTTTTCTTTTTCAAAACTCATATTTTTGAGATATTATCAAGACTTGTGTTTTTTATATGGAACAACCTGTATATTTTTGCACTTTTGAAAGGTATATAAATTACCTTTAGAAGGATATAATACACTTGTTATTTTATTTAAATTATTAAATTATTTGTTTTTCTTCATTTGACATTATTTTAAGATGGCTGTGGATGGTAACTAACCAATACACGTATTTTATTCAATTATTTATTTATTTAAAATTGTCTAAATGTTCCAAAATGTCAGTTTTCATTAATATTACTGGTGTTTTTACTATCTAAGAATTCAAAAATCTATGAAAACTATGAAAAATACATGTTAAAGTGTTTTATAGGAGCAGGTGAAAATGAGGAAGCGGCATGTAACATTTACTATAAGCGATATCCTGAAAGACAACAATCCGTTCAGAGACATTTTCTTAAGGTTAAAGAAAAATTTAATAGATTTTGGATCCTTTCAAAAGCCAACGCCAGAAGATTATCTGGCCCAAAATAGAGACAAACAATTAGAGGAAACTGCTGTTTTAGGGAAAACTGTTATTAAAGCGGAATATGTCGGGTAAATAATCCGACATATTCCACTCTTCAAATTGCACAAACAACAGGTTTAGCAAGAACATCGAGCGCCTCCTCACAATACTGGCCAGATTAATGAGTTTCTAAACCAACAATTCGGTAACAATTGGATGGGGAATCAAGGACCGATACATTGACCGGCAAGGTCACCTAGGGAATCTGACCCCATTGGATCTTTTCCTTTGGGGAAGAATTAGAAATCTTACATTCAAACGTTCCCCCAAGTCAAGACAGGAATTAGAAACTGCAGTTTTGCAAGCGTTCGACTCTCTATCTCCGCTCGAGTTGATAAATTCAGCGCAGAGTGTAAGAAACCGGTGTTGATTATGTTTATAACAGAACGGCGGACAATTTGAAAACTTGCTGTAATGTATCATCTTTACGCATTTTTTATTTATATTTTATTTTATTTTATTTTATTATATTATTTAATATTTCGTTTAAGTAGGTTGGTAAGAAATTTAGAAATTAACTTATTTTAAATTAATTTCAAATTTTCAATACATCATGAATTTTTACCGAATGGTTTCCTTAGTTTAGTTTGTTTGAATAGTTACTTATGACATTTAATATTAAAACAATTTTTCTGCCTTATCGACATCTTTTATTTACTTACTTACCACCATCCACGGCCATCTTAAAGTAATGTGAAAGGAAGAAAAAGAAATAATTTAAAAACTGTTTAAATAAAATATCAAGTGTATTATATCATTCTTAAGGTAATTTTATATGCTTTTCAAAAGTGTAAAAATATACAGGCTGTTCCATATAAAAAAAACAAGTTTTGATAATATCTCAAAAAGCATGAGTTTTAAAAAAGAAACGATTAGAGCATAGGATTCTGCGTCAAAGAGCACCCTAATATATCGTATTTATATAAATCAGGTATTTTCAAAAATAAAAAAGTTATAAGGGTTTTTAAAAATTGCACATGTTAAGAAAAGGCTCTGTATCTCTTACATTAAGGAAGAGAAAAATAGGGATTTCACCAATCGATTTCTCTTTAAAATCGAGCTCCAGAAGCTTGGGTCAGTTTTTGTCTAATTCCTTTAGAAATATAAGTTCTCTATTAAAAGTATCGAATTTTCGCGTAGCCTGAACATATACATATTTTAACGTAGTTTAAAGGAAAAAAAATACGTGGTCTAGAATTGTTATGATTTTGTAGCTAATTTTTATCTTTGGAAAATATGGCTTGAGTCTACTGAAAAAACAAGCCACTACGCTGAAAAATTCTCTTCTCTTCTTCCCATTTAAGTTGCTATATAATACTGAAATATATGTCGGCCTATTCTTTATTTAGTTGCGTTGCTTAAGTGCATTTGATCTGTTAAAAGAAGTGATACCCCGCGTACACTGCTGGAATTACACAAAGCGCAATAGGTGATTGAGGCTTCTAACAATTCAACTCCCGGTGACTATCAAAGGAATATTGCAGTTGGAGAACATTTTGCAGATATATTCTTTAAGGGTATTGAATTGCTGAAACGTTCTAAATACCAAGAGGAGCTATTGACAAATGAAACTTAATAGTTGATTTACGATGTTTATTTCATAGTCACATCGGAAAATTTTGGCGCTATTCTCGTATACATCCGGTTTAATTTACTTTTAACGTTGGTATTAATCCACTAAATTTCCGTCAGAACGTTCTACAAAATGCATTACTCAAGAAAAGTCGTGCCCGACGAATCTTCATTTCCGCAAGGTATAACAATAACTTGATTAAAAATTTACTGTCGAAGATTTTATTCTCAGTAACAGGGCGATGTTTCGCTGCGATAATATAAAATGCAATAAAGTTCGGTATTACTGAGAAAGCGTAGCAATTGTTTGATTTGCAACTCGTATTCGGTCGTCCGTAACGTATCGATTTTTAATTTTTACTTTTATCTTCGCCTGGAGCCGGAGTATAAAATAGTACATTCTGGATAATGGAAGCAAAATACGTATTCCTAAGATGAAAAATTGAAAGTAATTAGTGTTTGATACCAAGGCCAACTATATTGGCTGAGTAAACAAAATAAAGGTACAATAAGCTTGATCATTTGTATTGTTTGTACTGAAATTACAAGCTAGTGTAAATGGAAGGAAAGTGTCATTATCTCGATTCTACTCAACTTGGCGAGTTTGGGTCTTGAACATATCAAATACCTCCGGTCTTGATATGTTCCGTCTTAATCATAGTCTTAACTAACGGAGATATGAATAAAATTTTAAATTTATTTTCCTGTTGTTTCTCAGGATTCGAACCTTGGGCGTCTGCGATTTCTAATCTTTATCAACGATCTATTGAGTGAAGAACGGAGAACTTTGCCTCGAATCACCGCAAAAGCAGATATGTACATACTCCTTCGTACATCGATTACTTAATTACATTAAGTTTAATGCATTTCGGTAGCTGTTTGAAGATGGTAAATCCCTATACGTTGAGGTCCTAAAGTATTCGCCCATCCCATTCCAACTTTCAAACGACAGAAGCTAGAGTTTTTATAAAAAAAGTAGATACATTTCTATTTTTTTTTATGAGCTAACGTTTGATTTTATCAACAGTTCAATTGTGTTTACGATGTCTCCGAATATGACACCAACTGTTTTATTTTATATTAAAAATTAGAGAGGGATAATCGGGTAATAATACTACATACACAATACATACTTTAACTTAAGAAATATGATGATGTGTAACAGGGTTGTGCTAATCTGATTTTGTCGCTATATAAAATTAGCTAGGAAGAGGCATCAAGATTGATCCAAAAAACTCGTGGCCAAACTGTCAGGTCTCAAATTTAAAAGCTTATTCTTTGTTGTTATTTATTGCTATTATAACCGGCATATTTTAGTTCTCCTTGTTATTATTTTTTGTCATTATAACGTGTTTTATTGACTTTTATTTTTCATTTCATATTTTATTCATTTCTTCTTTACCTTATCAAGCTTTGTTGTAATTACGTAATTATGATAGGTTTGTTTAAATTTGCTTGGTTTTCATAAACAACAAATAAGTATCGGCACCTCTGCACCACACACCGTATGATGATGAGGATCATTCGTGTCCTTGAAACGGTCGTCCCGGACGAATTATTATATATAGCTACATAATAAATAAACTTGTGTGGTGCAGATGCGCCGATACTTACAATATTACGCCGCCACAGTCCTTGCTGTCATTATAGGTTTTCATAGTTTAAAGCCTTACTGTATTGAAGATAATTTCTATGAATATCTAGTAGGAAATAATTAAAAAGAAATTTAATTATTTCCTTATTTATTTTTATTTTTAATTTAATTATTTACATGAGATTTAAATGCCAATTTTACCTCCAAAAACCGATTTTATAGCAACGGGAACCAGTACTTCACACAGTGCGACCACTTAAAGATAATATGTTTCCCACAGCCATACCGAGTATTTCAATGGGTAATACTAATAATTTACGGCAGCATGCTTTTCTATATACAGGATGACTGATTGAAACCATTCGCTAAAGTATATTATGGGTTGCTGGAAGACTTTTTTTTTGAAAATATGGATAGCTTAATTAAATCATTGCCGACTCAGCGAGAATATTTTCGAGATGGTTGCTTTTTTTGGTTATAACGGGCGTCAGTTTCGTTATTTCGTTAAAGGCCAGAGATGAAAGATCCAATTTTCCCTAAACAATGCCGCCGGCTTCCCGTTTGCCTGAGGATGTGTTCAGACAAGAATTTTTTAAGCAGGTTTAAAGTTCAGTAAAGGTCACTAGATAAAATTATTGAGTTGCCTGGAATACACAATATGTAGACGCCTTGCAGTATATAATATAATAAATTCATGTAAACCTGGACAAAAAATGTTAAGATGCTTTCTCATCTTGCTTTTAATATGACCAACTCAGACAGAGCCACTATTAGTTTTTTCATTATTTTAAATGGAATGTCCCCTCTTAAATATGCAACAAGGTCTTGTTGTATATTTAATCTTTTGGTGTATGCCATTTTATTTCGGCTATTTCGAAAACTTGAACCATAGCAATGATAATAAGAAGTAAATAATTAATTAAACATACAGTTAATCTGTGGTGGTTCGAAGTTCATAACAAAAAGACCTTTAAGCCACCACAGTCTGATTACCTGTTTAATTAATCCTTTACTTCCCAACGTTGTATTTCTTCTCCCATAACAATACTTTTACTAACCAGCTAATTATAGGACAAAGTATCAAATTACATAAAATATCTTGTATAACAAAAATCAAATAATGGATGCCTTACATTTAAAACATGCAGTGAACGTACATCAACAATTTAAATCTAATCGATTGTACTTATTGCATTTCTCACCACGCACTTTCAATAAAATGTTGGTGTTTGTTCTTGAAAATCTGTTGACAGAACGACCATTATAAGCAGGCACTGCAAAGTTTGATTTTTGAAAGTATATTTTTAAAAAGTATGTATCGCTATTTGCGTTTAAAGTCGATACAAGAATCCTTAAAAATTCCAACGATTTATATATTGCGGATCAATTATATACATGTGGTTTAAATAAAATTTCGATTTAGCGCAAGTTCAACGCATTAAAAGTTGAATTTTTTAAATACAATGATCCATTTTTTTGCATATTATGATTGATCTGCGTTAACGTTTCCTTCCCTAATTCACTTAAGTTTAGCTTTTCCGATATTCACTTATTAACAAATGTGAAAGGTGAAACGTACACAACTAGCCAGAAGAACTACGCAAGGAGGAAACGTGGAAGATATTACGAAGGCAAATGGAAAGCTTACTTTTTTGAAATCGCTTCAACGGGGGATAGATTTCTTCAATTCCCTTTCTGTATAAAAAATTTAAAGTTATTAATCGTAAATTTTATAAACGTAAGTATTGTTTATGCCTTTTGTCGAATCTCGGTAGCCGTGTATTTTTCAATTACATTAGAGCAAGCCTAGAATAAAATAAATATCACGTCCCCAATTTCGCAAACGCAAACCATACTTTTTCTTCATTGCTGCTCCGTTTCCCGGGGGATAACTTTCAATGGGGGGTCCTTAAAATCCTCCACGGCCATTGTGATTTTGTTCGTAGAGTTCCCAAGGGATAAGAACAGACTGTTTCTCTCGAGTTGCTCGCATCACACGATAGTTCGGTTAGACTCTAGTGTTGTCGATACTCTTTTTACTGACTCGGTAGCCGTCTACCGTTTCAACATCGGCATGGCCACCCGAGGGACAAAAGACGCTGTTAATCCGTTCTATCTGACCACCAAGCATCCGATTCACGTCCGTCGTGCGGTGACGTCGGAAAAGAAACGATGATGACGGCGACAACCGGGAAATGCGAAAATGAAAAACCAAACCTGTCAGTTAAGATGGCATGTCGTCATATAGTCGACGTTGGCTTGTGAGGTTCTTATTATACGGGCATAATGATCATGACAAAAATACGGTCACGTCAAAAGGGTCTTTCCGGAGTACCTAACTTTAAACCATTAAACGTAGGGGACTAAAATATCGTTATTAAATCATTCTGAATCATATTGATTGTGAATCTGTCAAACCAATGTTAGAAACAGGAATAGGCAAAAGAACGCTTAACTGCACATTGGAAAATTCACTTGAATATATTATACAGTGTCATACAAAAGCTGCACATAACATGCGATTCATTGCTATGAATTAATTTAGCGATGAATAAAGAATGCTTTGACTAACGGTGTACTTTATTTAGAAGCGGTTTTTGTTAATATTTCATTTACATATTTTATTTATAAGAAATCGTAATAAAGTAGGTTTTATAATTGGTTCTACAAACTAAACTAAATTTCTATCGAATTGATGCTGTTTCATTAGCTTAGTTCATATTTATCTGAAAATATCCGCCTGAAAGTATATTTAACAATAGAATTACATTTAGATGGACACCTTTATATAAAGAAAGCTTCGTACGCCTTTTCTTTATTTAGGATAATTAAAAAATGAATGTTGAAGATTTACAAAAAATAAGCGCTCCCTATGATACTTCCAAAGAAAAAGCAAAATCTGTCAGTTAAGGTCTCACCAAAATGGGTAAAGTGCAGCTAATTGTGTCCCAACTGCGAATGGTGACTGAGGAATCACCCGCTAAGAAAAATTGATCCGCGTTGGGGTTCCAACGCGGTGCGCTATCAAGGGCAAACTATCTTACCGCCGGACCACAGAATCGGAAAGGTAAATAGGTTTAATAGACTTTTGTAAAAATAGCGGCTTTCTCTTTTTGCGGCACCTCTTTTTCTAGGATAAGTTCCACTAATATGTTGTTACTAAGAATTTGAATAGATAGATTTAATATCACTGGGTAATGTTTAAATTAAATAATATATACCCCAATAGCAATTGTAGATAACTTGCATCTACCTGGACTGTTAATTCCATAAACCCATCTCCAATTTCAAGACATTATTGGTGGGTTTGTTCACGTAACAAATTAAAGCGGACGTTTGACATGTGACAGTTGTAACTTGATGCTGTTAGAGCTATTTATAGCAATGCCGCCCGTATTTACACATGTCGATTTTGCCGGTATGTATTTGTTTTCTATGACGCTCATTTTGAAATTTGTTTTTTTCAGAGCTGTTATTAACAGACTACGAGTCGTGAGGATCAGCCGCCCGTGTTCCAAATGAAATTTGGTGGCCCTTGTTCTACTTCTAGCAACAAGTTCAACAAACAACAGATTCTCTAAAATTGGCTTTGGATAGAACGAATTTTTTCAACCATGACAAATACCGTCTGTATTCAATGAATACTTGCAACACATGGACGGCACGTCCCTGGTCACCGTTGAGAGCGTTAAAATCTTTGCTACACCAGCTTCTCAAACAAACCGATCTTACCACCACAGCGCAGCAAGTCTACAACCTTAATACACGGTTTTACAGTTTCCTCTGTGACGAACAGCGTGTTCCGAAAACTTTCAAGGCTTGGAATTCTAGTTTTTCCAATGGTTTAGCAGCCAAAGCTGGGACTTAGTCGAGTGCCTAACATGGTTGATATTAACAAGATGTAACTAGCGTTGTCAACGGTCATGAGCGTGCAGTTTTCGAATCTGCAATAAACGCGTTATTTGGTTGACTTATACACAATTATAACGAAAATAATTGATATAGCATTTTTCGCAATGAGGTTATTGATGTTTTATGAGGCTTTAAATATTTCGGATACATTAAAATAAAGTTTTACTGGCTGCGGCTCTAGAATAAACCTTGTTAATATTACCTGATTAATTTTTTTAAATTAATACATCTCTTCGAACCTGAAGACCTGAAGTCTAAGATAAGCAACATAAACACGTCAGACGAAGCGATGTGGAATTGTTCCTTATTTTATTTTATTTTACGATAATTAAATCGATTAATTCGATCACAAGAACAATTATTTGTCTTTATTAGAGATCCATCTGAATAGTGCAGCAATCCTATACGCTTGTATCTTGTCTTTCGCGCATGATTTATGATGGTGTTCGAGTGCTTTAATAGCCATGTTAACCGTCTTGTATACATAGGTGAATATGCACAGGTATTCTATTCAACGATACAATGGAATATCTATGTCTTGAATGAAAATTCGGACAAATCGTAGCATACGAGTAGCTCTGCTTTTCAGCGACAAAGGTCTGTATTCCGTAAAGCTATTATAAGTTAGAAATTATTGTTTGGTAACTACAAATCAACTGATTTTGCAGTTTCAGCCAAATTTCATTTTATTCCTTTTTTATAATTTTCTTATTCCGGATATCCGTTTAAGAACAGATTGCGCAGCGGCTCTACATCAGCAGTGGTAAGTTTTGCAGGATTCAAAAAGAATCAACTATAAAAGTAATCAAGAACATCCCTTTAAAAATAGTTAATAATAATGTTTCGGAATTGACTCCTAGAGGGTGCAACTAATGTGAAAAAGTAAAGAAAGCATAATTTCTCGAAAAATTCAAATGGAATGATAGGTTGATATTAATGTCGCTGCATGGCATGTAATGACAAATTCTTTCAAATAAAATTAAGATATGAAAGTATGCCACATTCGAAAGAATTCGTGATAACTTTGGTTTATTGGATTATTGGATTCTTCAGAGCTCGGATTTATTTTAAAGGGAAATTTGAGAAGAATCGTTATCTATTTGAAGCATATGTTTCTCTGATCAAGCACTAACGATAAGTGGCGCCGTTTGAAGGTAATCCTATTTTTAGCTAAAAAAATATTGTTATGGAAGTGAGTAATTATTGATAAAGACTCAAAGAGGAAGAGAATAACGAAAATCGGATGTTACTATTTTCCTTTAGAAATTATAACTTTGCGAATTTAGTATTACGTTTATGACTAACTACTATTACTGAAATTAACTGGCAATGCAAGATTATAGCTAATGAAAAAAAAAATAAAACTTATAAAAAAGATTTTACGAAGAAAGAACAACAAATTGACATTACACTGATAGAAAGGATTCTATCCTTAGACCAAAGAAATTATTTTTAAGCACATTTCCTTGTTTCAGAACGATATGCAAAAAATGCTTTTTTTAGTCTAACGAACATGTTAACGAACAATTATCAAGTAAAACACGGTTGTTGAGCATTTTTTGTCAGTATTTGCGATTACAGAAAATTGCCGCATTAGTTCAGGTACAATGTGGCGTTTGCGCCTTAGTTATTGGTTTTTTCTTTGAAGGTAATATGACGAACGAATTGTATCTCTTGATGAGAAATATGGAAAGGGTCGAAAGGTTGTTCAATGAGTGGATATAACCGAATTGAGAATTTTACGAAATAATTCTTAGTGTTAATTTTGCCTCTTTTTAAGAGAATAAACCGGCGTTGCCAAACCCCCAAATTAGAATTGTTTAATGAATTAAATGTTTTAGAAAATCAATCAGATGGTCAGCCAATGCAGAAATTGGACGATGGAGCATTAAAAATGCTGAAACTTGCTGAATTTTTCTCGCCGGAACCTATTCTAATTTGTTTATATGTATGAGGGAAAGTAACATTTACATTTATTACATTTTAGAGCGGCTCATCTAGAACTCCGTCCTTAAGTGATAATCAGCGCAAGTCATGCTATCACTACGAACATTTTGAAGGAAGTACTGCGAGGATCTTCTGCGGGGAAAGACATTTTATCCCGTTACGACAGACACGGCGTTCTTAACTCTCAAACAAGGAAAACCGATTTAGCGGATCTGATAGAAAGAAATCCTCCAAAAAGGAATTCGACGAGCATCTTCGGAAATAAACATTTGAATTTTGCACGTCTACTAACTTAACGTGTAGAACTGTAGCAAAAAATTTCGACAGAATCTATTTCATATTGTTGTCCGCCTAAAACGCAATTACTGAACTTTAATAATAAGTACAGTTCCGTATAATCATGTAATATTATATATGTATACATATGTTAGATTTATTACGTAGCGACAAAGGTGACGAGTCTGGTGTGAAGATAAAATCGGTGTCAGTTTAATGCTAATAAAAGACCAGCTTATTTAGGCTACCGAAATGTTGTTGTTATTTTGTAGCGTAAGAGTTTCATATTTTGTATTGAAGCCTACATACGTTAAAATAAAGTTTGATACTCGTTTGTTTTAGGTTTACTTTGATTAAGACTCTGTATATATTCTACTAAACCAAAAGCTAGCGAATATTTGAAATAGTAATATTTATTCATTTATTTGTATCTATTACTAGCATTACTAGCAGACTTTTAAAGCATTTCGTAAACATCGCTGGATTTATACATCGAAATAATAAAAATGGTCCAATATGCGATTTACTGCTCATTTACAATTAGCGTTTTAACAATGTAAACTACTGTGCTACGGAGGGCGGTTGTACCTAGACATTTCTTCATTTTTACAAAATCAGTATTATTTCGCGTCGTATTATACTAGAACCTATTCACTTCGTTACTTTCATACAGGTACTTCTTTTGTTTTCTCGGGCTTAGTAAAAGCCTAAAATAAACATAGCAAGCTACTCTTTCGATTCTGAGAAAAATTTTGTCTGTACAAGGAGTTGTGGTTATTCTACTCAAAAAAATATAAACTTGAGTGAAAGATATAGTATTTGTCACTAAAAACATGGCTTTTCGTCCAGTGAAGTAATATTTTCTTTATTCTAATACAATTACTATTATAAAACAAATAAGCTGAAGTTTCGATTGAAAAGTGTTTCTTAAAAATGACATTGATTATTCATTTATTTAAAGAAATTTTGAATGTAATAGTAAGAAAAATATTTCTTTGCGTTTAAGAAATATTTATTTGACTCGATTAAAACTTGTAATTTCTTTGAGGTAAATTAAAGATACCTATCAGTATTCTACGAATGCAGTCGTTTATTCTCCGGCGGATGTAAAAGATAGCCGTGTGAATTCTGCTGTTGAAATTTGTCTCTTCTAATCCTTTCGATCATATTATGCCGAGTAATTGACTAAGTAAGTCCGGATCACCGTGTTATGTATTATAAAAGGGCCAAGTTGGTAACACTGTGAGAGATGCTTGGGGGATTGACATGAGCCTGGTCTCAGAACTCGGTTGTCAGCTAGGTTACCGTCAACACGTTGTTAAGTCGTTTTCTTTTATTTATTTTTTATTTTTAGTATTTTTTATTAAATCATAATTGTTTAGTAAGTCGTTTTATTAAATCAGTAACTACAACACATCGTGCTGAAATTACGTATTTAAACGAGTTTCTCGAAATCCACTATCGAAAAGTAGATTCAGATCGTCTCTGAGAAAATTTAAATAACTGTGGCTATTTAAATGTTTTTCAAATATCAATTACCCAAAATTTTATTTCCACTTTCCGCTGATTCCTCTAGTCAACTTCTTGCATCCGGTGTGGATTTATCTTTGCGACCAGTAATGAATGTTACGTGTGACCTCATCAGTACAGCAGCGACAAAGATCAGATCTGACAAAGCCTAATGCAATTCTATATAATAGGGGTGGAATTTATGGTCGTTCAATATTTTATGAACACACCATAGCGATAATCTTAAATCTCTTGCAATATCTCATATACTGCAATAGTCAGGAACATTGACATTATCTTCAGTACAACCTCTTCGCTGTCTTTGTGCAAATATCTGACAATTTGAACAAAATTGTCATTTTCAAATAAATGAAAATAAATACCTAACACGTCATAGGTTTCATTCTTAGAAAAATTTATTTCTTCTTTAGAATTTGAATTTTTAGAGAAATTATGTTCTTTTTACAGTCTAGTCTTTTTTTTTGAGTCATCCGCGTATGACTTAAAACAAAAACGGTAGTGTTAATTTTTTAATATTATTTTATTACGTTAGGTGATAAAATATTGAGTAATACTTGCAGCAAGTTGTAAAATTTTTTATGTCGTGTACAATGTAGTAAATGCAAAAGAATACAAAATACAGGCTGTAAATATTAATTTCCTAATCTCGAGACTGCCTTCTACTCGAACGACCTTAACGTTGAATGAAAATTGAATATATTAATATAGTAGTCGTAGCCGTCGTCGACGGAAAGAACAACGGCAACGAAGTGTGCAGGATCAAGTCGTCACATCGAAAACTCTCTCCATAATGAGAATTTTCAGTGACGCATTACTTTTTGATACGAGCTGATCGTCTAAGGAAACACTCCGGGCTCAGAATGCCGTCATAAATTTCGCTCTAATGATAGCCAATATCCGCCCAGGAGCCGTAATATATTTTTATTGTTTTTTTTTTCACTTTGACGGGAACAGCTTTTCATTTCCCAGGTAGATTCACGGCGTGTTGAAATGAATTACGACGAAGAGGCTTTTCAATGTCGATGTTTAAAAATGCCGAGATGAATCGATCATTGAATGTAAAAAGTAATGTCCGCGGCCGTCCTTTATCGAAAATATTTCTATATCGATTCCTTTTTTCAATATTTGTTAGTACATAGATAATGACTTATGTTATCTCTTTAAACCCAAAACTGACAAGAAATACTTGCCGAAAGTAGAGACTTATATCTCGCAATATATTCTGTATTCAATTTTTCTTGCAAACAGCTAAATATGATAGATAACATACGTAGATATGTGGCATTCCATTTTGGTTAATTTTTTTTTGGATCAATAGCAAGCTAAGTAAGTTATATTAAAGATAAGACGAAATAATAAAACAAACGATACTTCGATACGGAGGGCTTTTCATTTATCAGAACCGTTTTCGTTGTCATAGATGTTGGGGAGATAGACACATCCCCAGACATATTTCGGGAAAACGTTTTGTGAAAGTTTTAGACCGAGGTTTTAAGCTAGATAACAATTAATCTGAAGTAAATAGCAATATCCATGTTGCACGTTTCTTTACCCGAAACATGGAAAAATCTGTCCTGATTTTCCAGGGGTGCTCTTATCGAGCTTCTGAAATTCTTTTTACCAGTTGGCCAACAGGAAGATTGCTTCTAAAATTATGTTCGCTCCATGAATGAGAATTTTATGGACCATTCGCGTAGTTGCGTAAATATATGAAGGACACCTGTAAATTTCATTTGTTGAGAAATTCACCTTGTTATCGTAACTTTTGGAATCCTTTATGACGTCATATGAACACCTTGTTAAAATTAATTTGGATGGAAGTCATCTGGTGATTCAAACGAAATAATTTTTTTAATTTCTCTTTAGATGTCCTTTACATACAATGTGAACGAACATCTCATACCCGTACATAGTGATGCTACAATCACCAGATTGATGCAAAAACCACTAGCATAGAAAATCGGAACTGATGGCCTTATAGCACTCACTTTAAGTTGTAACACAACTCTTACGTATTTCCAATTAAAGCCTAATGGATGGAAAGATAATTAGGCCATTAAGTAAGTATCTCCCAGAAAGAAACTTGGAAATTAAATAACTCCAAACGTCCATTTATAAGCAGCTTTGCCGGTCCTATACGTCAGTGCACGTCAGCTTACAATAAGGAATCTTTTATTTAAAATATTTTGTCACGGTGTATTGTCATCAACAAATGTATTTCTGGGTGATCTCCTGTATAGGTTCTATTTATATAAGACGCTAAAAGAATTAAATTAATCAATTCCAGAACATAGGCACTATTTGCGTTCCTAGAATTTAATGCGTATAATACAAGGTTATTAAAATTGTTTGGATTAAAGTTGTTTGTAAGTTACAGTTAATTTCAGTTAATAACCGTAAGTAATACTTCCAAGAGAGCACTTGTGCGTATAGTTTGATAGACATATACAAAAGCATTTAGAAGTATATACGGTTTTTTTATTAGTAATAATGGTATAAGTTGTAAAAATGCGAATTATCCGTGATTATCATCTTGGGTTCTTCCCTTGTCTTTGTCAGGAACAATTATCAAAATTATTAACTTTTGTTTAATTTTCTGATAGGAATAGCAGTCAAAAGGTAAAATATTTATTTGGCATAATAGCCGATTTTATAGTTCATATAAATACATCTAATCGGTTTAGGACAAAAATATTTAATGTTTTCAGGCAGAGTACAATCCGAAAAATATTCGTTCATATAATATGTACTAAATTATTAATCGTATTTTGAAAGCAAAACATTCCCAATTGTAAATTTATAATGAAATAACATCAGTGCCTATTTTTTGTTACCAGAAAATATGTTTTTGCGGAAAATATTACTGTTCGAAATGTGCATATATATCTATGTACATGTATGAAATATGGATTTGAATTCGATTCGCGATTAGCGAATAATGTACGAGACCTTTTTTCGCTCACTTAATTAATATCAGGGAAATACGCTACACGTTTTGGAGTATTCCAATGTTATTATTTGCTTTTGTTTACTTATAGCGCGTCTGTGCCGTTTTGTTTGATGTTCGGTACATACAAAAGAATTAATTTGATTAAATGTCACTGAAATTTACAGACAATATTTCATAAAGCAGTTACTTGACAAAATAAACAACCATTTGAAATTATGTATTGCATATTATGTGCGAAGTTCTGGAACTTCAATGCTTCTGTATGTACAGAACACTGATTATATCTCTTGTTGAAGTTGATATTACCTAAGGTTCTAATCGAAGCGATTGTAATGGATGTTGGATGCCTTAACTTTAAAAGAAACTCTGTGGGCTTAATGACCAATTTTTCTAGTCGGTGAGTCGAATATGAGACGAAAGTTTAGGTATGCATTAATCTGCAAGCAACACGAGATGATTCACATTTCTTGTTCAGAATCGTTAGCGTGATGAATCTTGGATCTTTGGTAATGACCGTGAACTTCTCCACTTCCAACTTGAAAGGGTTACGTTTTGATTCTATTAAAATATTTTTAAATGAAATCATAATTAGCCTTGAATTCCCTACAGTATTCCGGCTTCTACGAGTGCTAACAAAAACGAGAAAACCGTTCCAGTCGTTGCATACCTGTCAGGGGTGACTACTAGAGAGGACAAAGGCGGATGAAATTATTATTTTTTTTGTACAGACTAGACAGACTCGCGTTTTATCGACTTTTGGGGACATCAGTAGGCAACACTAGTTTATCTAGTCGCTGCAAAAGAGGAATAATTCCACCTGCCTTTATCCTCTCTAGTGACTACTTTAAAGGTAACAGTGACAATTAGGATGTAATTCAAAATTTGTGTTTCTTTCGGGAAAAATCTTAGGAACTTCTCATTGACCGCCGCTTATTTGAAGTTAACCCATGTTCTCTGTAGTTTTAAAACGTTGCAACCTACGATAATCATTGTAAATGAAAGATATCTCGCCATGGTGATCAAACTCTGCTTAAATATATCGCTAAATATACCACTACTTATTTCCATTATTATTGTAGTTATAAGGAAAAATATTCGAAATAAAATTTTTAAAAATTTGGTAACTATTGCACATAGAAGACGCACAACTAACAAAACATAGTTTGGCGCGTATTATTGGAATATTCTCTATATGTACGGAAATATTCTTAGTTAAAAAGCAAAACAAAGGAATTATAGTGTTTAACTAGCCTTCAATCTGTAAATTAACATGGCTTAGACTACAGCCGAGGAAGTAGAAATATTCTCTAGTTACAAAAAACAAATATGCTGCAAGGAGAGAATACATGGAACTTTATCCAAATCAACAAACTCCTTCTGCACATACGTTTGTAAATGTTTACCCTCAGGGAAGAAATACTAAACATTTTACACAGAAAAGACGTTACGTCGGAAAAAATTAAGAGCCTCTTAATACATTGCTTTATGTTGGAGGTAAGAATTAAATAGTTGCCAGCACGTCTCGCTGAATAACTTATTTCCTAATTTTATTAAAGAATATTCTGAAAGCAGTTTGTTAAGTAAAAGAGAGTTAGACAAAAGCATCACCACACTCTACTGAACTTTAGAAAAGTATAACTGCGAGTCGACCTAAGAGTTCACAAAAGTCCAGAAAAGGAGAATGTTATAGATTTGTAAATAAATAATTGAAAGTATTGACAACAACCTTAATTTCTTTTGACAATGTATATTTCCACTTTTTCACATAGAAAAGAGAGGCAGTCCTAAGAATCAAAAAATGATAGACATGATATGCAAAGTTTAAACGTAAGTTAACAGCGGAAACATATTTGCAGACAATTTCCCCATAAGTAGATGACTTACTGCGAAACTTCTTAAGAAATCAGTTAGGCAATGTGACGTTACAATAAAATGAAGCACTACCAGAATGTTTTAGTGAGAGTCTCGATGTGATATCTCTGAAAAGGTTTTTCGAAAGAAAAAGTGAGTATCGATTCCAATGCAAGCGTCACTGTCAACAATTCAGAATGTAATTGATACTTTGAATATAAGAATTGATAATTGCATTTATAATGGTGAACGATTCTTAAAATGATGATTGTGATTCATTACATCAATGGGGGTTACTTAAATTAAAGGAAACAACAGTTTCCTTTAATTTAAACTAAGTAGTGGATCAAATATGTTTCCTACTGATTATATTTTTCACGTGTTTCAGCAGAATCAATCTCTAATTATTTAAAACACTATTATATAATATCATGTACTTGCAATAACAAATGAAGGGAGATACAAAAAATATATACATAAATATCCATTATAAAAGCAAGTTAGTCGCGGCCTATTTAGGCAATTCCCATAGTTATTAAACCCAGTCGGTAGAGGTAAAATACTACAATTTTTATTGGAAATAACTTTTTTGTAGCTAGAAATGGTAATGGAAATAAGTAGTGGTGAAAATGAAAAAATCCCGTATGTAGTTGTTAAGCTGGTTATACGTATGCAAACTTAACAAGCGTTGAATGTAATAACATTTTTTTTGTTTAATTATGTGCTAAAAGGACATTTAAAAACCGCTAAAACTTATGCTTTATTTTTAATGTTCTGTGACTTTTGTACGTACATATTTTCCGTTGTTCTGTTAAATAAAGAACTTGGAAGAAGTAAAAAAATGAATATTCCAAAATTCTTAAAAACAGGAAAAACGTACCAAATGATTTGCGAAAATACAGTTTTCAATGTGTAAGCTTTAACACAATGCTTTAAAAGGTCAACTAATATCTGTAAAATCTCAGATGCGATGATCCTCAAACACACATACATTATTCAAATACGACGACTTGATGAGTATGAAATTAATGCACTGTTAAAAAATTTTGAGGAAATTTCGCTTCTTTTGAAGATAAACAGGATGTGAGGTAATTTTATTCCGAAGCATGAGAAAGGTAAAATACATCAAAGCGAGATATGTGCGCAAACAGAGTGCTTACGTGCATGGTGTTGCGTACTGTGCATCGTGATCATCATAATCTGCTATAAGTACATAAACTTTAATTCAAAAAGAAATTAAAAAATCTGTGACTTAACCAACCGTAACACATCAATGAATAAGTGAATAATCAGTAGGCATTACGAATTTATTGATATAACAGCATAAGCAAATTTCTTCATTCTATGTTTAACTTTAAATTAATATGTATCACCATTATTTCACTGCCTATTATTTGATTATTATTATGATGGAAAATACAATATTTAAGCATACCTCCAGAACTAAAAATAAACAAATGGATTAAGGCTTATATTTTTATTAGATTTGTATCGATGAGTTCCAGAGAAGATTAACTATTTATGAACATAAAGCATTGGAGAACGCTATATGCACGTTAAGGTACCGCCAATCAACTGAACGTTTGCTAGTTTTTTCTTCATTCATGTATTGTTAGTTGTTTCCTTTGTGGGAGAGGTTCCTCCACAAGAGTATTTAATTATAAGTTAGCTTATGTCATTTTACTTTTGCACATTAAAATCTAACGCATCTACGGGTTTGTAAAAGATTTTTACATTTATTGCGTTTGTCTAGAATGGATGCAGCGAACGAGTAAAAGAAACGATTTAGATATTTCAGTTTACTAGAACAGGGAAGGAATACATGGACTACTATACTTGCCTCGAACGAATGTTTTGCTTTATCTTATGTAATACCTAGACACATGCCCTCTCAGTGCGAATGCAATAGCAATATCCCAGTAGGCCTTCGCACCTCCTTCCTTCCGTACTCCTTAATAAACTTCATTCGGGGTGGGTAAGTAATGGCTAATAATTTATGATCAGGTTACAAAAAGCCATTAAACGTTATCAGTAGAGACGACAAAGGCACGCGAAATTATTACTTTTTTGCAACGTCTAGACAGACTCGTGTCTATTCGCTTCATAAGAAAGGGTTCGTGTTGCCTCCTGGTTTCCACGAGAACCGACAAAACACGAGTCTCTCTACTCGCTGCAAAAAGGTAATAATTTCACCTACCTTGGTCTTCTCTAGTTATCGGTCATGCGAAAACCAATGGCTGCTAAATGAATTGAGACACTATTATGCAAGACGTTCTCATTTTGAAATAGAATTCTTCGAGTTACACCTCAAAATAATAATAATAAAAAAAACGTGCAATTGGACGTAGTAATCGTAAATTCTAATTAACAATGCTGTGCCATAGCAAAAAAATCCGAGAAATTTGCCCTAAAAGTAACGAAAATATCGCATGTTCTCGACACGTCACTGTTAAACAAAGGACTAAAACATTGTATTCGTGATTGTGATATCCCGACGGAACTGCATACGTTTCCGTTTTGTGCTACATGCAAGAACTTTTCTTTCTAGTTCCTTATACTTCGCAAGTTTTACAATACAAAAGTAGGAAAAGTAAGTAGTTGTAAATGTGTGTTGGAGTAAGGAAAAGGCAAGGCAGAATTAAAATCATTTTGTCGTATAACTCAATCTTACGGTTGAGAATGAAAATCCACGATTTCTCGTTGCGATCGTTCTGAATTAATGAAATATTAAGTTGTGCGATGCGGAGCGTACCGATACTTTAGTGTTTAGATTTTTTTAAAAAATAGATTACTATGTGTTCGAGCAAAAAGGTATTTATAGTAAGGTAGCTTTACGCAATTCCTTATTTATCCTAGAAGCAACTAAAAATTTATTTGCAGTTAATTAAACAGAGAGTCATAAATACTATTCCTAATACGCTTCGTCGCTTCCAAACATTTATTTTAAGGAAAAGTGAGGACAAAAATTGTTCTTGATAATAATATCAGTGATTTAGAAAATCAAATATCCACATCCGTACTTATCCTTTAAATCCTACGTTCTCTCGACAAATTGCTTACAAATTTGATATAGTCCAAGAGCTGCTGGAATGATTTTAGGTAAAAATAAATATTGGCACGCAGAATTCGTTTCTCTTTAATATTTATGTTTTTTCAGGTCCCAGTGTGCTAACAATTTCCTCATGGTAATCATCGATGGAATGACTTAAAGCAAATCGAAATCACGCTGATGACGTTATCCGGATAAGCACAAGCTTATCCGTGGGCAGTACATTTTTTCACCTTGTTGCGTTTGCTGCAAATGCTTCTATCAATACCAAGAGTAAGCTATTTAGCATTACTTTTCTTTGTTACTGTTTCTTCTAGGTTTTTTCTGATGTATTTTGTTGTGTACATCATAGTAAACATGTGTAAATTATTTACATGTATGTGTAGTTTGCCAAAGCTCTCCAGCGCTCGTTGCGCACGTCATTGAGTAATTAGAACAGCTTTGAGGATACGTGTTATCGACGGATATGTGTTTCTTGGCATTAGAGGACGCCAATATTTTACAGTACATCAACGAATAACATGATCTTTTGGCGACCAATGTATATCTCTGCCTGATTAGCTGTTTTCTCTTTTTCTTTTTCAACCAGCTTTTTGTCATTTCGTGTTGGCTAACTTCATCTGTGCTTAAACTCCAACTAAGCTAGGTCGTTTTTATTGTCTTCTACATTACGTTCCACTCAGTAGAAATAGACAGTTGTACTACTACCGTTACAACTGTGTGTATGTATGCGGGTGTGTATGCCCCGAGGTGGAATCCGTAGATGGTTCGCCTTATAGTGGAGGCGCAACGGGAAAGGGGTGCTGCGAGAATTGGTGGTGATTCCGTATAATTAGGAACCATCCTACTGCTTTAATCCGTAACTCCTCACCACATTAATATCCCGAGGGCACAGCGTGCCAATGTTAATGGGCAAGATAGCTTTCACACTTATATGCAGACAGTACCGTAGCAAACCGAACCTGCTAGACACGCTCCTCTTCCAATACAGCGAAACACGGTCGTCGAATGCTCCGTGCATAAATACGAACGCGACGGGCGTGTGCCCTAGATGCTGGCGTTTGCTGTTAACCCTTCTAACGTATCGCGCCTACACCGTCGTACTTATTGTAAACGTAATCTGACGTTCTTGCGCCTCCGACATCCACACGTTCGCAACGTTTTGCCGTCGTTTTTATGCGAATAGTCGCTACGAATATCGTTCGTTACGTTTTAACGTGCGAGACTTGCTATTGTTAGGGGTGCAGACAAAATATACAACCGCAAAATATTTTCTTTATCAACCAGCCACCAACACAAATGCGTTTGTTATCCAGTTTGTAAGAAAAGCAAAAACATGTTGACAGTTAACGCATCGACCCAATTTAATTTGTTACATCGTTAACGGTGTATTTCTTGTTTCCTTAGTCTTAAATACAAAGAAAAGATATGTAATTACGCCCGCAGGATAAAATGCATTGATTTTGTTGTAAAAAATATGGCGCTAATAACATTCTTAGTTTAGTAAAACGAAATACTTGGCAAGGACTTTGGAGTGATATGGCAATACTAAAGTATCGGAACATTACGCACCGCACAAGTCATTTAATTCGAAACAATTGTTTCGAGAGTGCGCGAATCCCATCATCAACCGCATGTGAGAAGAAAACACCTCAATTCTAACATGTCTGTCTTATTTGCTTGCCGCTTGCACAGTTTAAAACTAAAGCATGCTAAAAATATAGAAAAGTAAGTGAAAGTTCCTTGTCACTACGGCATGAAATGTAAAACATGAGCCCGCCTAATAAATCAAAAAAATCAAAAAAGTAGAACAGCAGCCCGTTCTTTCTATTCATCAAATTAATGTTTCTTTTTATGTAAATTGTTTCGTAAGCATCTAACTCCAGCGGCGTACTTAGGTTCTTAATCAAGTTAAGGTTTTCTAATTTAATACAATCGGCAATTCGAAAGATAACCAGGAAATTAAAGTAATCTCGTGCATTTATGAAATCGTGTAAACAAAAACGAGTGAAATCATACCTGTGTTGCAGCGACTAGATAGACTCTCGTTTTGTCGATTCTCGGGGAAACCAGTAGGAAAAACGAACTCTTTCTTATGAGACGAATAGACACGAATCTGTCTAGTCGTTTAAAAAAAGATATGATTTCGCTCGCTTTTATCCTCTCCAGTAATAAAATCTATATTAGTCAAACAAAAAGAACGAGAAGCACCAGATTTAATGGGCACATTAGGTGCTAGTGTTACGAGAGGATCACAAACATAAACGAAGCCAGACCTAAGATTAGATCAGAAAATTTTAAATTGATTGGGAACCTAACTTCGGGGTTCTTACCAAAAAATCTTATTTCTACGATTATAAATATGAGCTTTCACATGTGCTCGTACACCTACCTATATGCATGAAGCACGTATTTATATTTCAAATTCGCGTAATTAGAGAAAGCTGTGCGGTCATCTTCAAGGGCAACTTTCATTAATATATTAAAGGTTTGTGTAATTCTTTGAGTAAAAAAATACGCTTGAATGTGCTGTTTTGATATTTGATAAAAATTAAAGAAGCGACCGATGATGATTCGGAATTCGACAAATTGAGACGAACATTTTTGCGCTTAGGTTAGATTACGCGGATTCCATTGAGGGCGGATATTTTTCGCACCAAAATGTCCGTGAAAATCCCATATATTGTAGTCATCGATATGTCATACGTTTTCTTCAATCGTATTGGGCATAGCATCGATGTTTTTTAGAAAACCGAGTATTATTGCAAATTTAGTAAAGAAAAATCTTCTTTTTTATTAAAATTCTGTCACTTTATAAATCTCCTTCGAATAATAAAAAAAAAAAAAACGTTTATCATACTATCTCTCTACTTAAATTCTGTAACTTAACTCTTTACATGAACAACTCATTATTACCCGCAAACAGGACGGAGCTGGTATATAACGTGGATTCATACAACCTGCATGATATATCCAATTTGGCAATTCAATTTCCAGCGTAGCTTCCAGCATTTTAATTAATTATAGTCATAACCATGGATTTGTTTTCGGCACTACAGTCGACGGCTGTTTGTATCAGGGTGTACGATGATAATGATTAAAAATTTATGTCTGCTTGTAATACCTACGTATGTTATACTATCACGAGCCAAAACATGAGCGTTTGGCCGTTGGAAGGCTAGAAATTAATGCGAAGATGTGTTTATGATGTTAATTAATGAACTAGCTTTCTATGTGAGGGAATGTAGCAAAGAGAAAGCTTTTGTTAGAGTGGAGTGAAAGTGGAATTATTCCGCCCTAGAAGTGTTATTTTTACAAATTAATTTTGAGATCGGGGGTTCGTTAATTTGTGAAGCGATTTATTCGAGACTATAGAGCAATAAATTAGCACCTATTAGCAAAGTTGAAAGATTTGCATTTCTAAGCTCAAAAGTAGAATGTTAAACTCAACAATCGATCCCTTCAAATTGAATGAAACTTGATGCAACTGTAGAATACATACCGAATATTTTAAATAAGACTTTTCATATGTCACTGCTAATAGTTTTCTGTGACGATCTGAATACGAATCTTAATGATAGGACGACTAAACAGATGTTATTGAGATAAGGCCTATAGTATAACTTCTAAATCAAATTGCCCAACAGAGTTTTTCCAATAAATATGCATACACGTTACCGTTTTGGATTGATTATATAATTCATATGATTGATTATATAATGATGATATAATGATAACTTTCATAAAGATCGGTACGTATGTTTCATTGAATCAGGCGGATTGTCTGACCAATTCGCTCAAATGGTACGCCTGTCAAGGGAACCCTTTATTTCTAGACCTAATAATACAACAAAAATAGTACATAAACAGTACATAAGTGTACTTCTAAGGGTCTCTCCTTAGCAGTTGTACTAAAGATATAATCCATCTAGCATTAATGTTTATTAATTGCTTCTCATGCGAAGCTACATAATCTGTAATGTAATTTCTTAAGGAAAAGCTATCAGCAATTAATCAAAGCAAAATTAAGCAAAGTAATCTCTTATCCTTTTTAACGCACAGAAAATTTTTCATATGTGCCAATGGGACATAGCTGAAGAAGCATTCAATTAACAAAGAAGTAGTACAAAGACCTACCCTCCGCCTGCTATCGTTTTCCATCTACATTAAGGACTTGGGGAATATTGCGGAATGACATGGTAAATTAAGCTGACGATACCTTCATAATGATCGTAACACTAAGGAAATGACCATGTAGCATGATAGCAATGGTTTAATACCGAATACTAAGAAAACAATTCTTGTTAAAGGGTCCATAGTAATGTGTCGACTAGATTCCTGGGAGCATATCTAGGTAATAGGCTAACTTGCAGATATGCAATCTTATAAAAAAGGTAAGTATTAACTTCTATACGCTTCCTAAACTGAGGAATATTTTGCAAAATCCACGGAGCTTTTCATAAATAATTCTTAATTTGGTATTTTAATATTTGCTGTTATTTCTGTAGGCTTTTCTATATCGTTGTTTAGAGTCTTCCTTATAAATTATAAAACTTTTATTGTAAGGATAAAAATATATTAAAATACGGAAAATTTAATTAAACGAAATCACTACACCTTGACTGTTATTGCGTTTCTCTCGTTCAAAGCTTTCGTCCTCAAATATGCAACAAAGCAGCTGTACATGGTCTGTCGTCGCTTACGTCTACTTAGCGAATGCCTCCCTCAAATCACGATCGTCGTCGGAATATATAATGTGAACGAATAATATATGGGTACTATGCAAAACTAAACTAACGATAAGATAAAAATGAATGCAACTAAAACTTATCGTAGATTTCTTTTGTTTTTTTTTTTTTAACCGTAATCATAATCTATTTAAATAGTATTTTTTGAAGGTAGTACATCAATTCTACGTAAAGCTTTCAAATAATAGAAATCATTAAGTATTTCAGTAACCAAATACTTTAAAAAAATATAAAAAATACTATAATTATGTAAATTACAATTATAATAAAATAAATAAATAAAAAAATAACAGCACACACTAAACTATTAATTAAAGTTATTTACGAGAAACTCTGCAATATGTATCACAAGTGCGTACACCATCGAACAATTACCGGGTTTAATTTCGCATTTTATTTGAAAAAAATGGTACATAACACTATGCATCACGTCGGCTAACTTTAGGAGAACTCGGTCCCACATATATTAATTTACAAGTGCCTGGTATTTGCATGGCAAAATAACAACTAACGGAGCTCCCCGCAACCACCCGGCGAGGGGACGAATTGCTTAAGAGACACCAACATTTGAACAGGCACTTATATCCGCCAAAGCTTTTTCAACGGTTTAACGGCGCGGTAAAAGGGCATGTGCAAGAGCTAGTAGAGTTAGACACTGTGCGCTCGAGTCCTGCTAAGATCAAATTTCTTTAGTGGGTCTGGTATACTCCCGAGTCCGCAATTGGAGGTAGTTCACCCTCTACGATCATGAAACACTTTACACACAAAAACCTCTAAGGTTATGATAAGCTTTAAAAAGCTTATACATCCTATTTTGCGATCACCGCAAAAACAATGCCGGAGTACATAAAAATCTGCCGATCTTTGTATCATTCACTTTCTCTTATATCATAAACGACTTGTTATGTATGCCTTGTATATGCTTTATTATTATTATAGTATTAATTTTTTTATGATATATTTTTTATTATTTTTTTATACATGTTCTGCCTATTGTTGGGAAGCGTTGGTAGCATTTTCGAAATTATGCCATGAAACGAAATCCTGATGGATAATGACGAGAGGATATGATGTTTATTAGGCATTTTGCATAAAAAATTTGGAGTAACAGCAACGCTTATATGGACATTGTTGAAGTACCGGTCTAGCAATTGGACAAAAGGTCGATAACATCGATACGGTCCACAAGAAAAAATTCGTTGCAGCTGCTGAATATTGCAGAAAACACGATAGATGAAGTAAGTGCGGAATTACATGAAAACTTCTCATGTAACTACTATTAAAATGTGACCCGTTGTAAATTGTATCTGCTGCAATGTGCAAATATAATAATACGCACTTTGTTTTGAATCTAATTGAGATAAGTTAAAGCGTAAGAATTCAACACCCGAATTTAACGAAATGTACCAAACTTGTCGACGTGGGATATAAAAATATTTCTACTTAGGATTAGCAAATTTATGTTAATCTAGTAAAAATTTCATTTGGTTGCAATTACTTTCATTGTAATTCCTTTAAGATGATGAAGGAGTTTACTATTCGTTGTATTTCTGTATCGTGTTCTTCAAATTGGTCATCAGACACAATATAAGTCTCATTGATTCCTCCGTTTAAAAATGGCATGTGAAAGTAAGTTTATTTGCCCGACAAAGGTACGAATTCCAATTGAAGGAAAATGTAAATACAAGAAGTAAACAAACACAAGTTATCTAAATTTGAATACGCCTGTATAATTAATACTATATAAGTTACAATCACTTGTTTTTCGTATAATAAAGAGAATAAAATTAGATACTCTCCTTTGACTTAGTCGTCACCTACAATGCTCTGCAACTAAGGTACAGGCATTTAAAAAGTAATTAATACGTAACATAAATAAAACAATATAGGTAAATGCCTGTGACTTATTAAATAACGTCAATAAAGGATTAAAATTCAAAAATTACCTTAGCAAATTGACTACATCGTGCGAACATTCACCATTTTCATCATGACGCTATATGATATTTATTTTTATAATTATTTGCCTCTGTTTTAAAAGCAACATTTTATCTCAATTTTATTAGTTTTTTTTTTATTTGTTTATTGCTGTTTTATAAAAAGAGTGGTACAAAATAAACATGTGTTTATAATCCCCGAGAAAGAATATGTTGTGCTGCTAGAAAACCTGCAAATTTCTAACCATCTTACAGATAATTATAAAGCCAATATGTTGAGGCAAACATGGCTACCAGCACGAAAAGCTTTACCGAGATCCACAAAAATTAGCAGGATTAAGTCGCCTCGGTGTTTAACTCTAAAAATGTCATCATTGGCTTTCGCTAAAGCAATTACTCTTGAATCTGGACTGACACATATGTAAGATACTTTAACTGTTCATTAATTTATTTGGGCAGAACTTTTTAAAGGGCTTTGATTAACAATAAATACAGATATACAATTTTAGATTTTTAGATCACAGAAGTTTTTCAACCGCTTGAGTCGTCGTTCACGTACGACATTAAAGCAATATAATTGGACTTGATGATTAATAGTGTAATGCTAGAATTCTCAGTTTTTCACGTGCTGCCATTTATTACATACATTGCTAATACTTGTATTTTAGAAAACATACGAGTATTAGCAATGTATGTGATAAATAGAGATGACAAAGGCAGATGGAATTATCCCTTTTTTGCAGCGACTAGACAGACTCGTGTCTATTCGCCTCATGAGAATGGACTGGTGTCCTCTAAAGTCGATAAAACACGAGTCTGTCTAGCGCCTGCAAAAAGGTAATAATTTCATGAACCTTTGTCCTCTCTAGTGATAAATGGTAGCATGTGAAGAAGCAAGAGTTCTAGCATTACACTATTAATCATCAAGTACAATTATATTGCTTTAACGTCGTACCAGGGCTTCATCCACAGCATGAAAGAGACATACAATTCTTATAATTACGGAACTTCGGTAATATTTAATCGTATTTGAATAATCCGCAGATGTATCTGGTATACAAAGCAGTTATTTATCTCTTCATAATTTTTTTATTTAAAATCTGCAGCGTCTTAGTCTCGTTTCATACCTAGCTATTATCACTCATCTATAGAATAAGCGCAAACTGTATTAAATAGAAGTCTGCTACGAAATGAGAGTGATCGAAGCGTGAATAATTGTGGAAGGTCTTTAGTTCCTGAAATGCTGCGGTCTAGGATAAGCCACAGTAAATTGAGTTATTATCTCCCGATTTCACCAGATGTACTAAGGTTGCGGATGACCGGGTCACATGCGTAGACTTGTTTCATACTATTACATTTGAAAACTTGCATACATTGTTGGGCAATGGGAACATCCATATTTAGCATCCCGATGTTGAGGTCTCCCAAGCAGTAAACCATATTTGATATGAATTTACAAGTGAGAAGAAACAGACCTAAACTTTGGCGGCCGATAAACGCGACTAATGACAGAAACGGCTAATGTATTTTAGATATTCTTAATGCAACAATATATTTTCTTTTGTTTAACAGATTCGTATTTTAAGATAATGCCTTTGAAAAAAGTATTTTCAATTTTGATCTATGCGAGACGGCCAGAGCTGAATAAATGAAAGTAAATCGGGGTTACAATAAACGCATCGTAGTGCTACATATTACGTAAATATGCGCATTAAAATGAAAATTGTATTCTCAGATAAATCAAATTAATTATTCGTTTCTTTATGCATGTCTCGCCACAACATAATACTTAATAAGCTTTATGGATTTGGTTTTTCATGTGCTACAATGTGCTAAGCGTCAGGTCGTGTTTTTTACAGGAGAATATTTTGAGATTATCTTTTGTTTTCTGGTTGTACTAATGGGCAAACTAGTCAGACATCACAGATGAAAAAAGGGAACAAAGATTAGATTTTAATCTAGTTACCCTTGTAATGTTTTTCCGGGATGAATTCATTGCGTTATCTTTAATATGATGAATATGGTGTATTCATCTCGTTGTGCTGTTAAGCCGTAAACCAAGATATTCAACTGCAAACTCCAGGCAATAATATCGTTACTGAACATTATGTTAAGTGGCTCACCGAGAGAGATTAATTTGTATGGAGAAAGCCCATGAATACCAAGCCATTCCTTTGCATAGGCTGAGGTTGAATTTAGAAACTTTATCAGTTATAGTTTCTCCCACTGCCTATTACTAATGTGCAATTAAATTTCTTAGATCATGAGTGCTTTGGTTAGAAGAAATGTGAAAATAATCTATTGTGTACTTGTTTCGTTACTTGTAAGTGATAAATACATGTGCTTTTATAATTAACAGAACGCAATCGAATTTGAACTTATTTAAAACTAAACTGGTTTATTTTCTTTCTATGTAATTGGTTCTCGTACATTTAATTTCCAATAAATAACAAATCAATTCAGCGTACTCATAAATAGCAATAATAATCTTCTTTTATCGAAATTCCATCGAAATTCTGACAGCGTTTAATGCTATCTTCATATAAGCAGTACGCAGTACAATCTCAACGTGGAACAAACTGTACTTTGCTTTTATGTTCTTAATTGATTGTGGTACATTTACACTACAAAGATACCTTTAGTTCGTTCGTTTTATCTCGATATAATGGGATGAGATGAATCATGGAAAAACTGATAAATTATATTTTATCCTTTTCTAGTACGTATACGAAGATCACCAGAATTTCTAAACGTTTCTAAATCATTTTGGATGAAATACATTTTATAAGTATCATATAAGACAGAAAGAGTCAAGCAATAAATGTCATGTGTTGACAAATCGAATGCGGTTGTTTCTTCCTGTGAAAATTGATGATCACTAAAATATTAACAGCTACTGGGTTATAGTTTTGCCTGTTAGCTTCGTATTAATAATTCACTCTACTTTAATGTTGCATATTGCATACAACGGAGCGTATTTTTGATAAGTCTTACATATTATTTTGTTACTACATATACATATGTCCTCTAAATGTATTCTATTGCGTATTGAAGAAGTATTGTAGAAAATGCATAAATGAGTAAATGGATGCAGGCAGATTTGCAACCTCAGTAGTTTGTACTCAATCTGTCAGCCTATTTTCAAGCAAAGGGAAAATGGAGGGTCTTTGAAGCCTTTGAAGCCTCTCCGTTAACAAGGTAATTAAATGAAAATTAGCGGTTGCGGAACATATTTTTCAGAGTGGTAATTTCTTTGCACTCAGTATGTACACTTTAGAAACGCGCAAAGCAAAACAGTATTATTTTCGCTTGGTTAGAAACGTCGTAATAAATCGAAAAGAACCGCGTTTCTGGAAGCCTATAAAATAGAGGTTCGGAATATATTTTGACATCTATAAATCATTAAAAGAGTTTAGCAACATTTTTTTTGCTACTTGGCCTTCATGTGGAGTACATATGTAATACAACGAACCAGGTCTGCTAATTCCGTTTTCTTTCCTAACATCGAAAATGCAGATTTAAAAAACATTTTCCAGTCGTCATACAAAATAACGTAACAAGCCATTTTAAATGATTTTTAAAAGAAAAAGTGGATTTAGGGATTTAGTGGACTAGGACCCGAAAAAAACGTTCTTGGTTGACAAACGATCCATTCTCGGCCAAGTTTCTACCAAGATCTAGAAAAATCGTGTTATAATAATGGTTAGAAAGGACCGAAATGTCCTATAAAAATGTTGAGTATATCATTAGTAGAAAGGACAAAGGCAGATTAAATTGCAGCGACTAGACAGACTCGTGTCTATTCGCTTCATATGAAAGGGTTCGTGTTGCCCACTGGTTTCCCCCAGAGTCGACAAAACACGAGTCTGTCTATTCGCTGCAAAAAAGTAATAATCAAAGTAAAGTAATAATAAACTAAAAAAGATAGAATATATAATAAGATAGAAAGTCGAAAGTCACCTTGAGAATATGTTTCCAATTTCTCTTTACAAAGTCAAATGGAGGTCGTAGAGATAAGAGGAATTTTTTTCAAATTCTTGAATGTTGCAAAAAAATGTTGCAAAAAATTCAACAATTTTGTTAAATTTAAACCTATTCTCTACCTTCAACAATCCGTATGGCATGAGTCGAATATAAACCAGCGTGTTCTCGATTAGCTAATTAGTATTAAAATGAGGTTTAGGGCAATCGGTAGCACAAAAATCCATTAGATTATGTAAATTACTATACCTACTAATTTGTACAAATTAATTGGTATTTTACTCTTCTCCTCATCAAAGTGACATTTGGTTTCAATTACGAATACATTTAGTCGCTGATTAAAGTTGTTTAGCCGTAACTAGCGATGTCACAAAATTAAGTTAATCAAATATCAAAGATTAAATTAAACGCTCTACACTTAACGCCATTAGTGCGGAAATAAGAAATTGGCACAAATAGTGTGAACAAATAAATTTATTCTTTAAGAAATTATTATATAATACAGAACCAGCAATGTAGTGCCTGGCCTGTCGAAATTTCTTTTTAGACGGTATCGGCGCATTAAATTCACAACAGTTGAGTCTGGTATTTGCCGTAATGTTTTATAGATTTTTTAATTCATCCAGATTTGAAGCCTCCCAGTCGCCACTATATACGTTACGTTTTAAGTTTTCTCAAAAACGTTTAATTTGACGTAATTGAGGTATATCAGCTACATCGCTAGACTTCGTAACAAAGGGTATTTGCAACTCTTGAAACAGGGAAATAATACTTTCAGCATAATGTGAACTTGCTATGTCTGGCTGAAACATAAATTCTCGTCAGAATAGCTCTTGTCTATGTCTTGAATTTCTTTAACCTCGTTCCTATGTCCTGTTTTTCGTAATTTTTGGTATTTATAGAATTGCCGGATAGACAAATACCAGCCTGAGAGTGACCTTCGCAATCCATCCAAAGAAATTGCAATTGATACCAACAACTGCTGTTTGCTGACATTTCCTATGCTTTTGTAAATCACCTAATAAACTACTTCTTTGCTTTTTTCAGTAATAATATTTGTTATTTCCATGAATAATGATTCGTCCTGTATAATAATATCAGTAGCTTTTGTAGGCGAAAATTCATTTTTAGCAAGTTATCGTAGCTTACGTCTTTTATCTTGCAACTGCTTTTAAGAAAACTTTGAGAATGTTGCTTACGTATTTCTCTTGGATGTGATACTTCTAAGTGATGGCAAAAGCGTACTCGTTTTTCTTGGTGGTTTCCTCGAACTTATATATGTTATAAGTTGATTTTTTAGGGACATCCATTGCATTAAAGCGATTTTCAATGTACGACTTCTTTTTATTAAATTCGTCAATTAACTGCCGACGTTGAGTTTGATTTGAAGTTTCCATCAGTTTTATATTAACAACCACAAAACATAACTAAAGCAAATGTCGTGTAAACAATTGCAATTATTTAACAAGGTTACAACGCAGATAACTTAAAATTGTATTCTCGTACTTATGATTGATTGATATTATCATCATCAAAAATTTGTACCAATTCTTTGTCCCTACAACTCTAGAACAGTGACCGTTTATATTTCTGTAAAGTACGGGTAATTACTCTACAATCAAAGCGATGTAACAAATCTGAATAAACACATCCTCATTTGCTCGTATGAACATTTGCGCAAAATGTTGTATACGACCAGAAAAAAGGGACTGTTCTTGCTGATTTACCAATTTTATTCCAGCACTAAATTAAACGTATACGGCGTTGAAACATTTATTTAAAAAAAAAAAAAAACAACACGGCAAATAACTTAACGAAATCAAAAAAAGAAATGAACAGGATACCATAGCGAGCGCATAAATAATTACAAATAAAGACCCGGTAATGGTTTACGCATTGCGGCCTTTAATGTTAATAAACCACATACCGGCATCGAATGTTGCATTGCTTTTTTTCTCGCGGGCAAGCGCACCTCATATGCTCTCAAAACGAACGAAGCGTGCAATGTATTTTATGTCCTGCTCGCATGAACCTGCTGTACCAGCTTCATATGGTTTCAAAAGAAAAAGAAAGGTAACTAAGATATACCGAAGAGAAGGGAAACAGGAAAATGTTTCGGTCTCAGTATCGATGAATGGAGATAATATTCAAATTGATTTTAGGACTTTAGGATTTTATTGTATATTCTAGCTTTTAAGCGTAAGAAGATAGAAAAACGCCTATCGGCGTTAACTTAAGAATGAATTTTTGATATCTGTTTAACACCAAGAAATTGTTTAAAAAATAATCTAACAAATTTGTTGCGGTAAACACGTCGAATATTAAAGAAATACCTCCTAATGAAATTTTTTTTTCGTCTAATAACAAAAATGCCAACTAGCCTCCCATACCTTTCACAAATATTGCTTTGGTCATTTGTTTAGGTTTCTTAGACTAAATGCTACTTGATTGCAATCACCGCTAGAATGGATTGTTCCGAAAAATGTCATTAAATGTAAATATTTTAGTGGAGTTTTTTTATGGTCAATTTATTTCTTTTGTATGTGTTTAGGTATTTATGTTCACTATTGCTTACACATATTGTCATACGGCAGTGAAAGTTGGATCTTAAATAACCAAACCAAGAGTAGAATACAAGCGTTGGAGATGAAACGTTTAAGAGCGGTTAAAGGAGTAACTCGAAGAGAAGAATTAGGAGTAGAGTCGATTTTAGATAGTATAAAGAGGCAGAAACTCCAATGGTTTGGGCATATGGTACGGATGGAAGGAGAAAAACTGACGAAAAGAGTATGTTTGGCAAGATCAAGACACAATAGAAAAAGAGGGAAGCCAAGAAAAATATGGGATAGTACAATAGAAGAAAGCTTTAGAAAAAGAGGGATATCTTGGAATGATGCAAGAAGAATGGCAAAAAACGAGAAAGAATGGACATCGCTTATTTATAATAAAAGCCCTAGAGTACAGAATTTACTTTTACACCCGTAGGGTAATTAAGGTTAATGATTATATATATTGCTTACACACAGAAGCGAAGCAGTATTAATGACGATTCTTTCGAAAAATGTCTATATCTTTGTCTTACTGTCTTACTTATTGTCATATTGTTCGCTGGAAATGTGTTAAAATGTATTCGATGTTTTTGTACCTGTATTATTTGGAAATATAAATAAGAAAATACACTCCGCCAAAAAAGTATCGCGTAAACTAAAAAAGGGCATTTATGAACCAAGATATTTTTATACGTTCACAAAAAGTTTGCCTCGTGTATGTGAACTATAAAAACATAAACAAAATCATAGAACATAGCTTTTTTACTTTTTTTTTTTTCTAAAAGAACACATTTAGAAAAATGTATATGTGTAAGGTTTGTTCAGTTGTTCATTGAAAGTCTTCCTATACGGACAAATTTTAAAGTGCGAAGTCAGAGTTCTGTACCAACGCTTTTAAAACTAAAATGAACAATTTAACTTCAGAACAAGTGGCTGCTATAGTTGCTTTAATCGAAGATGGACGATCTCAAGCATACGTTGCTAATTTGACGAACATCAATCAGTCAAGTGTTTCTAGAGCCGTAGCCGGATATAGGGAAACAGGCAATTACAGTAGAAGACCTGTACCAGGTCGTCCGAGATATTCTACTCCAAGCCAAGATGACCGCTATTTACTACTACAAGCATTACGTCGAAGACATGTAACTGCGAGACAATTGCAGAACGACTTGGCTAGAGTCAGAAATACTGGTGTGAGTACTCAAACTATTCGGAATAGGTTACGACAGAGTGGATTAAGAGCTAGAGTAGCTGTAACAGCCCCTCGTCTAACTAGGAACCACCGAGTGGCTCGCTTAAGGTTTGCCAGAGAACATGTAAATTGGAACATTAATGACTGGGCCAATATACTCTTTACAGATGAGTCAAGATTTGGTTAAAGACCAAATGTGGAAGGTAGCAGCAGTAATTCAAGTTCACGCATACATCCGACGTTCAAGCTGACATGTTTGGATGACTATACTGCCTATTTCTGCAGAGGTCGATATAGCAATATAATTCGACAATTGCAATGATTAGAAGAGTATCTTTAATTAGGTACTGTCATCCGAATATGTCATTTGTTTGTGTCTTTCATTTTGGAGAATGTTTTTTCACAGAGGTAAGTAGTGCCGAATTCACAGGCAAATTTATGCAATTAATCAAATTGTGCTCTTACAAAATTCGAGCAAAGATGAGTTCTGATATTTATGCTTGAATACTCAATAATTTTCATTTGAAGAAAGCCCCAATTGCGAAGCCAACGGGGAATGGTGTCCGAGTCTCTAGGCTGAATGTTTGGTTAAAATGCTTTGATTTGAGTTTTTAAGTCAGGCAGAAGCTAGTTTTTTTTGCAGTCGTAAATTAAGTTCACCTCAAACCCTAATAAAAATAAAAGCTTCTATAACCACTCGTTGTTTCGTCTCTCGGCAAGAGGACGATCTTTTTATTCAAAAATACTTCTATTATTGCTCGAAGCTCAAAAAACCACAAAGAATTTCTGCTCGAAATTCGAAGCTGCCCTTTCCAGGGCACACTTGCCTCAATCATGAAATATTGAAAATTCCATTAATTTTTGGAATGTTCTATGTTTACTATTCATTTTTTTTTCTCCTTCCTTGACGGCTTACATAGGTTTTGGCGTTCGGGAAGTTGTGGGGTAATTAATGCGGCCTTACCACCGCAAGGTTTGGAGACCCCTGGTATAGGTTTTAGCAGCTACTCGTTGGCCGTCGAATTTGGAGGAAAATGATTTTTAAATGTGCGTAAATTCGACGCTCGACTAGTTCCAGAGCAAACAGGTGTCCAATTCGCTGACAATTTGTTTGTGATAACTGTATTTCAATTAAGTTTGAACTGTGTAATCAATACTTTTGGAATATGTGTTGTATTCTAGCACACTGAAAGAAGAAATTCGGATAGGGATAATTTGCAATTTAATTATCTGCTATCAGTACCTTGTCTTTTGTAACAAAATAAAATACCCAGTAATTAAGTTTATTTCAATGTTAAAATTTACGTATAGTATCTATAGTTCCTTGACCTTTTGTAATGTAAAATTTAAAAACTGAAAATATTGCTCATTATTGCTATCCCAATAAACATTTGCCTTAGATCTGTGTAAAATGATAACATTTATAGGCATATATCATATAAGAAATATGATGTTTTAGCTTCGCCCTCGTACGTAAACATGGTACAACGTTTTCGCAACAAATAAATCTGGAACAAGTTTAAACTCTAGCTGTTCTTCTTGTTCGACATTTCATCATAATCAAATCAAATGTTGGTTTCAAAATTTTATGCAGGTTGTGCGTCTCAAAAATCAAACAAATTGGTTTCTTTGGTAAGTTAGATAGCTAGCGAGTACGCTAGTTATTTAACTTACACTTAACAATGTTTTGTAGTACGGGTCGATAAATAAAAGTAGCATATTATAATACTTTAACTTTTATTGTTGGTAAACAAAGAAACGCAAAGAATAACGTTTAAACGAGGAAACAAAAAGGAAACATTCGTATTTTTTCCATTCTTCATTCATTTTTCTGAAAGTAATAAAAACCATGACATCATAACCAACGTATTTTTAAAAACCAGAATTGATTGTTCGTATTCCATTATTTGGTAACAAAATTATTTTTATTGTCGCACTCTAGATATATAGATAAAATGTCATAGTTTTTGGTTAACGCATTCTGTTTGTTTAATTTATTAGATACTTTGATTATCTATATTTTACTATTTTTCTAAGATATTTTTATTGAAATTTTCAACCGCTTAATGTTTATTTCCTGGAGAAATTAAATACTAAAGTTCTCTTATTGCATGTTATGATCATTAAAAAAACCTTGTTTAATCACGTCTTTCCAATTAAATAACCTACAGGAAAAATATAGCCTTAGCAAACCCTCTACTGCCATTGAACTACCATGTTTTCCATGTATGTACATGTGCAGAGACCAACATTGTTCTTTTGCATGTGTACACATGTATATAACAGATTGAAAGTCCTAATTTCGAAACACGGCATGCATAACTTTGTTTACCCAACCCTTGCATTACATACATAAATTAGGCAAAAATACGGATTGTTTATAATAAATAAATTAATTTTTCTTCCTGAATCCAAAAGTATAGCGCCAGTACTAATGATACACAAATATGTCCGCATGACAATAAAGAACTGAAGCTTTGTTATCGCGTCAACGCCTAGGAAGAGGAAATAAATTAAAGTATTATTGCGTTTCGCTCTGTGCATTTGTTATGACTTATCTGATACTATTTGGTCAATAGACAATAAAGGATTATTTATTACACTACCGCTCTGGTACAAAAAGTACTATACAACTACTGATACTACTGCAACGTTTGTTATAAATAAAGGATTAGGAGCTTTTCTCAGGTACAAAGAGGATGAAATGATACATATTTCTACCTTAACTTTAGAGTAAAGTTTATTTTGAAAAGCTCTTTTCTCTTCTAATCTTTAAAGAACTAAGAATCAATAAGTTTACACACCTAATAGAATATTCTAATGCGGATATAGAAAAAAAAGCTATCTATTCATCAATTAGAAAAATGACGATTAGGTTAGCTCTTTATTTTGTAGCTTTTGTTTTTGGCAACAAACCCATATCTCAGATAAAATGAACACAGCTGCGTTTGACACAAACATGCCGGAAAAATCAAATAGCCGCTCATGAACATCAACTCTATCGGTACGTTTTCGCATCGATTGCTCGTATAACAATTACACGCTCAGTTTTATTCATCGCCAAAAACTGAAAACAAAAAAAATTGCAGCGCGTAAACGCCAGAGATGTATGTATATTTCACTGAATGGTGACTAGCTCCGTGGATTCAAAAGCGAATTTTCTAAATCACTGGCCATAAATGAGATTATATTGTAAACATATAATCGATGAACTCGCGCTGTAAGCGGCAATGATTACCAGTACACGTTCGGAATTTATACTGTACGAATGACGACGCTTCGATATTAAAGGTCCATTATTCAATTTTCTGGTCGACTGAAAGAAAATATTTTCGAGAAACGCAGACTCCCTTTCATTTATTACTTCTGTTCTATGAAAAGTAGTTATTTCCTTCTAAATATACGAGAGTAGTATGAAAAGTTTCTAGTCTAATACACAAACAAATATTTCTACTGTAATATTTAGTTTTATTTCCTAACACAGCCTTTATATCTTATAAGCCTTTATATTTTTCCCAGCGATGCTCGCTTCCCTATAAACTGTTCAAATAATAATTGGCATTTTGTTCTGTAAAACAGGCGTTATGAATGTAATGGCATCATTTGACGGAAATCCCTATTTTAATAGCGAGACTTTTAGCATAATAAACAGAAAAAGGTTACTCGGGGCTAAATCTGGTGAATATGGTCATCATCAATCATGAACTTTTGCCATAGCGACTACTGCAATATGAGAGACTCTTGGTGGAGCAAAATTTTCTCTTTTTGTAAAAGCGGCCGTTTTTCTGCAGCAAAATTGCATAAGCTTATGTTGGAGTGCTTACAAGAGGAATCAGAAGGAGAAAAAGCGGATCATTTGGACGAAGAAGATTTGGAAGGAGATAAAATAAACGAACACAAAGGAACAAGAAATACGGGATTCTGAAGAAGAATAACCCTTGGATCCGTCTCATCTGGTGTGGTTTCTTGAGAAAATAAAAATTTGATAACTAATCTACCAAGAATGACCGTGAGAGACTTGAGGGCTGCCATCAGTACATGGTACTTCCATGTACCGATAGCGAGATAGACTTAGACTGACTTAGAGATGTCAGAAGAGTTGGCTCAGTATACAAACCATCATATTGAACAGCAAAAAGAAAACTACGGTCGTTTTGCTTTCGTACTCAGTGATTAAACGATATGAACACTAGGAAGAAAAGGTATGAAGTTAACTAGTTAATCTCAATTACATCTATATTTGATTTTGCTCGTTGAAAAATGTAAATGTGCATACACACTGCATGTTATTATCTGAGAGAATCTGGCTTCGGACAATAATTCCGAAAAAGCTAAAGAAATATGGGCCGAAAGTGTATGCCAATCGTAGATGCGAAAACATATTACGCCAGCAATTTAAATGTGTATGTGAGAGATCAACCTAGATGACTTTATGTTCATGACACTTCTTCCTAAGCTGTTGTTTAAAGACATGCTGAACTTATTAGTAGAGATGGCAAAGGAAGGAGGAATTATTACTTTTTTAGCAGCGATTAGACAGGTTCGTGTTTTGTCAACTCACGGGAAAACTAGTAGGCAACACGAACCCTTTCTTATGAGGCGAGTAGATACGAGTCTGTCGAGGAGCTGCAATTTCATCGGCCTTTGTCCTCTCTACTAGTTAGATATTTTAAAGGAAACGTGGCCTGTGATATACAAGCATTCCGCTAGTACGTACTTTGTGTTCAAATTACAAGCTCAGTTTTTTGAGAACCATACGAAACAACAATGCGAAAAATTCAAAATGGTAATTGATTGCAATCGTGCCCAACGTTGATCTATATTTTATATCTTATTGATAGCATTATTCTATCTGCGGAACACCGAAAATATTGCAGATCAATATTTCAGGATCCACGAGATTTAGGCATTCTTGAAACGCGATTTCCCTAACCCGCACCTGCCAATCCGGCAAATATGCGATAACTGCGACAGAAAAAAGGACAGGTCAACACGATCTTCATGTAGAACATGAATGCCTGGAACAGTTACCGAGATTAAAAAATGTGTTGCTTTTTTTATGTAAAAATAAAAAATCAAAGAACCGGAAACAGAATTTTGATAATTATCTACAGCGGACTCTCAATCCGGTCAATGCGGGACAGCTAAGAGCCTAAGCACAAATGCTTTACGGGTACTCTCTAAAATAACCGTCGATTGAGGCTTTGGAATCAACGAATTTTTCAACCTCCAAAAATCAACGATAGGTAGGACTATGGGATAGCACGACAAACACTAAAGAATAGGCATACTCCGCACCACACAAGCTTAGTAAACGACTGTTAGGATCGCGCGATTAGGATGTTGAATATGAGGATACGTGGATTTTCATTCTCAACTGCCTCGAAAGGAGTTAAGAAAAAAGTCAAGTTTCTGGAGGTCATATGAACGTACGCTTCAGTTCGCGAAATACACCCAAAAATTTTCTTGGTAATCTGAAAAATGAAAGAAATATATAGAACCAAACCTATATTGATCAAATGAAGAGAGCGACGGACACTAGATTTAATGAGCACATTATGCTCACGCAATTTTTTTAATTTTGAACACAAATTTGATGAATAAAGAAAACATGAGAGATTGTTGTCATATCCAGTTCAGTTTGATTTATTAGGATATAGCTATGCATGTTTTATATTTTGTACTATATGACAAGAAGACCCTTTCATCTAGCTAAACTGATTTTTATATTTAAATTGATCTTAATCCTAAGTCTAAAATATTTGTCATCCTAAGCATGTAAATACAAGCATGTTTGTTATAGAGATAACAGTAAGTTAGTAAAAGAGGGCCGACATTTAAAACTCAAAAATGAGTAATACCACCTTTGTTAATAATTTGGTATTTACTGTGCACAAAAAGTTGGACTTTTATCATCCGGTTTTCTGTTGAAATGTTGAAATAACAGTATTGAGCGAGCACAACCTAACCCAAACGGCAAACATCACAAGCACACCCAATCTCGTACAAATAAATTAATAGCGGAACTTCTACAAAAGTAAATATCGAATTAAACCCATTATCTGTGTGCTTGTGCGGGTGCGTCAACCGGACCCGACGAGTGGGGCTTTCGCTAAAAAGACTCCAACCGTTCTTTCGTACATAAAAGGCCTACGTCCTCGCGCAATCTAAACAGGGCGAACATTGCGTCCGTCTGCTTTCTCTTTTCGCCCGTATTTTGAATCATTAAACACAGATATGATTGTGAGTATGTTGTCGGAGTGGTAAGAGGTCGCCAAACTCGGACTTTGCCGTATCCGAATGGATTCTTTTTCAGCGTAATAAATGAAATAATGTTATCTCTGTAGCATCACCCCATAGTTATAAATTTTACCGAATATGTGAAGTGGATAAAAGAGAAACAAGTATTCTTCTGAAACAAGGCCTTTACGAACTAGGCTCGCGTTAATTAAAAATAAATAAAGTAAATTTAGAATGTGAAGTGGGATGTTTGTTTTTCGTTGCTAAATAAAAAGGAACTAAAAATTGTTGTATTATGGATAAGCAATGCCCGCGGGAAGAACTAACTTAAAATTTTGAAATACGTTTACAAAAAGGGTGGTATTGACAAAAACCACCATGCACAGTACCACGCGATAGATGCATATAGATTAATAAGAGAAGGTCTTAGGCATTAATGTCTGTAAGCATCTTATTTTCAAGGTACAGGATATTACAAGCTTTAACATTTTTTTTTAATTTATTTTTCTTCAATATCACTTAACCTTCACAAAAGTTGCTACTTGGTTGGCCTGAGCTTTAAAAATAACATCATAATAAAAATAAAGAGGGTGTTAGAATTGATGGTCTTGTCCTTGGATACACTTTTGGTACGGCAACTTTGATGTATGCCTCGACTATTTCAGAATATATTAGCAGACTCCATAATTCTGTTCCATAATTGCTCTTCATTATTTGTTATTTTCAAATCATCTTTGCAAAAATTCCTTTGATCTTCGAAAAGAATGAGATGGCATGCCCTTATGCATGTGATACATTCTTTAAATAAGGTTCAATGGGAGATTTTCTAAGAGCGAGTGTTTAGATCATTCGAGGTTGACCACTTCGGTAACTTTCGATTATACCTGCCCACAAATTAATATAAAACACATGTTGTTGATTCCATATAAAGGTTTCCTGAAGGTTTTCGTCTCTCTAATAGTTTATATTATGTAAGTTTAAAACACGGACGTGATTAAAGCTCGTTTTATCGGTAAATAAAGTTAATGATAGAAAATTTTTGAAATTTTTTGGAAATGAAACGAGCGAAGAAGCTTTGAGCGATTGTCTAGCTGATGCACGGTTAACATTTCGTGCAGTTGTTTTTGTTATTTTTCTGATGGTTATTCTCGAATTACTCTTTATTATTTGTAAAACTACGAAAAGTTCTGGTAACCTCACTATTAACTTTTGCTTTTATGATAACAGCCATCTTCTTCTGCAAACGCCTATGCAGCTCCATAAATGTTCTAACGTTAGGAACATGTCATAATAAATATCTCTCTCGATAAACACGCTGAACTTCGGAAGAATTTGATCGAATTTCGCTATAACTTATAATCATGTACCTGTATTCTTCAAAATTGTAGAGAATCATCTTTAAAAGTAATTTTAAAAAACAACAAACGACAGAATCGAACAAAACGTGATCAGGAAGACGACAGCCTTGAATAAATTAATACAATATTAATTTGACATTTGCCATAATTTCATAGCCAACGACAGGCAAGCGTTTCTTAACGCGTTAAAAATATTCCAATAATATTCGAAACTGAAATACAGTAATTTTCATTCAACTATGTCTTCATAATCGAAAGAATTAGGAAACGTTCTGAAAAATATTTAAAGTATAAGACTTTAAACATCTTGTGGTACTAGCCTTTTATAATTAATAATCTTCTTTCCCTATTATTCAATGATCTATAGTCTTAAAAAAGGGCAAATCATCGACAGTAAAACAATAAAAATAATAATAAATAGGATAAATTCACTTAGAGCGAAAGAATTTAATGGTAAATAAGAGGTAATAAAGAGGCATGTAAAATTAAGCCGCTGTGAGTCTGATAGAATCTCACAATTAACTGGCGTTTAGCCTTTACGGCGAAGGCATACCATTTACACATTAAGAGGGCATCTAGTCTTATAACAAGCTTTGAAGATTACATGCTCCATAGCCTCGCCACCGCATTTAAGAAGAATTAGAAAGCACTGTTGTTCAATAAATTTGAGATCTATTGCGATGTAACGCCTTTCAAGCTTTCCAACGCAGAAGTCCTGAGTTCGTAGCCTAGTAACTAATATTTGACTTTGAATTAAAATTTATTCTCAACAGGGCTATTGGAACACATGTAAGGATTGATAGCCTACACTTAACTTGGTAATAAATCGTAATGGCGTAAACCGACAATAAACGGTGATATTTATACAATTCGACAAACTATTTGTGCGATAATGCGATTGGATACGTACTTATATGTATTGACATATAACATATATTGATTTATACAAATGAGCAATGCTAAGCATTTAGGACACCTTTGAAACAATCAATAGATTCCTGATAATTTATTAATACAAGTTCAATGTAAATATCGACCTGCATGACCAGCAGTATTGTCTATTGTTCATGCCGAAATAATTGATTATCTAAATTTCCAGATGTTTGGTCATCATATAATTCCATGCAAGGACAGGAAAAAAAACACTTTCTCTAAAGAAACTCTTTCATTTGCTTCCTTTTTGCTTTTACCGTTTTCAAGTTATATTTATCGTATTTTTTATTTTTAAAATGAGCTTAGAGTCGGCAATTTAAAGCTTGAATGCAGTACCACGCGTTCTGTGATCACGGCTGTATCAGTCGTGATTTAATTTTTTGTGATATTTTATACGGTGTGCTGAGGCACAGATTGTATTTGAAATCATTTCGGCAGCTTACTGTAACAGTTTGATTACGGCATGAATTGTTATTCTTTCAATTTCGGTTTTAGGCTAAACGATTTGAACATTTGAACAAAGTTTACTAAGGGCCACTACTAAACTTGCTTATTGTTTTGCGTTTAAATAATTTCAAGTTTATTTGTTCAGTGGTAATAAATAACGTGGCTCCAAATGCCTATAAATTATTTTTACAGTGAGGTATATGAAACCAATGAAACTTTTCTAACTTTGGCCCTAAGTCAGCAAAATCGGTTAAGCGTTGGTCGACAATTGGAACACGGTGCTTGGGAATGATATGAGCAAGTCGATGTTGAACCAACTCAGTCGGTACAGCGTCTTATAAATCTTTATTGTCCAACAGAATAAACTTCAGTAACAAGGCTAAAAACAAAGATGTAATGCAATACATAAAAAGTATATAAAAAAATGGAAATAATGGAAACAAAAATAATGAGGTAAAGAGAAACGGGCTAATGCTGAAAGAATGGATCAGCAATTAACAAGTTGGCATTCCTGCGCATGATGGTGGAAAATCATTAAAACAAGTCGCGAATGAGGAACAACAATATGGTTAGCGGAATATATTTTATAACAGCACAACCATCAAAATTAAATGCAAAAGTGCTAGTAAAGGTAGAACTATGTCCAAATGAAGGCAAAGAAACTTGGTCAAAATTTGCAGAAGCACTGTAAAAAAAATTACAGCAATTTGAAATCAGTCCAATGATGCACCTTAAACTGAACCCGGATTTTACGAGGCTATTTAATTATAGAACTGTACATATACACATAAGGAAATTGCATAAATAACTTGTTTGAGTCAAAGAAAAAATTCTATTAATTGCCGTTTATAAACCAAACCGGCTGATTTGGGTAAAATCAAAAACAAATGGAACTCTTCAGTTACTTTCAGTAGCGGATCTAAATTTGATGGTTGTGTATGGGATAATCGCAAGCGGGTAATTAGAATTAGAAGATAAATGATACATAGAATATAGAATGAATAAAATATTCTTCTTTATTAAGCACACAACTTAAAGTAATCTCAAAGGCTCACTAATATGTGCATATAGCGGGCATAAAAAATGAGAAAACAAGGAAACACAACAGTGGCTCATAAAGTTTGGGAATAATTCTTTTATGTTTGCATAGAATCTCGTGAAAACTCATCCTCTTTTCGCACTGTCTCTGTGAAATAGTTTCAAATTTGTGTTGTACCAAACAAACAGAGCTTTCCGAGAATATTCTAAACTTTAATCCGGAAACTTCAAAACTCCGACAGCCGACAAAGTTCGGAAAATATCAAACTTCCCCAAAAACAATATGTAAGTCAATAAATATTTATATAAGCCTGAAATATTTACTTATGCTAATAGGTTGCTACACAGAACTTTTGGAGTTTGGTATGTACCGGCGGTTTGTTCGATTTACAGTTAGCGAAAGCGTTCCTACATTATATTTCCGCATTTCCGGTTTGTTGGCAATTAATCAACACTATTGCTTCGACGTTTACAATGGAATTCAATCGATAGCATAGTACAGGTGTAGTTAGCGCATTCATGCCGGTGATTTTGAAATAGCTCTGAGAATTGCCAAGACAAACCCTTGCCGCATTAAGATTGAATATTTTCAAACAATGAGTTAAATCACTGGGATCACGTTTAGTATGTTCAATTGTGTCGAAGCTAACTTCCAGGTAAAACACTATACAACTAATAGTTTACTTGCGGTACAATACGAAAGTGGTTATATTTGAATGAAATGCAACCAACTCCCTTTAAAGCGTTATTAAGGGGAGCCGTGGCTAAGTTGATATAATCGGTGCGCTGCGCCGGCACTTCAAAAATCAGTTACACGATTAAGGTAAGCTTTCACTAGCACCCATCGTACGCATCACAGGCAACGGACGGATAGGAAAAAAATATTCTACTAGATGAAGTGGTACGCATCATACTCTCGCAAACTCGATCGACTTATTTTATAGACCAACTCTTCTGTGGCTCCGATGCTTGCCGATGCATTTCACACACTATTTGCTGTGGGAACTGGTCGACTAATGCGATTTGATGAGTGCATTCTACAAACGAAAGCCGATCTATCAGTTAGGTGGGATGCGCCAGTGGACGGTTATTTTTATAGCGAATGAATGATCTTCTTCGGTTTCAATACAAATGCTTACTTGTCGTTTCATGTTGTTAAATGCGTTTACGAGGTGCGGAGGCGTTAAAGATTTTGAATTATTTCGGAGAGTTCTTGAATTATGTGTGGTGTACTTTTAAAAACCATGTTTCTTGGTGTGGAAAAATAAAGTAATTCAAGATAGATGAGGACGCGTATTAAAATCTACTACACGGTTATCGAAGTATCCATGCAAGAGATCCGTTATTTGTTTGTTTCATGAGCTATGGCAATGTCTTGTTGGAAGTATCAATCTTTTAGTTCAGATTTTAACTTAATCAGTCCGCAGCGCACTTACTAATTGGGCGTAGAAATGGATACAAAACAAACCTCATAATGTAAAGCTTACATTTATCAAAACTAAATCACGATAATACAAAACAAAACGAAATACGACTTGTAAGCTACTGTGACGGGTCACCTTGCTGATCGTCACACATTTTTTTCGAAACGGAGATAAGGTCTAACACTGCCACTTTCTTTTCTCGCTTCACATTAAACGATATATTTCTTTTTCGCGGATTTTCAGTTGTAGCTGTAGCAAATTCGGCTTCGCATAAACAGGTCGTCGCGAAAGGAACGAGGAGCCTTACAGCTTATAAGAGTTGGGTATCCATTTTTGATTAATATCCAAATCTCCAAAAGGCAACAAATTTTGCTTCAAGGATGTTGTCGCAAGGGAGTTCAATTAGGCCCTCTTCTTTCTGCGAAGTGAATTCTGCTAAACGTGGGCATGGAAAGTATCTCGGATCCAGACAAACTTCTTAGCATTGCATTCGTAAAAGTATTTTGTAAAGCAGTCAGTAAACTTTGAGAGGTGTTCCTTGAAAAAGCATAGCAAGCCTTGTGAAATAACGAGACCAGGTATTTGTGCAATTTATCAACGATTTTTCCTTCACAACTGCAGATTCTTCCTAAACGCCGCAACCTTCTCGAAAAGTATCGAACGTGACATGCATGTTTGATTCTTCTAATTGCCTTGCCGAGATAGAACCAGTTTGTGAAATATATGGTATAAAAACGTTGGATCTAGCAAATGATCGGGTTCGGCAAAATACCTGCAGCTTCCATGACCTCCCCTCGTAGAAAAGTGTGAATTTCTTGACATAGCTTGGAATAAGACGTTGCCACGTGAAAACCTCCGTAAACTGCGATAACACGTGTTTAACTTCATGTCCGTATATAGCTTTTTAAAATCTTGCTTTTAGTTGGCTAACATTTATGTGGCCCACTACATCTGCGACATAATACTAATTCCAGATGCAGACTTTGATGCAAGTGCTTACCAGACATCATAATCAAGCTCTATCAGTAGAGAGGACAAAGGTGTGTGAAACCACCACTCTTTTGCAGCGACCAAACAGGCTCGTGTTTTCTCGACTCTGGGAAAAACCAATAAGCAATACAAACCTTTTCTCACGAAACGAACAGGCACGAGTCGGTCTAGTCGCCACAAAAGAGCGACAATTCCACCCGCCTCTGTCCTCTCTATCTATCAGTACACAATTTTCGGTAATAAATTCGTCAAGCATCTAAGAAAAGTGTTGTCTCTTTGTGTTTTTGCAAAACAGAATAGAAGTTCTTCAACAATCAGGTGTTTGTTACTGCTAGTAGCCTCATCAAGTTGAGGACCAAATTCCGTATTATTGATTTTCTCCATCAATTGATCACTGAAATCTTGAGCTATGTGACGAGTTCTTTGACTAATACTGTTGCTGGACAAAAGTATCATTGAAATTAATTTTCCCCGCAGTTTATCGAGCATAATACTTGCCGTGTCAAGAGTAGCCAGCAGACTTCTTGAATAGCGGTTTTTTTTTACTTCGGCACTTTATTTGGGATCTTACAAGTTAATAATGCGTTGTTTAGTACTGAGGCTTGTTTAGTAAACGCACCCTTTCGCTATTACAAATCTTACTAAAGAATTCGCGAGATTTTTCAACTATGTTCAAGTAATTTGTCTCGAGATGCCGCTTTAACTTACTTGAGCGCTAGAACTTTTAAACGGAACACACTGGTTTATGCAAAATGCTGTCACAAGTTTTTTAATGTAAAATATTGCGATTTAGCCCACACAATCTTAGTTAATAAAATTGTATTCCAGGTATGAGGCATTAAGGTTATAATTATTTTTTTATGGTAAGCGGGGCTGACTGAGGCGCTCTCGCAAAGTGCTTCGATATAGTACTTCACGTACTTTCAGGGCCTCAAATACTATTTTAAGAAGAAAATAGTTGATACTCAATACTTGATATAAATGTTAATGTAAATATTTGAGACATTAAAATAATTTTAAGATAATTGATAATTGAGAAGTGCTCGAAGTACTTTAAGGTGGTAAAATATTTTACAGTGAGTACTTTGTGCTTGAAATTTATATTATTAGTACTTGATACTTGGTGCTGTACGTCGTCAAAGGAAAAAAAATACAGCCATACAGAAATAAAAGCCAAAATTCAAATAGTTATCATACTTAGGATATCCCCGTTACTTTGGTTCCCCACCACTTGTCGATACTTGATCACTTTTATTTGAACTGTTGACTTGGTTTTTTAATAAAAATGTTTCCATATTTCTGATTTGATGAAAACACTTAAAACCGTTTGCTTTTTTCACTTTTGTTCTCAGATGCTTACTCTTTCATCGTTACTCAGGAACGGAACTGGTTCGCCGAACTGGTACTTGCCACCCCACCTATTTAAAACTTTCACGACAATGTTCGATAGTGTGCTATATAAATCTACCAGAAAGTACTATAAACTTCGCAAAAGTCCGCGCTCTCCTAGAATATTCTGTATGCTTCGAGAATGTTCTAGATCGCTCTATAAAGTTCTACAAGTTACGGAAGCGATCTAGTGTTGATGTTCTACAAAGTTCCATTAGCTTCCAAAGCGTTTTGCAGGAATGTCGTGTTTACTCTTCCCCAGGGGGCGCTGCACAGGTTGCACATCATGGAATTGGTTTAAAGAATGTTGCAATAAGTAATTACAATACCTTTCTGCGTTTACTGTTTAATGAATAATGGACCAATAATTCTTCTCCGTGAAATAGCTACCTAAACACCAACTAAAATGCAGTGGCTTCAGTATTATAACGCAAGAGTTTTAGTTGGACCATATACGCATGGTTTATTTGTTAGTAAAACCATTAAGGTGGAAGCAAACTTTTGAGATAGAGGATTTGTTTAATATATTGTTATCACTCAAACCAATGCAGTATTGTACTTTTGTAGTCAATATTCTAAAATAAATCTTATATTCTTACGTATTGAGATCCTTTTTAAGAATATGTTAATAAGTACCATATAAGAAATTGGTTTTCGTTGTATCAGTAAAAGTTAAGGACTTCTTTCCTTCCATTCGATCTACCATTACTGGATTTGTGAACTGTTGCACCAGCTTGTCGAAACTTAGTAAGACAGCAAACAATTTGTCGATGTAAATTAAAATATGATGTACAAAATATTGAAATTGATGACAACAATAGTTGCATAGAACAAGAGAATTCCCCTTTTTGTTGCTTTTTAATAAACATGTTTTAAAATCAACAGTAAACTTCAAAAATATGATTTAAATTGATCAAGGAAAATAAAAGAAAAGCATGTTTCTCTCGATTACGTCTTTTTATGATCATATTGTACTTTGTAAATAAACAAGACTATTTCAATTTTAGGATACCCTGTACGTTAAATATCCTTAAACCTGGGTAAGTGTCATTACTATCCTTCCCTTTTGATATCTGCAAACCGCTACGAATTAAATTTGCATAACCCAATAAACGAGATATTCACTGGTTCATGTAAATCAAGAAGGGAATCTAAATTAGATCAGGTCAGTAAATCGCATTAAGACCTCTTCTTTTCGGACCACAATGGACGTTGAGGAATTCTCAATAGGAATTCGTTCAATTCGCATCAACAATATATTAAGCGGAAAAGGAGGCCATTTGGAAAGCCGCAACTCGACTATGGCTCGATTGAACGTTCGATGTAGGTAGTATGATTCGTATTATTGGACGCAATAGAAGACATGCTGAATGGAAATGCTACACTACTCGGTGAAGGTGTATTTAATCTGCATGGATTGTAAATGGATATCACAAAACTTTGTTGCAATTGTAAATTTAGTAAAACAAAAAGAGACTTATTTTCTATTAATTATGTTGTCCTTGTTGTGTTTTCCTGACGTTTAGTGTTCCTGCATAAAATAATTGTTCTTTTTTCTTTATTATTTTTTTTGTATGCACTATCTCATGTTCGTTCTACCTGTATTAGTTTCATAAAACAATTAGAGAAGATAATCAAAATATACTCTGTGTTCGATAGATTTAGAACCATAACCAACAAATCTAACAAGTCACCTCTTATACCAAATGAAGATGCTCCTGCATAATCCAAAAATTGGTTTCTCCTGATGAATATCTTAACTAATTGTAAGTATCTCCGACCAACAAGGAACCAAGCGTTTTCTTTAATTTATCGCTTTTCTTATTCTGCTTGCATTTGATGAAGTACATTCAATGGATGACGTTTCACTTTCTTATGTGTGCGTATTTTAAATTTCCAACAACATTCACTATGTTTTGTTCCTCGATAAGTAATATTAATATTTATCTTATTGGTCTACTGACGAAGGAGCGTACATTGCATTTATTTCATCATGATATATCTCTTACAGCAGCTTCCACTTTCAGAATAGAATGAGATGATTTCATTTTACAAATTTTAGTTGAGGTGTCGAAGGGGTCTACAGTACGTAATTTGGGGGGTTAGGGTTTAAGATTAAACAATGTTTGGTATGGATCTCACCTAATGCATTCAGATTCCTTTTAAGAGAACAAATGACGGCAGGAAATCCAAAACGTAAAAACAAGAAAAACAATTGCGTGTCATCGTCATAGAAATAACTTTTGCGGGAGTAAGACAATTTGAGAAAGCAAAGTTTTTCAGAATATTTAAAAGAAGCCGCAAAGCTGCAAATGCTTCCTCGATTGAAGAAACGATTACGAAGAAAATGAATGCTCACCATCGCTAAATCCTTGACAGTGTGATAACATTAGTCACCGATTGAGGGTGCTGAAAGCTCAGGTATAATCCAACAGTACAAGAAGAGTCAGACGATCGCAAGCTCTGAAAATATTTTCAATTAAGTCCAACAACAGTGCAGCGTACCCATACGCGAGGAGAAAACTGGATTGTTTGGGCGGTAATAAACTGTTTTCGTTCAAAAAACGGTGAATTTGTACGTCTATTGGTACGTATAATTGGTGGAATGTCTTTGTAAGTCGCATGATTATTTTCAGACAAGAAAAGTCTCCTTAGGGATCCATTCTTTTAAGTAAATTTTTCGCAATATGTATAAAATACGGACAACACAACTTCATAAAGGCATTGCTGATGACGATAACGCTAACGACACCTGAACAAATTGTAGTATTGTGTAGAAACAGCATGAAAAGTAAGTTCATTTGAAAAATCTTTTATTCTAGTGGTAGTACTCGTTTTATTTGATAAAGATAAAGATAAAGATAAAGAAATTTATCAGACCCATTCGCTAGAATACTTTAAAAAATTAAAAAATCAGCTTAACGAAGTTACACTTCCGGTTAATCAAGTCGCGTACAAAAACACAAGCAAGGTTGACATTTCTCAAAAGAGGAAATTAGAAAAAGGAAAAAACATTAATCTTAATTTGCTTACAGTAAATTCTAGTGTGTGCTAGTCACACACAACGTCAATTTGCCCGACGTAGATAACCCTATAATTATTAAATTCTGCAGGGTACATCTATGTATATGTGTACAGTAAGGGTGGGGGATACTACGTAACGGTCATGTAGTACTACAACCCTTCCTTTGTTCGCTCTAAATCATTACTGTGTGAAACTACCTGCAAGAGAATTGTTTAAACTCAAACAGTTCTAGTCGGCGTAATCCCCGCATATTAATAGAAATTCGCATCCAGCAGTAATATCAATTTCCTACTTGTGGTCGCAAAGACGGCCATTGAAAAGAGGCTCAGTGCGCGCGTACGGGTCTCCGCACGTTTGTACGTAATTATGACTGCACATTTCATCCGATAATTACATTTGTAGGAACACTGCAATTAGCGTGCAAACGCTCCGCAAATATTTGAAGCAGTTTGCGTAAGCGTTTGACCTGTCCATACAGTTCAATTCAATCTAGTGAGCTACTGTTATACGCTACGGGACGGCGAAATTGTATACCGCGAAAATTTGCAATTGAATCTGCTGCTACGGCGATTAAATCTCGTCTAACGATGGAGCTAGCGGGCGTTTTCAATTTATTTCTTCGGTTGAGAGAGCTTAGAGGTTTTAGAAATTTATCTAAAAAGGCATGGTAACATAAACGCGAAAACACGTAAACGCGGGGTGTTTGAGGGGTAGTGACATGTTAAGCGCTGTTGGCATACATTATTTCGAAGAAAAAAGTCCAATTGGTAACGAGTACGAACGTTATCCATTGAACTTAGCGCATATATATATATATTCAATACGCACTTCTAAAATAGCTAATAGGCACTTAACAGTGGTTTGGTACACATTGGCCTGACGCTTTTTAGTATTGGTTTATTATTGCAAGTGTTTACAATACAAGGGTATCGTCTTAAGTTCTCCAAAACAACTAATAGATGGCGCTAATGCGATTTGACATCGCTATTTTCGTAAAATCTGGTATTTGTCGATCGATTAGAAAAATCGGTTTTGTGGAAATTTCACGTGAAAGCTTTCGTTGAATACTTTTTACGATTGTAATTAAGGCATAACATAACAACAATACCTCGATTCTTTCCTTCAACTTTGGGTTGAAGCACCGTCCGAGAAGTGTGTTTACAACTGGCGTGCAGAATTTGAAGATCGAATAAAATTAGTTGTTCTTCCAAAAAATATCTGTGCGCAACATGATGAAAGACATCGACATGTGATTTATCCTGAGATACAGGCATTTTTAACAAACTTAACAGAGGAACTGTAAAATTCCCGTACAACTTGGATATATTCATATGGGTCAGAAGTTAATTGACAACTGCTTGGATGTTTCCAAAAGTTGTTTGTTCGCGAAGCCCTTTCAAGAAAATTATTGTTTGTTTCTTTCATTATACTGGACATTAGCACCCGTTTGTTCGAACGTTCGAAAACCAGTTAATGCCGAAAGGTGGCAACAACTCGTTTGCCACCTTTCATTGATGAAATCGGGAAAAACAATCGACGTCGCATCATCCCTTTATGACAATGCTGGCTCTCCCTTAATCATTTGAAGGAGAAAAAACATCGAATTATGGTTTTATTTCCCGTATCCATCGGACTTATCGTCCAACGACTTCTTTTTGTTTTCGAATGACAAATAAAAAGTATCTGGTAATTTTTATCTTATCACCCCAACAACTATACAAGTTTTCAAAAATCATTATGGAGATACCATTTTCGAAGTGAAGAAAATGTTTCGGGAATTGATTCGAACGCATAAGGAAGTGAGGAAGAAGATAAATTTAAATGGAATACATTTTAATAAGATCTGTATCAAAAGATCCTTTTATTCTTTTTTAAAAGGTATCCTTCGTAGCGCCGTACATATTTGCACGCCGATGTGGTATCTGTTACAAATTTTGCTCTTATTGCTTGCGTTTGGGACAACTCGCAACAAAGACAATTCGACACGAAGTCACCTAGCTGCGAAAATAACTTGGCGCATAGATAACAAGATGCAGAGAAAAGCATCGGCGTTTTCAAATGAACTATATGCTTACCAATGGAAAATGATTATTAAAATATGAAGGTGTTATGGGACTTTTTCTATGAAAAATGTAAGAAATATAAAAACTAAATTCATTTGGACCATATAACATCGAAATTGCCATGGAACAAGAATTATCACAGGAAATATTCAGTTGTAAATCAGATATAACTTCAAGCCTAAAATTTCAAGATCAGGCTTCCAAATTGAACATTTTTTTAAGAAAATGGCAGGGTACAGGTACCAAAAATGCAATATTTCGCCAAATAAAAGAGGAAATTCAAAATAAATTTATAAATTTCAAGTTGTAAATCTTTAACAAGATTTTGAATATCAATAAATAAAAAATAAGTAAAAAGAATATCTACCGCAATCCCAAAATATTGAAGTTGAAGTAAGAGAGAACATTCAAGATACCCGTCCGAATAAATACATACATTCTAGGTAGCAAGAGTCAAAACTGCAGAAAATGGGTCATGACACTTGCGTATATCATGTTACGTACCGGACAAGACAAAGTCTTAGGTAACCACATCGAGGCGAAGCTTTCCGAAGCCGCTACTGTTCCTCTTATATGCTTTAGCCTTGTTATAAATTCATAGAACGGGTTGAGAAAAATAAGAGACGCATGTTAAAAAATGTAAGCATTCAATATTTCCTAATTGTCTTTGTCCGTATAGATTTCATAAAGATTTTAATTTTTTGTTATTGTAACTATTATTTCTTCTGGATTCATAAAGACTTTCAATTTTCTATAAGTTGGATAACCATTTACTAATTAGGACTCGGTGCACAATGTATCTCTGGGATTAAAAGCCATGAAATATTTTCAAATATGTAAAGGGTTATTAGTGTGAAATTTTGCAATTTATGTTTGTATATATTGTTATTGTATATTTTAAACATATGCAATAAATATATGCAAAGCAATTATCCAGTAATTAATCTGTAAATAGAGTAGAATAATATTCGGATTAAATTTTGAATAAGCAGCGCAAAACAGCACAGCTGAAACTATATTAACTGTCATCATTAATTGGTGTCACCTCTTCATATGACGCCATTGTACTTCACTAGCACCACAGTGGACTAAACATACCGTCGATAATTTTAAATTAATATATAATTTTCGAAAAAAAAAGATCATTCCAGTAGCCATGCAGTTTTTTAGACGCATTGAAAACAACTTAATTCAGACGTAGTTAAGAAGATGAAGTATGCTTCTTTCGTTTAGGAACAGATTATTTTTTATATATTCCTGTCATAATAGAAGACCCGTCTCAAATTACATCTTTAACAACATTAAAACAATATACAATATTACTTGAGCGATTGATGAAATTAACTTAATAAAATTGGCCAATCTCGCACAGAAGCTATCTATTAAACTGTTAACTTTAGCTACTAATGAGACTAACTATACTTTATGAAGCGTTGAAAACTCAATTCGTGATTTAGAAATATCTTTGTACAGTAAATTAGATTTCAAAAGCTCAATGACCCTTCCGGTGTTTTATATGAGTGTAACGATCTCAATTTGATTAATTGCACATTTTCCCGAACAAGGTAAGAATTTTCTTACGTTAGACGTCAATATCTGCAGACCTTTGTCTGAAGTTGAACAATACATTTAAATCTTACATTTGAAAGATAGGGTCAGAGTCTGAGCTAGAGTTGATTGTTAATTACTCTCAGAACCTAGCAAATATCGATTCTTGCATTAGTGCACATTTGGGAAGAAAGATAAACATGTTTCTAAAACCAATTTCTAATCCGATAAAGGTAATAATAATCGATGCTTTAAAGAAAGATTTTTATGCAGCAACTTCTCTATGACACTGAAACGTATTGCCCCATACTTAGACGAGGGGAGCGAAAGATAGTGGTTCAACTCGATGCGAGCCTTCATATCCAGTGCACATGATGAATTTGTACTTCGTGGCGAGCTTGCTGAAAATTAGGTGCTTATTCAATTTATTCGAAATATTGCTTTTTCTAAATGTTTATATTATCCTCAAGTTGGCATAAGGACAACGATAATTATTTTTATATGCCAAAAACTGTAGAAGAAACTTGCAGTTTCATATTTTTCATTAAATTATTATGTACCTGTGCTAAAGTACAATCTTATTAGTGAACAACTTTCAAACAAGCCTCTTGACCAATTCTGAACTGCTTAAAGGGGTTAGCTATGTCTACTTAGTTACATAAATTTCAATGCTTCCAAAGTTACGATTCACGAAACTATTATTAATTGTTAATTTTTAAAGGAAGATTCATTAAAAAAATGAAATACGCGGTATGAAGCCACGTTTTCGATTAAGTTTCGAAACAACATTATAACTGTGAAAAACTGGCTACATACTCGCGTGTATAATATTTTTAACAACAAAAAATACAAAAAAGCGGAAGAGAATGTTAACTAGAAATGTGACCCGTTGCATAGCGCTCTTTGTGGAATATTTAGCTGTATTACAAGATCTCGATATTTCGAATTCGTATCTTCTTTTAGTGTAATTAAAATTGGAAGGTAAGAGAAACCACCAAAAAGAGATCTATTAGAAGATCCAGGACTACTAATATTAGATCTTCGACTATAAACAGCAATTGATTTCAATAATATTGGCCATTAAACATCCAACGTCAAATATAAATATGCGTATCGTATCATGAGCATTAAAAAAAATATCGATGATGAAATATTGGATGCTGATTTCCTATTTTTGTTGAGTGAAGAAGGTAACTAACTCAGTGAAGAAAACCTTAAGCGCTGCTGGTACTTTTCTGTTTTGATATTACATATTTGTGAATATATTACAATTATAGCTTTTACTTGTTTCATACTTACTTACTTTATTAGTTTTTATGCAATTAAAAGTGTTTAATATACTATTTGATTACTTCTTTCATAATTAGATAAATTATGATCTTGCTCAATAAAAACTAAAAAGCCGAGCATGATTATTTTCGTATTTTTATCTCAACGCGGCAGCTGTTATTTTATATTTTTAGAATACAAAATATGTTTTCCACTTTACATATAAAATAAATAACCTCTGCAAATATATCTCTTAACTCTGGTTTTCTGGTAATTTAATATTTTGACGAAGGTAAATTGATAAAACCATTCCGCGTTGCTATTTTTCTGTGCATAATTGTTTTCTTTTTTTTTAATATTCAATTATGAAAGAAGAGTAATATGTGAAACACTATTTTCAGTAATCTTATGTATACACATTTACCGATCTTAGTCGACTTTAAGCTAATAAAGTGCACCTTTCGTACAACAAAGACAGACAAGAAATGTGCGTCTCTAGTAGCTTCTGTCTTTCTCATGCGTTTGAGCTTAAAATTGAGGTAAGGAACTAAATGCTTATTAAAATAAATTCAATAAATTAAATTTCAATTTAATTTTATATTTTCATGAACTAAATTTTTTATTAAATTAATTAAAAATTAAATGGTAAATTTCAATTCGGATATTTAAAATAATCTGTGCGGTAATGCACCTTTCAACAAATCACCGGCGTGATTAATAAAGTTTTTGTTCATATTTGCAATGCCAGGCAAAAGCATTAGTTGTATATATAAGATTTTCTTAAAATAGTTTTTTTTTAGTGCTTCGAAGTATTTTCAAGTTGACTTCTTCTGGTGTTGATATTACTTTAACGGTGACACCGGCGCCACCGCCATTAAATACAAAAGATTAGGTGTCAACATTTGTCAAGTTTCCAGCAAGAACTGATTAGATGTTTGGGAGTCAACGCGGTAAGGCGTACCAGGCGACTTCGGTGGAATTTACATGTACCCGCAACTAATAAACGCCGTGTACGCGAATAATTAACCAAGTTTATATGTGTGCTCTTGTGTACGCGTGTACGTATTTATTCGCATCGATCGTGTGCTCAAACGGAGCTATATTCAAAGTCACGTAGCCTGGAAGTGTGCCTAAGATCTACGAACTTGTAAGGCAACTTTTCCTGACTACTAATGTCTACGGGAAATTTAGTCAATCGGTAGAAGGTTTCCAATAACAGCCGACGCACATTGGATTAAGCGAGAATAAATCTCAAAAGTAGCTAAATCGTTTACAATGTTATAAGGGAAAGGTTTGCTACAAAGTTCCTCTAAATTTCTCCCTACTACACGGTCTTTATTAAAAGTACCGTGTGTACGTTATTCTAGTGCTGTATTCTACTTTTACATAGTTAATCTGGTAGCATAAATACTTTTAAAAGGAAATTTAGTTAAAGGTACATTTAATTAACTTCGTTAATTACATATATGGACATTTACTTAGCCTAGGTTTTGCACCGATTTGAATTATTGCATATGTCCTGACTATATAAAGATGCTGCTATCGTTGGTTTCCTGTGACAGACAGTGCCTGATTGTGAATTACTTACTATTTTTTTACAGTACAAGTATATCACTTGGTTCTTATTTATACTTTAGACAACTTTCGTAATCTTAGTGCAATTCCTGAGCTCCTGTGCGTGGAAAAGTTTTATCGATCATTAACTTGGTATTTCTAATATAATATTGATTAAGCACGGGTTCGTCTAGTAATTCGTATATTAGCAAAGAAATAGTTTGTTTCGTAAAAGGTTAAAAAAAGTAAAAAGAAGAAAAATTTCAAGCAATCTCATTAGTTGAAAAATTGCTTACAGTTTAATTTATACGAGGGAAAGCTCGTATAAAGCAGATATACTGATTGATTTCGAACTACATACCGTAAGGATTTTTCTGAGTTGTTTGTTCTTGAGAAACCCCTTTGTGCACTTAGAATTCGGGTTTATTTACAGCTTTATGTTTGGATTTTGGGTTTCTGACTTTGAATTCTGGAATCTATGTCTAAATCTTATCCTGCGCCTGACATTGGCACTGGAATCTTCTTTTTATCTTCTTTATTTAAGATACCTTCCCATTATTTGAACATTTGGGATTGCTACATATTTTTTAAATTAACAATACATGTTTTAGAACGATATTAAAGATTGCTGAATATTTATCTTATTGACCTAGTCAGACTTATATTAACATATTGAAATATCCCGGAAATTATAGAACTATACTAACAGAATTTATTCAGATTTCGTAGTAAACTATGAATTTTTACTAAACTTAATTTAATTTAAACTATTTAATTTAATTTAAACTACGAATTAAAATTCAGAATTCGTTATATTCACGCTTTGCAGTTTTATTGATCCTTCGTAGTGTACGAAGTGACCCAAATCACATTTTTATTTGTAGTTTAATGTAGTCCAATAAATATTCTTAATAAATACTAAAAGTATCTGCCAATGAAATGTCACCTGTCAAAATTAAGATTAATATTCATTGAACTTAAATCCAAAGCTTCATTAAGATACGGCAAGTGATTTCGCCACAGCAAATTTATAAAGTTCACGAAAGTTTCATTATCAAACTGTTTTTGATAACAAAGTACAATACCAGTCGACAATCTCTCGCTGGTGTTGCAATTCCTCGCGTGAGCGCTCCAACGACCATTTTGCATTGGAACATCAAAAATGTCGTTGCTGTGCGTTAATTGATCAAAAAAAATCGATTGTAGTGCAAAAATTAGACATCCTAAGCAAAAATCTATAAAATGAATTGGCGTTGAGAAAACTAGTTCGGTTCCATGTGTTTTAACTGAAGAACAAAAAGTTGCGATATTCTATAATTTCCAACTACATTCTTTAGAAGATCGGAGAACGGTAAATATCGTTCGAGAACCTGTAATTTGGCAAAAATGACTGCCGTATTCCGAAAAATGAACCCACAACGATTAATCACCTTCCAGTACGGTAAGGTGGGTTCATATAGTGGTCAAAAAACAATCAAGTTTTTAGAGTAGTAATACATCGGGCTATTAGATTATTCTCTGTACAGTCCCGATCAATGTACCAGCGATTTCTTATGTTCCCCAGAATCAAGAATCAATGGTTCTACTCGGCAGAAGAAACAATTGGTGTATTTAAAATGCCAATTTTGACTGTTCCAGTTGTTGACTGGAGTAACTGGTTTAACTTTTGCTTTAAAGGTGCCCAACCTTTGTTGAGAAAACTCTATAAAATATTGGAGCAGTTTACGTCGATTTGTTTGTTGTTATGGCTATACGCAAAACAAAAAAGACAACGTTGATACTGGGACAAAAAATATATTGTTGCCTGTATGTCAAATCGACATACAATTCAAATGTTGCTTTATTTGGCCAATTCTTTCTTTTAACTGTAAAAGCTTTTATTGGGTTAAATTTTGTTCAGGAGAGATGACAATTCTCTTGAAAGGCGTTAAAAGCGGTTTCATGGTGTAGCCGGTTTTAAATGTGCCGATACCGGGTGTTATTGGGCTTCTAATATGTGGTCAAAAGTATGGTACTTTATTTCTGTATAACAAGAAGTTATGAAATAGACACTATTATTGCGTATTGCAAATTTTCAAAGATAGAATGAAATGATAATTAGGAAACTTAACGAAACACCCCGTATTTAAAATGTAAAATGCTTATTTAAAGAAATATCAATTTTATTGAAATGTTGGATGATCGAAATTGTTGATTCATTCTAAAAATAATTCACCGTCTAATACTGTCTATCCACTGCACATCTATATATAGAGTATATATGCAAAAATATTCATTTATTCCATACTGTTTCACAACTCAACGAAGTTTTCGACGCATCTAAAATTTTTATTAAAAATCTATACTCAGATACGTATCTATAAACATTCTCCTTCTTTATACCTTTAAGGATGCTATCGTTTCCTCGAAATGAGCATTTTGTTCCGGCCGAATTCAAGGTAACGCCGAATATTACCAAGGAGTCGGTATCGATCAAAAGTTATCATTGATAGTATGTAAATTGAATGCGTGAAATATTGAGAGGCTGACTGTTTGGACGTCTACCTATTTCACTAGACAAGTTGAAGGAAATGGGTTTCATCGCACCAAATCTGCACAATGCATCGAATCTTAAATATGATTTGTCAAAAATCATTTGCAAGAATTGCATATTCCGCCATGGCAAGAGGAACGAAATAAATTATATATAAGGGAGAAGCAAAAATGTAGGAAGATTATTATCAATATTATCTTCCGCACCTTCCGTGAATTATCTGAATTACAAATTTCCTGGCAATTTCTTGTCTGTTGAATCCTGCATAAGGTCTGAAGGCTTTATATAATATACAGTGTCACGATGAGCGTTGGATAAAAGTATATGGAACGGTGAATAAAATAGAAATTTGTAAATGTACGTACACAAGCTCTCTTTAATAGCTAACTCAACTAAATTATTTTTAAAATCGGTACCTCTCACATATACGGCAATCTCCTCTGTTTTAAACAGAACGAACATTTTTCTATATTCTATATTAAACTTTATTATTCTTTAATTAAATTAAATTATATTAAACTTTAAAATTAATGTATGCAACACACTCCATCTATAACATTTGCCATTATAGAAATATTGCATTTCTTAGAAAATAGTTTAACAGATGTGTTTTTTCAAATAATTTATGCGAAAAAGAATGATTCCATGTACTGGTAATGCTCACGAAACGATATGTCTATTACTATTAACCAGCAAGCTCTTCTCAATAGGACAACGATCGGAATCACCTGGACAGATTCCATCCAATCTTAATACCTTAATGCACTGAAGCCAATTCATAGCAGCTCGAGCCGTAGCGCTGCTACTGTTTTTCATTTTTGTTAGAATTATGATTATTCATATTTATTAGCAAGGAAAATATATTTCAATCCACTCATATCATGAATGGATTGAAATATGGACTGTTGATGCAATTTTCTGTAGCACATTTCAAGAAAAAGGCGTTTGTAATAAAATTCCTCATTAATTAAGATGAACGTATTATTAAAGTTAAATATATAATTTTTTGTGGAACGGTGTTCCATGCCTCATTGGAATGTTGGAGTATACACATTTCAATATATTATTACGTTTCAAGGTGTTTTACTTTACATCTTGTCATTGAACAAATTGTTAAAGCCAAGGTTGATGGAAGATTGCAGATATGAAGTGACTGATTTCAGGTGATTTGTGGTACTGTTGTATAAGAGCCGATTCACAAAACTAGAACATATCAATTAGTATACAAAGACCTGAAATTTATGGGCTGTTGGTCCTATTTTATCATAAACGGCTATCTGCTGAATAGCTTTCAAGAGATTTAATGTGTGACATAAAGCAAACGTTTAATGTATAATACAAAACAATTAGACTAAGCAACGTTCTCAAAGACAATTTTTCCGCAACTTTGCTGGAATGCCGATTTTGATCTTGAATCACACAGGAGATAAGTGTTTGAGTTCTGGTAAAAAACGGTATAAAGCTAGGGCAACAGATTAGCATAAATGGAAAGTTTTGATATGCAGGAGCTCATATACGAGTATCTCTAGTTTTCTCGCCAGAAATAGCTTATATTTTCTGAACAGAAACGGTACAAAACCTTCTATCTTTGGTATCAGAGAAAAAGAATTTCTTGTGAGGTGTTGGCATGGAATGGAGGGAATGGCCCTCATCGGAAATCGTCAATAGCTTTTAAAGGAAACTTTATTTCTGGTACAAAACGGTACAAAATAGGTACGAAACTTGACACAGATATAAGAAGTACGTATATGTAGTTCGACGTGCACCACATATAGATACTTAGGACACAACATCCAGCCGAACCTTCCCGAAGCTATTACTGTCTCTCGCACAACCCCTCGCCTTCTAACACGCGTTTTAATACGTTGGAATACATTGGTAGGTATTCAGCAGATAGCTCAGCAGCGACAGTGCAAGTTATGTCCACGCTCTTGTATTTATATAATCTGCAATAACATATTTGGGGTGATCTATCGCCAAATCTATTTTCTTTTTGATATCTAAAATTGTTTTTTTTTAAATTTTAGTAGCTAAAGATACATTTGATCGACCTCACATAACTGCTTTTTGTTGAATAAGCAGCGCGAACGGCATCGCTAAATCTACATTAACCATCATCATTAATTAATCTCATATCTTCATACACAACAGTATATATATATATATATAATAACACAACAATAAACTAAATACACGGTTCGTAATTCTAAATGGATACGTAATGTTTCAAAAAAAAATTAACTTTATTATATGCTACTACCTAATATTGCTGTTTTTGTTATATTATATTACGATTGCAGATATTGCATTTCAGTACGAATTTCAGAATTCACGAAGTTTCTAACGCACAATTAGTACTGCTTCATGCACTTATAAACCATAAAATATAATAAACTTGCCCATATTGAAGTAGGTAGGCAAGCATGGTATATCGCTAATGGCAAAATTTGAAAGGCGAGGGGGACGATAGATAACAATAGCTTTGGAAAGGTTCGATTCGATGCTGTATCCTAAGACCAAATGATATCTAGTGTACATACATATATGGATCTACTAAGCGCAGCTACGTAAACTCATTTACGTTATAAAGTGCAAGAGAACAATCTCTATCGCATTTTCCAAACCTAAGTAAACTTTCGAACAAAAATATATTTTTGGAGTGTACCAGAGTTGTGATCGAATACCAACAAGCTCAACCTGGTTTTACGGTCTCGTTCGTATTTGTACACGAAAAATTTTATATTATTTCCTAAGTTGAGCGCCTATCTCGTAAAGATACCGTTGATAACCTGTGGCTTCGCGCAGGTAAAGCCGCGAGGCGTATTTTCTTCGGTACTGCGTATTACATTTTTCCTTTTTATTACGCCACTACGTTAGGATCAAATACGACCGAAGCCTTGCAAAATAATAGGCACATTGCGTACAAAACGCTATTTCTGAAACTCATACTCACTGAAATTGTGAAAAGAGCAATCTATCAGGACATAGTCAACAAAGTAAAGTAAATATTAACGCTCTAATGTTTTTGGAGTAGTTTTTTTTTTTTTTTCTAGGAGGTGACATGTGGCATACATAAATACATAATTTAGTAGCACACGGTGCTTTTATAGTAATTGATTTTTTAATCAATAATGTATTTGATATTGATTAGCAACTTTTTCCGAGTTTACGCGAAGTTTCCTCAATAAAAAAAAAAAAGAGTTTTCTGTGTTCAAATAACCATTCGGGTTTGAAAGTATTCAAAAACTGAACGATTGTTTATCATAACCATTTTTAGTTTGATAAACCAAATTTTATTGTTTATCTATTGTAATTAGCGCCAGAAGGTAGTTTTCTTATGAACAAATCTTACACATGGCTTTTCATCCATTGTCTTCTGAACATTTTGATCTCTGTGCGTATGATCGTTACTCTAAAGGTAGAGAATAGAGCTCTCATCTGGGCCATCTTAGGTCATCTTTAGCAGTAAAAGACCGCTGCATTATAAAGCAATAATAACATTAAAAGCAAAGTCTACCGCCTTTATTGAACCAAAAACAAGTACAAGCACTTAGAGAGAAAAAAGAAGAGAAACGTAACGTAATTTGTAAGTAACCTCCCGTAAAAATCATCAATTGTAGTAGCATTTCTTATCGAGAAAAACTTGTATCCTGCTTCTATTTTTAATTTAGTTTTAAATTGTTTAACTAATAAGTGGTTGTATCTTCATAGACGGAGATCAGGGTGTCAGAGACGAGATTTTATATGACCCTAGTATATGAGTTAAATAATAGAATCTCGATTATCGATCTTTGCGGTGCTCCCTAAAGCGCAGGTAAGTATGCCGATTTATATCTCTGAAGTTTATTCTCACTTATACACCTTACCTTTACATATTGCACTAGCTATAGTACATCTAATTCTGTAAGTATAGAGCTTGCTTAACAAGATTTTGTACTGTACGCAGTCAAGAACAAGAATGTTTTTGGTACTTTCGTCAATGTTATAGAACGATACTAGGATTGCTCCTCGATTTATTTTTAATAAAATCTTGGATTTATTGAAAAAGGATCATCGAGCAGAATTCAATAACTGCAAGTGTTTGATATAAAAAGTATCGGTCTGTAATTATTAATATTATCCTCGTTATGGATTGGTACTACAACTACCCAGATTTTAAAGTAATTAGAAAATACACGACAAATTAAGGAAGATTCTCTGGAAAGCCTTCCCGAGATGTAAATCGAGCTGGGTATCTTTCCTTTCATAATGCGTGATAGAAGTACGCATTTGAATCTACGTAAACGGGAAGAGGTATATATTGCAGGTGTTGTTATTTGGTACAAATTTAATATAAGTCCAGAAGTTACTTGAAAAGTACTGTTAAACATATCTGCCAAAACTTGAGGATCGATGATAATTTTTCCATTTTTCGTAGCTGAGTAGATTTCACATCTCTCATCATTTTCCACACAATTTAGGATGTGTGTTCTTAAGTATTATTAATTAGGCGGTTATTGTATTACGATCTTGTTTTATTTACTAGATATGAGTGTTCCTTTTTTTCGTCCATTGGTGTCAGTGCCTTCTCGTGTTTTGTGATCCCTTCTCATGATACGACTCTACACTAGCGTATTTAGTCGCTGCAAAAATTTTTCCTATTTTTCCTATTACTGATTGTGAATAGGGGTATCTATTACTTACACTAGCCAAGCCTAGAATCAAACTGAATTATTTGTGTTTTCTTTGATAATAGAATTATATCATCGAATCTATATCAAGCCATATTTTCAATATTGCTAGTTTTAAACTTTTTATGCAAAGCGGTTATAATAAAATAGAGTGAGTAAAATTTAGCTTACCGTATCTCAGAATTGTAACGTTGTAAAGTTAAGCTTCGTCCATACAGGTACATTAGTGTTCGAATTTTCAGTTAGTTGAGTTAGTAGTTTCTGGCTTTATGAAGCAGCCCTCTAGCCTCAATTAGCCAGCAATGAAAGTCCTGTACAATCAATAATTTTACGAAGCCGAATACTAAATCTTGAATGACAGAAATTATAATGAAAACTTAGAAAGATTGTATTTACTTCAAAAGCAGCATCGGCAACTAAGTGTATCTAGCCCATTCAAGGATACCTGAAGTATGCGCCGCGACAGGTCGGAGCACCATTGAGAGAAACGGAGACCTCGTGGCGCACCCCTGTGGACGCGTGCCGACATAGCTAGCATAGTTTGAAGTATTCTAGAATAAACATTTGAAACGACTTTGAAACTAATGGGATTTACTAGAACATCCACACTAGCTCGTTCCTATACTTTATAGAATTTTCTAGAAAGATACGGAGCATTCTTCAAGCACATAGAATATTTCTGCAAAGTATGGAACTTTCGTGAAGTTTATAGAACATTCTAATAAACTTGTATGGCGTACTATCGGACATTGCGAAAGCTCTAAGTAGATGGGGCAGCTAGCACCACTTTAGCGCACCAGTTCAGTTTCTAATTAACAGTCGATGTAAAATAAATAGTTTATTAATATTATTAATTATTTCATAATAATTACTATTACCAGAGAAGTGCCCGTTTTGTGTTTCGTTGCAGGAAATTGATTTTTTCTATAAAAATAAGCAAGTCGACAGTTCAAATGAGAATGATTAAGCATCAACAAATGTTGGAGCGGTAAAGAAATATCGTAAATACGATGACCGATATTTCAATTTTGGCTTTGCTTCAAGAGAAGTAAGTAATGAAAAGAGTTTGAAAGTTCCAGAGCCCGAGTGTATTCTCCTAAGTAAACTAAAGCAACATAACGAGATCAGTCACATTACCATGTTCGCGAATTCTAAAGATCTCTGCTTTCATATCTTAATAGGAAATTGCAACATACACAACAGCAAGCCTAGTACCACGCAACGCACTCAATCATCAATTAATGGAAAAAATGAGTCACGGAATTTCGCTTGTCACTTAATGAGGCTACTGATAGCAACAAACATCTCGTTTGTTACGTACGGTTCCTTGATAATAATATTATCGAAATGCAAAGGGTCAAGACTTATTTGAGATACTTGACGTTTAAAACTAAAAATTATTTGGATTCGTAAAAGTGCATCGGTATGTGTATTAATGGAGCTCAATCAATGTCTGGTCGATATGGAAGATTATGGACATTTATTTGTAGCAGAGCACCGCAGACTATGCATCATCAAAGTCGATGAGGTCTCAATTGAATTTGGTATTAGAACATATCATAGACGTAGAAATTGGCCGGCGAAAACCAGTTATGCATGGATATGGGAGATAAATGCACGGCCCTTGCAATTCACGATTACTTTCACGTGATAACGCCTTATCCAATTGATTTGAGCCACGTCAAGGAATTCGCACTTTTCTGCAGGAGGAAGTTCACGAAAATTCCAGGTACTTTGTCGCACCCGACTTTTTGCTGAAACTAACGATTTGATGCCTTGAATCTATTTCTGCAAGGCAATAACATGCATATTTTGGAACATTTCGAGAAGATTGTGGCATTTAGCAAGAAGCTTGACTTGTGGATAAAAAAAATCAGTGGATTGCAGTGAATGCTCTTTTCTTAAATGGAACGAATACTTGGCCTCTAATTAATAACTTGATGTTGCACAAAGCTTGCCGCTCCCTTTCAAGGAACACCTCCCAAAATTCAATGACTAGTTAGCAAAATACTTTAAGAAATCGCCATTCCCCACAACCTGTTTATGCGAAGGCGGATTTTCAGTTGTATTTCTAACAAAAGGTTTTCACCATTTATTTCATCTTGAAGTTGATGATGACGAAGTCTTCAATTGTGAGGGTTATCTTTGAGTTATTTTCATTCCTGTGCCTGTTTTGTGTCACTGTAGACAAGGGTGCCAGGACAAAGTACTAAACCTCTAAGTACGCCGCGGGCTCATTAATTTTGGGAACTTCTGCTATAGTCGATTTGAAAGCTTAATAATATCCGCTATCTTGTCCAGCACTGCCTCTATTCGCTCTTATTCTTTCATCGTACAAGATAAAAGTCTACAAGTTACGACGGATGGCGTACTTGTTTACATATTTACAATTCCAGAATATCGTTGAATAAAAGAGGAAATTACCCAAAGCAGAGACCGACTTGACTTGAGAAAAGTTCGTTACAATTTATTTCATTATACCTTCGGTAATAGCTTTTGTGTCTAAGTATCACGTTAATGATGTAAGGAATGTGGATTCAAGCTCAAAACTCAGGAAACAATTCGCTTAAAAGTTTCGTTAAAATAGTAAAAAATTATTTGGTTTCTAAACGTTTCATTTTTAAAAGAAAATATGTAAGGACGACAGCCTCAAAACAGTTGGCTGAACATTGTTGCTGTCGTCAGAGTACTATTCTACTGAAAATGCACACTGTGAAGCTTTGAATACAAAACAAATTGATAGTACGGTGTGGAATATTGTGACACGTATCATTTTCGTGAATAGCAAGGTCGCTAGTGTTTATTACACAAAGCTGAAGCATTTATTTTTCGAATCGAAAAAATATTTGTCGCGCTCGATGTGACGAACCGTTTTGTTTCTGACAACCCGACAAACGGTTATCATTCAAGTGTCAAAATCAACTTGAACTATTTTATCGCACAGGATTATATTACCGAAGAATACATGCATATGTATGTATGTATTTTGGTAGCAAAAACATCGGTATAATACGTTTGGTAGATCGGTGCGTCGAGGGATGTTTTCGGAGGGTAGGCGACACGTATACCGCCTCTATAATATGTCAACCGAGGTAGGATCCGATATCAATGATCGTCGTTCCTACATGACGAGGGGTTGTCGCAGCCTATCATGATGGATCGTTGCGGGTCGCGGATTGTGGTTGTACGTCAAAAGCAGAATCATACATGTTGTAGTACGACCTTTTGCCAGTCGCAATTAATATTCCATTTCCGGAAATACTTCATTTTTCACACTAGCTCCCGACAACATAAAGCTACCGTCAATTATCGATGTTGAAAAAAGTATTAGCGAGCGGTATACAAACACGAAAGCAACGAAATACAATTTAATTAAACGACAATCCATTGAATTTACATCGGATATATGAAAAGTTTCACGAAACACTCTCCACCGAGTTAAATGGAAAATAGTTACTTCTCTGGGCAATTTAAAGAAAAACTTTTTAAATAAAAATTATTTGGATTCAAACAAAAACTGTGAATTAAATGTAAATTCATTAGAAAATTCGAGAGGTAAGAATAATTTGTTAAATTTTATTAAGTGTTTTAATTTGTCCTTTTCCTTTTTGATACTGTTTCCTAATTGAAACTGTCTGCTCTAATTATTCAAAGATTGTTGGCACTAAGAAGGTTAGGTACCTAAGAAGGTTCCACATTTCTTTTCGACATCCTGCACTGTTATAATGATTTAGCGTTACCATTAAAAACGAGAATATTTTATATTATAAACTGAAAATTATTGCTCATTCAAAAACAAAAAGAAAGAGAACATTGTCGATTGCAACAATAAAAATACCAAACCTATCCCATAAAGGCTATAGATGTGCAGGATCACAACGTTGCGGATCCATATCATACAGCAAATACTTTTAATGATTACTTTGTCAGAATCCCCGGTAACCATTCCTAAATTATTTACAATGCTTCTGATATTTTAAACATTAAATACAATGTTATTCCTCTTTTTTAAAGTTAAATCAGAACATAATGAATAACTATCAACCTATGGTAGAATCAATTATGACTTGTAGATTAATTTCATTGTATTCGCCCAACAATGTCTTAAACCCTTCGCGGCATGGATTCTGTCAGTAGCGATTTCCAAATAAAGCACCCCGTTACACTGTATAGCAATATCAATAATGGTCTTAAATATGCGGATACATTTATGGAGCTCAGTAAGGCCTTTGGATAGGGGGACCACATCTTGTTATTGGGTAAACTTGAGTAGTACGGAATACGTGCTGTAGCTTTGTTTTCGATTGAATGTTACATAATCGACATTGATGATACGAGGTCAGAATCACGACAAGTATCCGTAATTGGGTTATTTTTGTTCATCACACTGACTTCCTCAGCGTTGGAGATTGTATCGTTCTTTATACTGATGATACCAGCTTTTTACCAACAAGTAATATTACGTATAACCTTATAGTTTATATATAAGTCAGATAATCTGAATTAATGGAAAATCTATGCAACAATGCAAGTTCACGACATTTTTGGACACCTACATAAAAAATAGTTTAAGCAGCTCATTTATTACAAAAGAGCTTTTATGATCTTACTACTATGCAAGGTTTCAATCCAGGATTTTGTACGGGTTAATTTTCTGATATATTTCAACAGGGAACAGCTCCTTGAAATACCTGTAACACTGTAAAGAAACAGCCCTTGATGCCCTTTCCCAAAGAATTGCGTATTTTATATTTATGTTCCGCGTAGTGAAGATAAATTTAAAATTAATAATTTTTTCGTGACTAAGTAACCAGACCTTTCAATGTCGTCTCATGATCTCGGTGTTTTTGAAAAATCACTGCGTTACATAGAAATCAAGTTATATCAATATCATGCAACTCTAAACAAACTGAAGACATAATGAATTTAAATGTTTTTTGAATCTATATTAAAAAAGTATCTATTGCAGAATGTATTTTACACTACAGAGGAATATATTCCAGCGTACTTTGCCTACTATCGTTCTGTTTGCTTATTGTTAGTTTATTTATGTATGCAAGTCTTGAAATTTAAGTTGTTCATGAGAACTTTCTCGGTAGAATGGTTCTGAAATGGAATTTTGGAGCGGCCTTTTATTTTAAATAGTAGAAGGTATTTCCAAGAAATGTATATCCTGCTGTAATGCGATACGTGTTATGTAGAATACGTATGTACAGTGACATTTTTATGTTTTGTCTACCCTGAGGCGATTTACCTATACTTTCTACCACTCGTTGCCGTTATTATAGGATTCGCAGGTAGATTTTATTACTACCATTTTACTTTATGCTATAAACGCGGCTCTGTGCTTTTATTTATATAATATTTATAAAAGTAATCTTATCTATCTTGCCTATTAATAAAAGAGTAAGGATTAATAATGGTTTACTGGATATTCATTTGACATCAATTTGTTTTTATTGAGTATATAAATGGAAGCGAACAAGGAGGCGTAACAAAAGTCTATGTAGAGGTTGATTAAAAGTTTTTATATAAAAGTCTTTAAATGCAAAGAAAAATTATTATAATAAATAAAAAAGAAGACATTTTAAATGAATAACAGACTCTGAATAAATAAAAGACAAATTTTAAATAAATATCAACTTCTAAAAAAATAAAAGCACAGATCTAAACAAATAAAAATAAATTGTAAATAAATGAGCGGCAAGTTCCAAATAAAAGTTTGCGGAAACAAAAAGGAATATAAATTAACAAAAAGAAGATTAATCAGCGAACACATACATATAAATTTATCCTAATATTTAATACACAGTAACCCCGGCTCTCTATACACATTCTTCATCGATTGAACGAGTCCTTCGCCTGGTAAGTTTTCCCAGACATTGTTCGCGTTTTCTATTGCCGAGGGTTTCGATGTTCTGCATATTACCAAAATTTCGCACTATCACAGCCTAAAAATTTTCGATGGGATTTAAAGCGGGCGATTTACTCGGCCACGATATTGAAACTATTCCAGGATTATTCTCGAATCAGTCTGTCACCGGTATAGTCGTGTGAATGCGACAGTTGAAACTATGGACAGATGGAAAAAATAATCTCTTACAATATATATGTCTCCAGTTAGCCTTGCTGTAATCTGAACAATTTCTTCGGGTCCACTACAATACATAGGGCCCCAAAAACCGCAACCAGTTTAACCAGATCTTCTTACGGGCTGTATATTTTGGAACTGGTATCTCGTATTATTTCGATGCCAGAGCATCAGCATTTAGGTTTTCTTCAGCGAAATTAGTCTGAGTAGCTACGTATTCAGCTGTTAATCTCAATTTTCTAGCCGATCTATTGCAACGGATTCCATTTTTGTGAAGTGCCTTAATTTGAATATCTTTGTAGCTGCAACCCCTGTTGAAGTTGTAACATGGTTTCTGCTTCTCATATTTCTAGAATCTTTCTTTTTTCTTTTTTCTTTTTGAAATAAATGGGTTACTAATAGATTGTTTAAAACAGAATTGTTTTTAAATTATGACAATAATGGAGCATTTGATGATAATAATGCTACAAATACTTATAACGCAAAACCAAGAACATTGGTATACTAGATTGAAGGATGTGAAGTAGCTCTTTCAATTTTTATACTAAAAAAAAGTTTGAAAGCTTACGAAAGAAGTAGTAGTTTTAGAGATTAGAGAGATTGGTATATCCAAAAGTATCCTCTGTCCTTTAAATAAAATATAATTTCAGTATGGGTTTCCCTAATAATAAGGGTCTTCTCCTACCTATAAGTCTAAGCTGAACTCAAGCCACACGGAAGATAATATCGATATTTAATCGTTGCAAATAGAAGTCAAAACATAAACCGGGCACAATATATGCGTTTTCACATTGATTTAATTACTGAAATCATCTGTAAAAGACAGTAAGCTAATTAACAATGTTTTATCCAGAATACGTACAATAGCTGCAGTATTTATGCGAAATACGCCCAAAATCATAGTTCTCGTTTGGTACATACAATGGAAGCGACAAATTGGTGTATAACTGAAATTGGGGATTAAATCGAATCGAATAGAATCCTAATACGTAATCCGTTCCAAAACAATGTAATGCTGCAAAATAACGTATTCAACGAAATACTTTGTTTCATACTGATAAAATATTAGAGAAATCTTATGCCATGTCAGAGCAACCTGGAGTTTACTGATAACAGATTCAAAATTATGGTCGTTTTGCAAATATACAATAACTACTAAGTTATTTATTATATAATTAGTGCGCTTAAAGTAGCATTGTTCTGAGCAATAGTATCAGAAACTGTGGTGTAGTGTGACAAACTCTTTCTGTACCAAACAAGTTTTTATATATTTATGTGATTCTTTCAACAAAAGTAAAATACGTGGTCGTAGATAACTTAACAAATTTAATAACTTAAACTAATAACAGAAACAAAAGGTATAAACAACAGAAATAGAAGTTATTATATTAAATAGTAATTTCGGAAGGGACCTTTATTCCTTTGACTATATTCTTATTGCGAATTAATTATTCATTTTTCACTCTTGTAGCTATTTTAAATATATAGATAAAGGATCTGGTGTTCAAATCAAATCTGGTGTTGGTTTTAGGTAGCGGAAAACTTCGTTTATGTAGCAGGCATGGACAATCGATTCGTTTGCGCAAAAAAGAAAACAAAAATTTAAGAAGCTATGTAAGGTGCCGCGAAATTAAATTTGTTTCCCAAAGCCATTCGTAGTTTTTGTCTGCCACCAAACATCGTGTTCTACTCGGGATCGAATCAGATAAGAAAATAATGTAGATAATGCTTGCGATTACCGTTACGTTAACGATTATGGATATCCTTGCAATTGCGATAAGTGAAGTCCGTAACTTTTAAAGCATTTAGACACAATTTTGAAAATATGGCTAAGGAAACTCAAAGATGAATCAGAACGCCCCTATCGATTTCCAGTTGATTAATGACTCCTAACACTGTTTCTCCAATGGTGCGCTTAATTCTAATAAATCTTCGTACAATAATGTTGGGTATCGAAAAACAATAAAATATACACGGTCCATGTTAAGCAAATTTATATTTGCCGGTGATGTAATCACAAGTAAAATGGAGGATTACTTACCAGGATTACTTCTCCATGCTCGCCTAACTGGGAAATTAGACGCTATATTCTTTCTAAGATGCTTTGCATACTTAGTTTGTTAATATTTCGGTAGTCCACATTTGCAAAACAGAATCTTTATGTACAGGGTGGGCCAAATTCAATACTTTTAATAGGGAACTTATATTTCTAAAGGAATTAGACAAAAACTGACCCAAGCTTCTGGAGCTCGATTTCAAAGAAAAATCTATTGGTGAAATCCCTATTTTTATATCTTCTTTAATACAAGAGATATAGAACGTTTTCTTAAAATGTGCAATTTTTAAAAGCCCTTGTAACTTTTTTATTTGTGAAAATACTTGATTTATATAAAAACTATATTAGGGCGCTTCTTGACGCAAAATCCTATGCTCTAATCTTTTCTTTTTTAAGACTCACATTTTTTGAGATATTATCAAGACTTGTGTTTTTTTTATATGGAACACCTTGTATGTTTTTACACTTTTGAAAAGCATATAAAATTATCTTCAGAATGATATAACACACTTGATATTTTATTTAAACACCTTTTAAATTATTTGTTTTTCTTCATTTGACATTATTTTAAGATGGCTATGGTTAAATTGCAAAAGAATTTTCCGCCTACTTCTAAATGTATTTGTAAAGAAAATTCAGTAACTTAAACTAAAATTTTACCAAAGCACTCAATATACTATTTGACGTTATTATTAACGCACTCATACACACTAATGGCTAACTAGTGACCCGTGTGCTCCAAACAGTATTTCCTTCATAAATAAACAGATCTGAAACAAAGCGAAATGGAAATTTCATGGGTATATGGTTTCTAGGAATATACACAGAGGAAACCTTCAATAGCATTAACCGCAATGATAACCAATGATAAACACAAATACTACGGCAAACCGCTATGCCATACGAACGTAGTACAGTTAGTAAAATACTAATTGCTAACAATAAACATTTATTGACGGCGTAAATCTATCATGCACCATACAAATGCCGCATAATAGCCGCTCAGCAAAAGCATTAAATAAACATACATAACTCTGAAGGGTTTGCGTTCTGATATTGAACCTTTTTTGAAATCGCCAAAGAATTTTTAGTATTTACCACGAGTATCGATACGGAATCGCTATTTAAACCTGAAATTGGAGCGCATTTTCATCTAATTTAACGGAATGTAGCTTTTGCAGAGGGAAATGTTTATTTGGTAGAACCTTTTTTGATAGCGGACAATCAAACGTCAGAGCACATAATGTAAAACTTGCACTAAAGTTACAACAATGTCATGTCCTGTTTCTACGTATACGGGGTCCCGTTGAATGATTTTCAGCATTTCAATTACATGCACAAACCATTTGAAAAAAGCTATTATTTTTTACGTTTAACCTATTTGCGTCATTAATGTGAAAATGTTTACCGTTAAAAACAAATCATAAGCGCCATAAAATTTTATTGTTGAAGTAGTAATAATAATGCATTTATTAACAAAAATCGATTTGCAGGAAAACTACAAATAAATACATTATGTGCAACGAAGATGGAAATAAAATAATTTGTGCTAGACAAAATAATTTGAAATATACAATGTGTTCTCGGATAGGTGAAATTGTTCTTGTGAAAAGTAAATAATTTTCGCTTGCATTTTTTTAGGTTTAGACCTGTTTCGTTAAAAACTGATTCCTAAAATACTTTCATCGTTTGAGAATGAAGCTAACATTGACAGCGATGTAAAAACTCTTTTCGCCGCAGATAAAGCGTAGTACGCCAAAGCTTTACTAACAATAAGTAAATTTATACACAATAAAAAACAAGTTGCAAATTTTCGGAATGATGATGGTGACGAAATTTGCTAAAATCCCATATCAAACAGTGCAATTAATAAATGTACTACGTTAATCCAGAGATTTCTTGCAATAGGAAGCAAATTCAATAGATGAAGCCTCCACCATGTCTCTAAGTAATCGAGCTATAAATTCAAACTTAAGTAAAGCGCATTTAGAAAGAATTTACAAAGAAACCAGAATCAGCGAAAATCCAAATTGTGCAAAGCTTTGGAGGAAGGTGGAGATGCAAGGCGATTGTAATTCAGTTTATCTTTGAGACAGCTAATTTCACAAAGTACAAACCGCAAATGGTGATTCATTGTCTCAACGTCGTTGACATTGGACCAGGAATAATCTCAATTACGTAATTAACGCAACAAGACAGCATTTTAGAAAAGCTAACATTTGGTATGGTTGCCATACTAGGTGGGAACTATCGGAACTTACATTATTTAAGGAAGATTAAATCAGCAAAATTATTTGTAAATTTTCACGGAAAGAAAAGCTTTCACGTTTATTACTATAAAATTATGTCTGAGATAATGCTACAATTACATTAATTATTACTATCGTATTTTCAGAACTTTTTACTTTCTTCTGTAATAGTCATATTGTAGTAAATTACTCTAAATTACCTGCGTACGGTCAGGGAGTGATTTCCGGACAAAGCGAGGTGAGACAACTTTTTATTACAGATGAAGTTTTATAGATTAGAGTGCCTTCCAGCATAGCATTATATGCATTTTGCAATTCTACAAAGTTGTAGGATCAAATTTATTTCGCCATATTTAGACAGTACGGCGAATATACCGTTAAGCGTTTGCGCTGTATAACCATTTTAAATCACGAACAGTTAGGCGTTGGCATCAATCAGAATGTAATGAGTAAAGTAGGCAAGATCCGGTGCACACCATGGGCGCAGCTAACGAACTGATTTGCTTGTGAAACAGTAGTTGGTAGTGAATAGGAGTACATAATAGTAACAGCGAAGAAAAAATATTAAAAACAGAACAGCGCGTTCTGTTTTTAATTATTTCGAAGGTACGTGGATTGAGAAAACAGCTATTGTTAAAAACAGTGAATAGGTTCATTAAAGATTATCCGACGTAAAAATTAAATGTCTAGTGGGCGATATATATCTAACGTATGGGTCACAAACACATTGCAAACGGGCATGTGCATAATGCAAACCATGATAATATCAAAACCGGTGTCTCCACAAAAAACGAACAATTCTTATTTGATTCATGTAGAATTACGATTCAGTATAATCTGGAGTTACTTTGTTAAACAACGATTCATTTATTTCATTTTCAACACCGAGCAGAACCACGATACGAAATTGTTTAAGATCTGTGCGTGCACATTTGGAAGATAAAATTAAGGCTGAAAAATGTGCTTGTGTGTCGATGGAACAATTGATTGCAAAAACAGGTCTGTACTCAATGTTATTGACACGTCAATCGTCATGTTTAATTTTATTAGCTTCTAGACGAATAGAAAAATGTACTACTCAAGTAATTTCAAAACGGGTGTTAAGCACATTGGAAAAATTTAAAATATTCAGAGATCAAGCCTTAATATTTATGATAACTAGTGCCGCAACCATGCTTTCTGTAGATCGGTGTTTTAAGAAACAACGTGGTAAATTTTTACGTATTACATGCTCTACAATTCATGCTCTCCATCTTGTGACAGAGACAATTCATAGATGTTATTATCCACAGATGGATGCGCTAATCGCGAGTACAAAAAAAGTGTTTCTGAAATCCCCAGAACGTATTCGCGAATTTCACTCATACACCTGAAGCACCACAACTGATCCTTACACGCTAGGAAACATGGTTAAAAGCACCATTTTACTATAATAAATATTTTGAGAATACAAAGAAAGTAGTTCAATTATTCAATTCGAAAGAATGTGCAGCTACTAAAACAAGTCACAAAAAATTTGGAAATGGTCAAGTTAAAAGTGAGCAATTACATCGGTGTAGTGCAAGCAACAGAAAAATTACAAAATTATTCATTGCCGTTGGAGAAATCACTGCAATTGTGAAAGATGTACACGTACAATTTTGTTCGGTAGAAGACGCAATAAATGAGTGCATTATACTTAAGTTTGAAGGAATTTTGGACAAAGATTCGGATTTTGTCGCACATATACAAATTTGTTCAAATGTTCGTCAACAGATGCGTTAAGTTGTTTCAAAGATGTTTTTAAATTATGCAAATAATACATTACTAGATGTAGAGCGATCGTTTTCTTTATACAAGCACATATTTTCCTCACGGCGGACGCGTTTGCGAGAAATAACTTTGGAAACGCTCTTTATGTTAAAAATATTTAATCTTGCTTCTTCAGTTTTTTTCAGTCACGGAAGACGCTTAGGACGTTTTTTTTAATCATCGAATTATATACACTCCCGACTTTATTTTTAATACATATGACTAGAGATGGAAATTTACTGTGTTCATTGAGTAACATAGAGCCAATTTATCGAGATCAGTTCATAATCTACAAAAACGGCACCATTCGCGAAAATACATCTCTACACACTGACTCTCTTTGGACGCAAGAGTCCATTCGTTAACTATGCGCGCACCCGATTTTGTCCACTCTAGTAATTAAGTAAAATTCGACGCTTTCCGTGTGCCTCATGAGAACGAACGTTCGCGTGAGTGAGCGATCTTATTGCAATAGTAATGCATCCAGTATGTGTTCGACGGTGGGTTAGAATGGTTTAAGTGCAGCTCTTAATGAATGGAATTGCTAAATCCATCTTGTTATAAATACGCCTCCTTGAAGGTTTTGATAGTTTCACATCGTAGTTCTAAATTGGCATCGTGGAATTCATGTTCTTGCCTGCTTGGGCGTCGCATTTATTCTCGATAACCATGTAATATAATTAGTATATGTCTAATATAGAACGGAATTATGTATATTTGTTTACTTTTGGCAAACAAACGAATATGAATTATCTACATTATTATAATAATATCGGTACAGATTATTTTACATAATGGAATTTTATTATTTTGGTTATAACTAGAGCTCCCCAAAGTGCGTGGCAAGTCAGAGGCGTACCGCCGGGCGTGGCCGGGGGGATATGTAATGTAATATATAAGCAAATAACTCGCATCGCATTTCGGTAGTTTATTACCGTATGCGATCGGGTTGTGACGGTACGGCGGACGCGCGTAGTAAGAAACGCCCACAGGCCGACAAAGTGAAAAAGTTCTGTGGAGAATTTCCTGACTTAATATATAATGGAAGTAAGATTATATGTAAAATTTGTAATATACCTCTGATGTGCAATGATAAATATGGCTGTAGAAGACATGTAAATAGTCAGCAACACAAAAATAAAAAACTGGGTGTATCATCGACTGAGGCAACTCAATTTATAATTGATTTATTTTATATGCTGACTGCGTGTAATTTACCGTTTTCCTTACTCAGGAAGAAACCATTCCGTGAATTTTTGAATAAATATAATCCAGACTTTGAGTTATCGTCGGAAACAAGCTTAAGGAGATGTGTGCCAAGTGTACGTACCGAAATTGAAAACAGGATCAGATCTGCAATAAAAAATAAACTACTGTGGTTATGTATTGACGAAACGACGGACCGTAAAAAACATTCTATTTTGAATGTGATTGTACTGGAACCTCGTCAACCTACAAAGGGAATTTTATTAGCTAGTAAAAGACTAAAATCGTGTACTGCCGACGCTATCGAGAGCGTAGTCGTTGATACTTTACACACATTTGAAATTGCCACTACTCAAGTATTAATTTTCATGACCGATGGTGCCGCGACAATGCGTTGTGTAGGTCGTTCTCTTCAAGAACATTATGGGATGATGTTACATATTACTTGTAAACTTCATGCTCTGCATATTGTGGCTGAAACTATTCGTGCAAATTTCCCTGAGGTAAATGCATTAATAACAAATACGAAACGAGTGTTTCTCAAATCTACCAAACGTACCAGTAAATTTCATAAACAATGTCCCGGTATTCCCGAACCACCAGAGCCGATTCTTACGCGTTGGGGGGCATGGCTGAAGGCAGCGTTTTATTATTTTAAATACTTCCGGCAAATAAAATCAGTCGTCTTACAATTCAATTCCAACGAATCTGCGGCTATTAAGGAAAGCCAGGATAAATTCCAAGATATTTCCGTTGAAGCAGATTTACAAACCGTTTACAACAATTATAGAGTAGTACTTGAGGCAATAAATAAATTACAAAATAGTGCACTGTCCCTGACGGAGTCAGTACAAATATTAGATGACGTTAATACACTCCTACACTGTATAAATAACAAAAAAAAATGATATCGTTACAAGACAATTTGAAAGTGTTATGAAGAAAGATACAAATTTTAGCAGGTTAAGACAAGTTTGGGAAGGTAACTCTACTGATCCGGTGACTAAATTCAAAGATTATTTTCATTACGCGTGTATTACATCATTAGACGTCGAGCGTTCATTTTCAAGATATACAAACATTTTTTCAGAACGACGAACATCCTTGAAAGAAACGACTGTGGAAACATTCCTAATGCTTCAGATGTTTGAGAAATCGGATTGCGCTTACGGTAACAGTTTTAATGTGCCTACCTCCTCGTGTGCTGACTAATACTATTTTCCTTGTGCGTTAACACCCACTATATTGGATACGGCTAATTACAAAAGTAAGCGTTTTAAAATTCTTTATTTCTTTTGTTTTTATGTACTTTACTTATGTTCCTTATCGACGCCTATGGTGCGCCACGCAGTTAGGGAGCTCTACTTATAACTTGCTCTGTGTAAAACCTGCCACGATCACAGAACATTATACAACTTTAAAAATGTAGTTGATCAGTAATAAGTAAAGTTCGCCACATTGTGTGCGTTTCAAAGGCGTCAGTATTGGAGTGGTTGTTAGGGAAATATATCTTATTGTAGGAATAACGCTTCCAGTTTTTTTTTTACGTTTTGACGGCCGGTCAGAATGCAGCAGGGCGTAACGAACTGCTGCCTATACGTTATACTTAATGAAGAGAACAACCATTGCCCGATATAATATGCGATGGCGCAAAAATAAAATGTTTAGTTTGCGATATATATCTAACGTGTTGGTCAAAAACGTATTGCCAAAACAGGTGCATATCGAGAACGGTTTACACATGATTTATGCGTAACGCTGATTGTATGTAATTCGCCGTTTACTTTGTTAAGTAACGAATCGTATTGCGGAAGAAGTACGCCAATTGTACATTACCGAGCCGGACAACATTAGGAAGGTGTGTACCATCTGTGCGTAAGCGTTTAAAAAATAAAATTAAAGTCGAACTGAGAAATAAAGAGCTCCGCTTATGTGTGGATAAAATAACTGACTGTAAAAAGAAAATTGTACTTAATATAACGGGACGTAAAATGGAACCACATCAATCATCATCTTCAATTTTGCTAGCAACCAGTAGATCAATCGTTAAAAAGAAATTGTATTGTTCTGATTCTAGGGTGCTGTTTCGGTATCTAGAATTTCATCGAAATCTGAAATTTCAGATTGCAGATTTTTCTTAGTCGAATTGTGTGTGGTGCATGCATGGGTTATTCCTACCAATTAATTCTAGATGGATAGTGCTCGCTTCTTCAAAGATATAATGATGATATAATGATAAAGCACGATCTTATTGCCGCCTTTATTTCTATCAAACTACTGGTTGGATCTGTAATAATACAACACACTTTTGTTCATACTGCCACTGTCTGCAAATTCAATTCCTCAAAACTTACAAGCGGAAGAAATGCATGCATGGATGGGATCTAAATTATTAATATCCTCGTGTGCCAAATGTCTTGGCACATGGCATCCTATTTGTTATAAATCCGCGCCGAGGTCGACGGAGATTGCGTCATGTACTCGTATTTACATTGTCACAAGAAATATGCGAGAATGGTGGTAACAACCATCCATATATTACCATATTAGTCTGTGTACATATAAAAATACGTTGTAAGTTGTCAATTTAATGTGAATTAAGAGCGTTGAAGTGGATACTTCCAGTTGAAATAAAGTTAAATTATTAAACAGAAAAAAAGTTGGAATTGCTTTCTAAAAATAGACAGATTGAATCAAATAAGTGATATATTCCAAATATATCTTAAAGAATGTAAATGATTAAATCAAATAGATGCTGTACATACAATTTCTACCAAAAAGGTTAACAAGTCTGCCACAGCTTATCTCTTAGCAGTTCTTACGAGGCGGCATCGAGGAGTGTTGTGCTGGTCCGTCAAACGTCCGTCAACACGAAGAACGAAATACGTCTCACTTCACGTGTACGTGACAAACACAGTACACAATACACAAATACAGTAACATCTCGTGTTCCTCAAGGACTCCATTTGGAACAGCTGTTATTCATAATAATCATTATAAATGTGTTAGATCCCCGTTTTATGATGACGATTTTAATATTTCGCAGATTATCCTGCGTTGATGATTGTAACTATGAACTTGAAAAGGTGTTCTACAATCACATTCACAGCACATAATTTATCAGCGCATTATTAATAATGTAACCTTAGTCCGTGGTAAAGAAATTCGCGATTTTGGCGTTATATATGTACGTCAGTAGATTGTCTTTTGATTCACACAATGGAGTTAACTTTATTAACTCCTTTGTGTCAGGCAGTTTTAAGAGTCTGGGTTATATTATCAGAACAAACCAAGTTGTTTACCAACGCTAAGTGCTTGATCAATTTTTAATATGCTCTCACAAGCAAGAGTGATTTTGCGAGGGTGATATGGAATTGTCAGTATTTTGAGTACTAACAGGGGCTTGAAGCCGTATAGAACGAATTATTGAAGTTTTTAGCTTTCAAAATTGATTTAATTGGAACATTAGATATATTCTCGTTGAGAACTTTCAGAGTTCTACCAAATCATTAATTACAAAAACAAATATTCTGATTCTCCATTTTCTATTATTAATTTACTGCACATTGTTAACAAAATAGACAAGTCATCATGATTAAATTTGAATTATTATTATTAACAAAATTCAATAGCCGATCATTGAAGTGCTCTGACTGCACTACTCATATATATTTCATTCTGGGGCGCTAACAATAAGGTTTATATATGGACATTATATTTCCATTCAGGTTTCAACCAAAATATTTCTCAATTGTAGGTACTTATATGAGTGCGCATATCAAAAAATTAATTAATTAATTAATTAATTAATTAATTAATTAATTAAATGGAGCGCGACTGGACTGACAAATAGGACATTTACGTTCTGCGCTGCGTATTAAATCTACTACCGCACTAAAAGAGAAACATCTGCCTTCCAAAGATCTGCATTGAAATTGTCTATCTTTTCTATGTTTATGATCTTTATGGCTATTAAAGCTATTAAACTTAAAGGCAGATACGGCGGAATAATTTCATGCTTATCTTATTACAACAACAAGGCAGACGGCATTATATTGTTTACGACAGTATTTTCATTTAAGAACTTTCGGGAGATCTCATTTGATATTTTAACAAGTTAAAGACAGAAATTGCCCATATTGCTATTCCTCACTTTTATCAGCTAAAAACGATAACAACAATGACGGCAGGTAAACGATGACAGGTTTTTAAAATGATTGCTAGCTCCCTAATTATAAATTATTAATTTGTAAAAAGAGACTTAATATAGAATTAGTTCTTGTAGCAAGATGGCATTCCTCCTTCGTCACCCTAACTTTGTATTTTGTTTAAACTTATTCGTATTGTTGAAAGGCAAATAACTACGTAGACTTGAAATATTTCTAAGTTAAAACAAATTGTATTGAATAGAATACAGACTATGATTATTATGTTTCATTATTGTATTAGCGAGTGGTGTAGTGGGCATATTTGGGGAAATGGTTCCTGGGAATCAATTAACACAAACGGCGATACGTAGCATGTCAATACAAGTGTATGATTTTTTTTTCAGATCAAAACAAATGCTATTTGATTATATTTTATCTGCATGGCAATTATTTTTAATTAATAGCACACTTCCATGCAAAGAAATCCACATAAATACGGCAGTAATAAAAGTTTATAGCCTCAAAGCTTAACTATCGTTTCATTTCAGTAGTTTTAATTAAAAGAATTTCTCTTTCTGTACAGCGTAGAGGAGCTGTACAGAAGAGCTGTCCAGTGAATTTAGTTGCGCATTCCATTCCCTTCAACATTCGAAGTTTATGTGTATGAAAGCAGATTTTCCAGGAAAGCACTTTTTCAGTGGTTCTATAGTAGACTAGATGTATTTTACTCAAAACATTAAATACATTCTAAAAATTAAGGGAAGTTGTCGCTTGAAGTTGATGTAATGTTTACTTAGTTTAATAAGCAGCCATAATTTACATTCCTCACGAAACCATTGTGGTGGTATTAAATTGGACCGTTGATTCTCGATATTACAATATACAGGGTTAATAAATTTTCAAAACTGCCGCCATTCACATCTAAATATTTTATACTTCGATGTTGTTTCAGCACTATTTCAGCATGCCGGTCTTGTATAGTTCGTTGAAAGCTGAGGGATACGTTTTTACCAGGATTTCTCTGGTGTGAAACCCTAGACGGTACTCCTAACCAGAAACTGTAGCATTTCCATTATAAAAACCAAATTTTTTTAAAAAACCAATCTAATTTTTCCCCTATTTTTAAAAGTGTTTATTATTCCACTACACTAAAATTGACAGGGTTGGTTTTATCTTGCTTAAGCTAATTACTACAAGTGAAATTATTCCTTTTTTGCAGCGACTAGAGAGACTTGTGCCTATTCGTCTCGTAAGAGACGGTTTGTGTTGCCTACACGAGTCACGAGACACGAGTCTGTCTAGTCGCTGCAAAAGAGTAATAATTTCACCTGCGTTTGTCATCTCTATTAAGCGCAAATGGATGCTGTGACATTATGCTAACATGTCAAAATTAGCTGGATTTCACCTGTGTGTTTTTACTCCGTATTGAAGTATAATAATAATAAGAAGAATGGAAAAAGTAGAAGGAAAATCCACGACCGTACTAGTTGAAGAGGAATTATTAATTAAAAAATTCAGATATGCGGTCTGTTTGTGTATGGTTAAATTATAAACTTGAGTTTTATTTAAAATCTCATATTGCGCCTTTTATGCAAAACTTGCTCAATAGTTGAACATAGAATTAACGAGATAGTCAAGTGTTAAAAATGTTGTCAAAAAACTTTTTATAAAAATTATTTACAATGAGCGTTAAGCCTTAACGAACACATTCAAATAGTGGAATGCTACGAAAACAAAGGAAAAACGAAGACCTTTACTAGGTCAATAAAAAGCAAGGTTTCCCCACGTTTATGTCTTTATGAACGCTTTTTAGAAAAATTACATAAAGCGAAATCCGTTGACCTATTTTTCAGAAAATCATGTTGGTTTGGTAGAAACAAATTAACACCATTAAAGAAAAGAACCTCGAAGATCAAATTAAAAATATAAACAAAATTCCACCGTATCGGACATTAAAACCAAATCGAATTGAAATCTTTGATTTACCAAATGTGGACTTTCAGTAGACCAATGATGATAGTTATTATATTGAATACTCCACAATTGGTAAATCGTGTTTCATCGCCCATAGTATTTTCCTAGAAAAATTAGCGTCAACTTTCTCATTTTTTAAGGTGCTACCTATTAAACCTTGCACAATTGTTGATTTATACGAGCCATACTTATTTGTCTTCAAGGTTCTGTGAACAGTAGATTTTGAAATCCCTGTTTCTCGAGCTACACGACGAACTGATGTCCTGCGAATATTGCTAACATTCTGCAAAATATTATTTCGATGTTTATAAGCGTCATCAACTTCACAGTTAGCACGTTTTTGTTTTAAGCTTCCAAAATTCTGTAAATTGCTAACTAGTCTTCTAAAAATGGTCTTGTGTGTTTGTTGCCTTTCTGAAAAACGTACCGCATACCTCGTGCATGCATTTTCAGTGCTTCTATTTGTTTTGAAATATACGTCCAGCATATCAACCTTTTCTTCGTTTGAATATATATGTGCCATTATCAATACTTATAGATCGTAATACTTAATAATAAATAATTACTTATCACTAACTACAAGTAGATCATAGGGTTTTAATTAACTTACCTCTGCAACGCTAATTGTACTTTGGCAGGTTATCGTTTTGTCTCATTGTTTCACACTGATGTTTAATTCCATGGCTTACTAATTTTATAGGACGGCCTGTTCTTTTGTTAATAACGAAATTCAATGTCAGTATCGTTTCTTTATTTTACATTATTCCTTAGTATATCGTTTCACTTTCATTTGTTATTGGTGTTTAATTACATATTAAATATCAATTTACTTTTTCTTTAATATTTTGCTTGTAACTAAAAATTTTTCAGGCATGTTATATACCGTTGAAAAGGACTTTTAAGCATTATCTAACAAACCCAAAATCCATTATAGTCACCATATGAAAAACCATATGAAAAAAGGTTTGCAGCAAAAGCGCTAACAACTTAAAAGCAGTCGGGGGTGTCCATTGATTTTCCAAAATATTTAAAAATTAAAAAAGTTGGGTCAAATTTGATACAAGATTAGTTGCGAGTATTGAATTCTGCAAAACATTCCTCATTTAACTGTTGCTTTATGTATTCTAACAACCAAGATACCAAATGCTGAGCGTCAAAATTGGGACAAAGTGTATGTATCTATGTACCTGTTTGTTCTGCAATATCATTTCTTTCCGTTAGAAATTTTCGATTATCCGTTGCTTTCTTCCAGCTATTATAAATTTAATTTAATTAGTACGTCTATACAATATGCGCAAGAATTGTGTAATAAAATGTGTACACAATAGACAATGCACGGGGCTAACTAAGCTTTCTATTGTTGCTATGGTCTAGTTATTTGCAATTAATTTCCGGCCAATGCTTCCTCTGTACTTCGCTAGATCAAGAGTCCATTTAAATTTAATTATTTTTGTGGATTTTAAGAGTAACAATATACACTCAAGTAGAAAATAAACTCGAGGCGATTGTAAGTAAGGTTTTAGAATCGACTTTTATTATTTGAAGAGCCCTAGACGTGCGCTGAACCTCCATGTGTAATGTAAACAAGCAACGAACAACGCTCTACCAAACAAAAAATAACTAAAAGCACTTTTCCATTCCGCATTATAGAAAGAACGAAGAGCGCAGAGAAAAAGTAGAAAAAATTACGAAAAATAATATTTCATACGGTTTTTTATATAATGTTTTCAATCGAATGTTGTTGACATTCTCCAGTTTTTGTAAATATTGGAGCGAAAAGAATAAAGGTAATACAAATACAGGCGATCGGGCTACTAATGTATGTATAAATGTTCAAAACATGAAGCGAAAATAAAAATATCAAATAGCTTTCAGAATTAAAATCCTTTTGAAGCATTTATATCACAAAGCCCGATAACTCTTCAAATGAAATAAATCATGTTAAATTGTTCCATTTAGGAAAACAGAGCAAAATTCATTGGTCAAAGGTCTTGGAGAGCATTTCACTTTTATGTTATTAGTAGCAGTATGAGTTTCACGCACGCCCAAGCTAGAATATAAAGGCAGGAAGCCCTTAGACCGCTATGTTGTACGATGATAATTCGATAAGTTTCGTGTTCCAACAAAAAGAAGGCGTGATTCATCAAAAATATTGCGGGTGCTGCGGTGCTATAATTGCACATTCGTTAAAGGATACCAGTTGTTTAACTGTCGTTCGTGTTAATCGATGTTAGTATTTCTGTAAAAATGGAAAGATCAATATCGAGCCGTCATTAAATACTTGTATTTAAAGTGCAATACGCTTACGCAAATTAAAGCCGAAATGGACGCTGCCTACGGAAACTCATTATTTGATACAGTGGAATTCTGGGCAGCCGAATTTAAACGTGGTCGTGCCGGCTTGGTTGACAATAGACATTTGAGATGGCCAACAATTGCCACCACCATCGATAACATCGGAGAAGTTCATCAAATGGCGATTGTCTAATTCATGTTGAAAAACAACAGAGCCTGTAAAATACACAATTTCCATCTCTTTTAAATTTGCTCCATTTATGGTTTTAAGTAGTGGCGTAATTGATAATGCCACAATTTTAATTGTTTTTTTTTATGAATTTTTATTTAGTACTACTTAATTGCTTAGACGGCACCACTAAAATAATTTCATTTAACTGAAGCAGGAAGAAGAAGGAATGAAATAATGATTTGGTATTTTTTAAATTTTGGTTTTCACATAATTGTGAGGGAAATTTATACAAATTAATCATAAACTATGTATTTCATTCAATAGAAACGAAAAAGAAATATTAGTAGCCTGTAGTTAAACATTGTTGTTGTTTCTTTTCAGATATTTATTTATCAGAACAATCATTTATGACTTTATTGGGTGGAATAAGCACCATTCATTAGATAATCTTTGTACCTAGAAAACAAATGGAAAATCATTGCAAAATCGCTTTACGAAATTTGTCAAATGAGGACGTGTTGATACAAATGAATCATCAACTGAAAGCTGGTCCTCAGATTTAAATGCTTGCCTTTGATGCATAATGCAACTTTATTTTGATTGACATAGGAGCATATAGTAGAGATAACGACAGTCGATTTTTTTAAATCCGCAATAGGAACGGCATTTAAAGCTAGCAAACTGTATAAAGCCCGATTACTAAGAATAAATTAATACAGATGTTAATATCCCGTTTTACTCAGTAAGAGACGAAGCATTCTCTTGTGAAAATTTAATGAGAGCATATAATCGAAAAAATTTTAATTTTGGCTATGGAATATGTAATTATCGTTTATTTAAGGCGCATCAAACAGTAGAATGTGCGTTTGGTAGAGTAATCAGGAAATGTTGAATTTTTCAAAAAGCGATTGAAGCTAACACAGACTTAACTAATGGAGCTTTTATTAAAACAAGTTGTCTTCATTTCATCAGTAGTAATAGTTACGTTTTTGTGCATGCTTTCTTTGTTACTCTTTATTCTAAAGTTTGTGTTTCGATTAATTTATATTTAATCAATAAAGAGTATTATTATTAATATGTCAATTATCATAATATAATACACTTACCACTTTCATTAAATTACTGAGATATATTTTTCAAACAATGCTAATATAATCTCGATTCCGATGTTGTTTGTAATTAATATAAATGGCATCCAGTTTCCATTGTTCGTATGTGGACAAGACAGACATGAAAATTCAACCGGCTGAGTTGTAAACAATCACGCCTCGTCAATCGTGATTAGTCTGGGCGGGAACGTGACACATTTAGTGCAGAAGTAAATTTTATAATGTTTTATTTCAATAGTAATAATAAAGTGTTGATAGATTTTACGTGAAGCGTTGGCTCCTTCCAATTCTAATTAGACGGGCATAATTTATGTACACAGAATTCAATCTGCTGACCTAACGCGCATTTAGAAAAGGCAAAATTCGTATCTACTATAATGGGAAGTAGATGATTGACTGCAAAGTTTATTAGAAGTTACTTTATGTTGTTTAATTACATTTACATACCCGAAGCCTTCGCAAACAGAGACTCCGTTTGTTATGGAATATATTCTAACATTTACCTTCATATGTATTTCGGTTTACAATAACGTGCCTGAAGTACATTACGTCTCCATCTACCCGTTCACATTAAATTTCATCATAGAGCTGATGGCGATACCAATACAATTTTTACGGTACGTTAATCAAGTATTATATTTTTAAAGAATTTGGGTTTCCGGGTTGAAACGGCGTTGTAATAGCAGGAGTCTGCCGACATTTCGCTCTCAATTGTATGAAGCTTCCTTTGGGCCGCTGCATGTTGCGTCGCTGCTGTACGAAGAATGACGCGGGTCTGTTTTGTTTAACAAGAGAAATGGAGTACCTATTTCTGCTTCATTTTAGTTTGGTTCGTCGGTGGTGTGTGAATGCTATCTTGTTTCCTTATTATTGTTTATTGTTTTCTTTTCTTTGCTTGGTGTAGTATTATCCCTTTCTCCTCAGCTCAGTGTTTGGCTTGTCTTGCTCCTTGTTTCCTCAGTCTTCTCGTCGGTTTTAGTATTTTGCGGACAGTCGGAGTTGTGTAAAGTGTTCTGCGTGCGTCGGTGTATTATGATGCTCAGTGTTTCCATGTTTAGATCGCTGAATCGTGTCTTGTTGGTAATGTACCTTTGGCCATAATTCTCTTGCATATGAGGCGACTGGTATACTTATTGCTTTTACTGGTTTGATTTTATTTTCCAGTTATTTTATACTCCTGTTGTTTATTAGTGGATATAGCGTTCTGGACCAAGCTACTTTTCTTTTGAGTTCCTTTATATGCTGGGTGAACGTGAGCTGGCTGTCTAGTATAACTCCTAAGTACTTGGCTTGTGTAAAGCATGGTATGTTGTGGTTATTACTTCGGATTTCGCGAGGTGAAGAAGAGCTTTGTCGTTATTCCAGCGCTTATTTTAATTTTCCAGTTTCTGTAGCAGTTGTAGAGCGTGTTGATCTCCTCTTGCATTCTGTCATACATTGGTTTCCTTTGCCTGTTGCTTAAGTATGTCACAGTCTCATCAGCATATTGCGCTATGTGGTACGTTCGTGGCTTGGGTATGTCGGCTGTATTGAAGAGGAGTGGTCCTATTACAGAGCTCTGGGGCACTTCTGCTTATGCCATGCGTGCCATGGATGTATCCTCGTCAACATTGACGCAGAAAGTTCTGTTCGTTAGGTAGTGTTTTACTAGATTGTTAATAGCAGCTGATATTTGTAGCAATCACATTTTATATATGAGACCTTCATGCCACACCTTGTTGAACGCTTTCTATATGTTCAATAAAATGGCTGCTGTTGGCGTGGATCTATTCAACTGTGTGATGATATGCTTCATCAGATAGTAGGCTTACTCGTTTCAGTATTTTTGTTAACCCCGAGGAAAGGCTGATTTATCGGTATCCTTCGGTTTTGTTTATCGGCATTCCTGGTTTGTGTATTAAGATGATTGTGGAATGCTCAAGGAATTATCAGCAAGAAACTCGAGTTCGCTCAGTTTCTTGCTGATTACCGGATCGATATCGCTCTAGTCCGACCAAGTGGAAATTCAGCTTTAAAACCGAAAAAGAGCCCGGACTCTCCCGACAGTTATCTGCCGATTTCGCTGATTGCATTGTTCTTAGCTAGAATAAACTCGTATCTGGACTATCGTCTCTGGGACCTCTCCCACTCTACCAGCTCTGGGACTGCAATCAGTTCGGATTCAGGGCATAGCACTCCACGTTAGTTGCACCGAACAGCGGACCATGTCACCACCGCCTTCAACAGGAGTCTGGCAACCGTAATGGTCTTCCTGGACCTGGAGAAGACGTTCGACAAAATCCGCCTCGAAGGTCTTTTAATAAAGATGAAGGAGGCTAATTTTCATTCTAGGATCCTGAAGACCTTCAAATCTTACCTCAAGGATAGGAGATTTCACACCATTATGAACAGTGACTCTCGTGTGCTCGCGTATTTGACCAAAATCTCGGAGTTCTTCAATGAGCATGGATTAACGATCAACCCCAGAACGACGCAAGCTATTACATTTTTTTGGAAATAGCACCGGCATCTCCCAAAAATCAAAGTGACTTCGACGGAAATCGAGGGGAGCGGCAGTATCGAGTATCTCGGTGTCATTCTGGACAGCAAGCTAAGCTTCACTGAGCATCTCGGACGAGTTTGAAAGAGGGCAATAGATGCAGCTAAACGGTTATATCCCGTTATATCCAACTCCCAACTAATCTCCAAAACCGGTATAATGCTGTATAAGGTGCACATTCGCCCAATCCTTACCTACGCCAACCCTTGTTGGATCACGGCGACTCCCTATCTTTCCTATCTTTTTTCCTGATACAAAATCGATGCCTCGGAACACTGGCACACTTGAGCGAAACCGAGGAGCTCACAGAGTTGCTTACCAGGCTCGACAAAGGTCTCGAGAAGACAAAGGGGAGAGATAGCCCTGCCATGCAGAGCCCTATCACTCAGAAGGCAATTAGAAGAACTACTCACGATCTTCGACTATCTGAGCAGGCTGTAGTATCGCTGAACTCATCTAATCTAAATCCATAATTCGTTTCTATTACTTTTTAGGTAGAACGCCGGAGTAAGGAGTCTAGGAAGAAAATTTCAATGCCAACATCAAACAGAAGATGAGAACCTTAGTAAGATTTCTGCGTTGAAATGATACTGGGAGAAGATGAACTACAATCTAAACAGCCCTCGTGACCATGTGTCCACGGTCATTCCTCGTACAGCAGTGAGGCAACATGCAGCAGCACAGAAGAAGCTTCACACAGGAAACCCACATTTTTTAAAAGAAAACAACGACCGCGGACGTCTACAACAACAAGTATTACTCTATTTATTTCATTGTTTTGCCTCTCATCTGATTTATAACATCACCGTACATAAACACATATCGTAACCAAGTTCTTGTTTGTACGCTAACAAAAATACGTAACGTTCAATTCAGAAGTTACTCAAAACATTATAGCCAGCTTTATGATAAATTGTTTGGTATTAAGAATAGTCTTAGCGGCCTAATGGATTTCCAACAGCGAAAAAACAAAGCAGCCGGGGCAAAAGTGGCAAACGTTAACTTGGAGAAATGCGATTCTTTTATTTATGGCAAATGTACGCCATAAATGGACAGCGGGAAGAAAGAACACAGAAAGTATTCGCGTAAAACTTTCGGTTAATTAAAAACTATAAAATCTTTATCCGAAGTTCGTAAATTTTCCTGTAACGAGCAAAAATTTCTTGAGTTCTTTGTATTCTCGTAAAATACGCATGTACGTATATATACAGGATACGTCATCCTCGGCGCTGGGACGAACTGACCAAAACCGTCTTTAAAAAGTAGAAATTTTAAATTTGGAACGTATTATAAAGCAGGACGGAGGCGGACGGATGAAAATGAAAATTGTTTGAACGAAAGATCAACCCTATGTGTGGAAATTCACAGTTAACTTTCGAGAACATTGAAAGGCATTTGATGAACGTTTTAACGTAATCATAATATGTAGTTGGTGATATAGCTCAAAGTTTGTCCATTAGACGAAGATGCCCAAGAATTACGTAATATAAATTATCAGCAGTATCGAGGCGACAGATTCAAGGGCATTCTCTGCTCTATATTTTAGATCCATACATATTCAGTTCGAGCTTTCTTCCACGCAGGGGAGGAAAGCTCGATTAGCAATAATGGTATGTGTGCTATGACTATCAACTCCTTTTTACAGAATTTCTTAAAGTAAAAAAATTGCAATAAGTCGATCTAATTCAACGTTATTATGAAAGTATGTACAGAAGTATTCAATAAATATGGACATTAATTACATTTTATATATTTAACATACAATATTATGCAACGAACTTCCCTTGATATACCTAACAAATTTCATGAATTTACACCAATAAATAAGTTACACCAATGAATACTTGGATTAAGCATCATGATTGTTTCGAAGATGTTAGCGATACAGAGACTTATTGCTTATTTGCAGAGACTTAAAATATTGCAACAAATCTCGATTTACGGACTATTTAAGCCTCGAATGAGGGCTTTTGTGGCGATTTCTGCGAAACCTTTTAGAAAACTAGATAATTTAAACTACTATTTAAACATTTTCTGACAAAATACTCTAAAAAATCGCCCAAAAATATACACAAAAGCCGTAAGCCAAATTAAAATCGATATAGGACACAATTATTACTGGTTTATCGTCCAATAAAGCCATGTTTAATAGTTGGTAAAGTAATAGAATGCTGCAGCTTTATGCTTAAAGCTGGAAAATTGCTTAAAAACATTTTCAAAAATATGCTGTATATTACATGCACCGCCTGCGCTCTTCATGTAGTTGTAGAATTTATGCAAAGACCAATTTCCGAATGTTAATGAATTAATTAATCATAACAAAAAAGCTTTCTTGAAAGCACCTACAAGAGTTGCTTTATACAAAGACAAATGCTCGGCGCCTTTCTTACTTTCGTCTCCAGTTAAGGAAGGAGACACAGCTAGGAGCCTCTTCATTTTATTCTACAATGATAATTTAGAGACAGTTGCTGATGTAATAAAAATTTTAAATGAGGATACACAAAGCATAAGTAAATGTAAAACCCCGTTACAAACTAATTTGCATTTTATCAAAGAATATTTTCGTAACATACCTTAGAAATAAAATACTTTCATTTTCAAATTTCAAACAATGCAACTTAAAGATAGAATTTAAACAATAGATGTAATAAACAAATTAAAGAATACTTTGATTTTTGGTGCAACCCGTATTTGTCAGTATTAAAAAAATTGTGGAACGAAAGTAACGGAACTGTCAGTTTAGAGGTCCCATTTTTACTGCACTGTTCTCATATATTGTGATGTGGTAAGAAGCTTTTCTATACTTAAAGGTGTTCTACCAAATAAGCGAATACATTGCAGATAATGTACAGTTTGTTTCAGTAATTAGTGTTAATAAACCCTTTTTAACATTATATCTGTAAAATATAGCCTTAGACATTATTTATCTTTGTTTAACGTATTTGCGATATTGGGAATTAAGCTGTATTTGATACTTTACATTTAGATTATGCGTCTCCTACGGAAGTAGCTTTGTTTGATTTGATTGAAGGTATATCACTTTTCCTAAAGCAAATACACGCTGTGGTTTGACGAATGGTGAGAAAAAGTGATGTTCTGCGATACCTCGTTAAGACGCTTTAACTCCCACCTTGTTTATAACAATCACAATATGAAGTGCTCAAAACAAAGCGGCCTCTTTCTGATGAACAAAAATTCTAAGTAAAATAGTTAGAAACGTAAGCTTCCATGGCCAGAGTCAGTTAAAACTAAACGTGTTCCGATTTTGATCAGTGTCATGTCGTTTTTTATTAAGCAAAAGCTCATATAGCGGTTCTTCAGGAGAAGAAAAGGTGATAGATAACAGTTAGCACAATGACTTAACGTGTTAACCACGTCACAGGCGAAACTAACTGAGTGAAAAGCAGTTGATCACAGTAACTGAATACCAGAGGTGAAAATCAACTGCGTAATGAAGTCGCACTATGTATTACCTATATGATATCACCTTTTCTCGTTAAGGTGTGAAACTTGTCTTTGAGAGATGGAAGAACGCTTAATAGGGCTTTGAAGATCGCTTTGATGTTTCCTCGTGTATACAGTCTTATTCGGATATAGTACGAAAAAAAAAATTAGGTGAAAGAAACGCATGAGTAATGCCTAAATACAAAATATTATGGTTCTATGTGCACGTAGTAACGAGAAAATGATTTTTCTTTATTCGAGTCCGACTCTGTCTTAGTTAACATATGGGAATCACCGGCAGTCGCTGAAGCAGCGTTCGGATATCCATTTAGTATGCACATAGCATTCACCGTCATTACACGCAATTGCAATGGCATCCTATACGAATATCGAATACACCGATATGATTTTCATTTATGGCGAAACAGGACAAAATAGTCTTGCGGCAGAAAATTTGTACGCGGAATGGTTTCCCAATCGGCGGCATCCATCATCCGAGACAATTGTGAGAACCGTGTATCGACTTCGAGAAACAGGATCAGTAATTCCACGTTTCGAAGCTCGTGGCCGTCATATATCACGTAGAGTTCAGCAAGCAGAAGAGCATATTTTAAACATCGTTGAGGCGGAAGCAGGCATAAGTACTACAACTTTAGCCCAGCAAGTAAATGTGTCCCAAACGACGGTGCATCGAATTTTGAAAAATAATTTACTTCATCCGTATCACATCCAGCGCGTGCAAAGATTAACGGAATTAGATTATCCTCGCCGTTTTGCCTTCTGCGAGTGGTTTCAACGTAAATTTTACTCGTGTGCATAATAACTTTCGTTGCCGAATTGATGCCTGTATTAGAGCTCACGGTGGACATTTCGAACATTTTTTACATTAATAAATTATTTTGTCCTGTTTCGCCTAGATCGGTCCTTGTTAGGACCACCACAAATTTCATAAAAAGAAAAAGAATGTATAACTACAAATAACTCAAAACCCGACATTTCGGATGCATTAACTTTAAACATTAAGAACGCAAATCATATGGTTATCGGCATATTCAATGTAAACACATAAACACTTCGACATCAGCTGTACGACAGACTAATGCATTTCAATAGACTATTCACTATTCATAGCATCTACAATGCTTTATCGATTTTTATTTGCATCTGGGTTAACTTTGATTCATCAGCGATATTTGTATAATATAGGAGAAACAAAGATATGGACCGGCTTTACCTGCATTTTGGGCCCTAAAATTTGAACAAAATGTATATGTTACAAATAAATTTCTTTTTACATTTTCAGTAACACATTGATAGGTAGTCTTCAGATTTCGGTAGCTTACGTGCTATTTACAGGTAACCCTGTATAAGGAAGATAAGTGGCAGTTAGATTGGTTGTAGTGTTATTGTTAATTAGTTTACTCGCTGGATGAAGGTGCTTGTTGCTGAATCTGTTAATATCCTTGTTATGATAAATATTGGTGAGGAGGGCCTCCCGTACGTTGTTCAGCTTGGTGGGAATATTGTTCAGAGACCGCTCGATGAATCAACCAATCAGTGATAACTGGGAACTTTTGTACCGTGTGATGATGTGGGATATCTATTCGGGTGTATAGGTCTTCAGTAAACTAAAAATTTAGTAGCGTCAAAAATAAGCATTGTCTTTGTTTGAATGCAAAGGGAGGGGAACAGTCATTTTGGACAAGCTGGATTATTTTAACCGCGTCAACAATTTGCCATTATCAGGATGTTATAAAGAATTGGAGAATCCTTTACAGTCCATGATTAGAGAAACAAAAGAGACACGAATTTGGATCAAGTATGTAGTCGATATTTTCGCGGTTTTTGATACTAAGACAAACACTATTCCAGATTTTCTGGCGACACTTAATTCAAAATTACGGACCAAGAAATCTACCGATGAAGACGTGAATAATCAACTCTCGTTCCCGGATAGTTTAATAATTAAAAAAATGAGAAACCGGAAACAGACATCCACAGAAAGGAAGCAGATAGGAGCAAATAATTTTGAGAACAAAACAAAATAGTTATTTCCAATCAGAAAAAAAATGTACTGTTTTGCATAAATTTTATAAAATAATTTATTATTCTAGTGTGATATAATATCATATACAAAAGAAGAAAAGGAGATAAAAAAATGAAAATTAAATCAAACGCAGCAGCAAACAAGTTCACCAACAAAGTTAGCAATGCGGTATTTGACGCATGGCATTAAGGTATTTTCGTCATTTTTTTTAAACGTGAAGGTCTTCCCGAAAATCTTATTGTTCCCATTTGGGAGCGCTGGTTGCAAATGAGTCAAATTAATCTAGTTAAGCTTTTTCAACGGTAACATATTTGCCTAGGTTTGTACTTGTCTGGTTAGTAAAAGCATTTAAATCATTTCTGCGGAGTATTATTCCACTGTTGTACGTGCAGATGTTTGCCTATACGGTCATAAAATTTTGCTGGTAACGCAATGCATCTGATATATATCGTTATATTATACATGTGGCGCGCTATTCTTGGCATTGCTTCAAGAATTTTCCATTTTTCGCGTACACCTGCCCAAGTTTCTCGCGCGCGGTTGGCATAAATTCCGACGAATGCGACCGTAACACTAGAAAATTGAAAAAGGATGAAGCAAAAAAAGCAGAACGGAAACGATACGCAAACGTTTTCGGAAGAACTGCCGTTGTCCGGCGACGCCTAGACCCCGATACTCAATATAACGAAATTAAATATCCTATATAGTAGATTTCGAGAGCACAGGTGCAGCTATTCGGCAAAAGTCTATTTGTTTAAGGCGGCCGAGGCGATAAGAGCGAAGTTGCGTGGACGGCGACCGTAAACATTACCGAGCACCCCTTGCTTCAGCCAAGCGGATGGAATGGGAAATCTAGACGGGAAATGAGAACGGGAACGTTGTAATAAAAACCGTCGCTTTATTTAGCTCTACGCCAGTGCTTTAACAGATATCGTATAAGTAATAGATGCAACACTAAGTAGACCGTGTTCACCTATGAAATATGAGGCCACTTTTCCACCAAAGCATATTACTGCAACGCCACTATAAAATTAAAACGCTGTACGTGTGCGTCAAAATGGAAAACTTATATTTTAACGTTCACTTCTACGAAAAGCAGATGAAGTTTTGATTTCGGGTAGCGAATACTATACGTCAGCCATATATCAGAAACTAAGCAGACTCTAAATTTGTAAGTTCGCAGACTTATTTTATTCGAGGGGCCTAACTTTTAGGAAATGTCCAACGTTCATTCAACTTCCGGTTTGATCGAAAATAATGTATACTTAATTTTGTTAAATGAATTACCCTAATTTTTATAAAACATTTGAATTCAACAACGAATTTGACGTAAAATCTATCCATTTCGCCGTCAAAGGTTACCGATTTAAGGCTAACTTATTTTTTATGGCGGTTTCACCAAAGTCATCGCAATACTTCACCGATTATTTCCTCAGTACGCAAAGTGCATTCCACAGCAAGCAAAACAAAATTCCTCAGTGTTGATTAATTATTATGAGTTAGCGAGCTATAAATGTGGGCTGTTGAAAAGTACTTTAATTTTTGTATGTGCCTTGTATGTGTCAATTTCTATTAATCAAATATGTTACACTTCAAATATGAACATCCAGGCAATTCTATGTAGAACATCCTGTATATTTTTATTGCGGACGATGGGATATTAAGGGTTTTCACGAAAGGATGAGTTTTTGGAAAATTTTCATATCTTGTCAATAAGGTGAAAACTTCAAGAAGAAAGTTATAAAGACACATATGGACACAGATGGAACAAAATTTACGAAGAACGGTATCTTCAATAGTCATAACAATCACTTTTGGCCTGGTAAGAATCTCAATGTCATTAGACAGAGCACATTTCAAGGAACTTGGCAATTTAAATTGAAGATAATGGCATTTATGCCTACACATTTGTAATGAAAATTTGAATGGCGAAGGCTATTCAGACATATTACCCAATATTTGTTGAAGGAGAACTTAGTACATTGCTAGTTGTTGCACCGGCTCTCAGCATAAGATATGTCCACATATCTTTGGATAGGCTATTTGAAGGAGAGTGGATAATAAACAAAGGTCCATACGTGTGATGACCTCCACGTTCTTCAGATTTCACACATTTCTCTCATTTCACCTGGGACTACATCAAACATAAGGTTTATAGTACTCAAGTGACAACTGTTGAAGCCGCTAAAGAAAGAATACGAGTAATACTGAATTATCTGACAAAAGCAAAAATACGAAACGTTACATAGTGATTAAGTACTAAAACAAATTGTTAAGTGTTCAGTCAGAAATAGCGCCACTTTTGATGGTAGGAATGGCGGCAAAGAGGTTACAAATGAAAAAAAAAGGAAGTTTTATTCTAACAAGACAATACTTCATTACACTTCAATGGTCACCACGGCAAAAATTCACGGAATCAGTTTCGAACTGATAACCTCATCTTATTCAGCAGGTATGGTTTCCAGTAACTTTTCTCTATTCTCTATGCTGAAAGTTTCTCTCAAAGGGCGCAGCTTTCCATCGAATGAGGAGGCCATTACATTTTGCAGAACAAGATGCCAACTACTATTTACGCAGATTAAAGAGATAGGAGCAGCGCCGGAGAAATAAAGCTGAATAAAAAAAAATACTTGTTTCTTTATTAGGTTTGCTTCTTTTTAGATTGGTAATGATGTCATTAGTTCGATTTCTTGAGCAAATAATCTCCCAGTCAGAATTATTATCAATCTTCCCTTTCGCATTTTGACAAGAAAATGTAAGGCGCGCCATGTAAAATATTACGAAACAAGTTGAAATCATTTGCCGGAATATATATTAAATTTTTCATCCCATCCAGCAGGTACGTGTGTCGGGTTTCCGCGCGGAATGTTAGCTTTTTCCCCGAAAGTCGGAAACGTTGAATAATGACAACGTTGGATGCTGTGAATACCGTCAATTTGTCAGCAGGCGTTCTACATACTTACCGCGTCCGACAGGTATGATACGACGTAGCGGAGCACTTCTTGAATCGGCTAAGTGGATCATTTTTATCGCCATTTGAGTTTAAGAGGACGTCGGTGTGGTTGTATAGGTTTATGTTCGTACGGATGGTACCTTTAAGCTAGAAGTAATTGAATACTACCTACTCGAAAATCGTCCATTCATCTTTTGATATCAAAAAAGCTGGCGCGCAAAAACGGATACAGCATCGCTACCTTGTCCTGCGTATGAAGGAGGGCTCTCATCCAGTTTAAAAAGGGCATTTGAACGATTTCAATTACGTATCATTAATCCTAACAAATTCATGGCTGAGACGGAAAACCTATTTGCACAGCGCTCTAGTTACATGTCCGGTACTTTTTCAGAAAAAAGCCAAACTTGTTCCTGTCGCTTTTAGTTCTATACAGCTGATTTATTCCCAAATACTGCGCATAGTTTTATTTCGAGCAAGGGTGTTGTGGTTTTGGTTAGTAAGTCTGTAGTGCGGTTTTTGAATAGAGAGCGCACGTACGAAATATATTTAATTTATTGTGACGGTTAGTCAACTGTGTGGGCGATAAATTATCTGGGACGATAGTATACAGAGAAGGATTAGCCTGATAAGAGTAGAAAAATTTTATTCGTGCGCTTTTTAAATAAAAAGAACTGTTAACGCAGAAAAAAATGCGTATTCACACATTTGTTGAATTGTGGTAAATTTTCTGATGAACATTTGGAATTGCTAGTTATAGTTGGCAAAATTTTAGAAATTCAAAAGCAGTTCTGCTATTCACGTTATTGTGATATGAGAAATGCTTCTAATAAGAGTTTTATACGTGTAGCAAAATGCCATGTTAATTAAAGTGAACTTAGACGCCACATAGAGAAAGGCGATTACCGGACTTTTTCCAAACTTCCATCAATGAGGGAATCTAGAACAATCTGAAAGTTGGTGGTTTTTTAGTTAGTTAACTAAATTAAACAAAAGATATTCTATTTGTCCTATATATTGATAACCTAGGGATTCTTATTTAGGAAGAAAGTTAAATTGGAGTATGCCATTCTCATACCTTGGATCTTCGAAAATGTTTTCCAAAGCTAGGCTGACAACCTTTGAACTCCTTTATCCTCTTGAGACTACTTTTTTCGCAGTCGTTGGTGAGCATGTTTTCAGATTTAGCTTAATCATCTTAAGGTGTTTGAATTGTTTGGTTCCAATGAAAAGGTTCTATTTATTAAATTTATTTATTTACATGGAATAATATTAAAAAATACTATTCCGTGTATTTTTTGTCAACGCGGGGATATTTTAAGTCTTCTCTGAGTTGTATTTTCTACAGGAAGCATACAGCAACAGCGGTCACTCTAATTACTTGGCTGTGTAGAACCAGTATCTTTATATGAGTTGGTGGCATCGTCCACCAGGACATGGCGCCATATACCAAAATTTGAAGGCATAAAATATATAAAAGATGTTTGGTTCCCATGTCTAGCGCTTCGGCAACAACAGCGACAAAAAGGTTTGCCAAAGCAAAAAAGCCAAAGCTCTGCCCTGTCTCCATGTGACCGGCCTATTCAACAGTACTCCCAAATATTTAACAGTGGAGGTCCACTCCAATCGCTAATCATTTATCGCCATAAGTCTTCTTCCTCTAAATAACGTTCTTGCTCCTATTGATGCGGAGGCCCTATATCCAACTCACTATGTCGTCTAAACGGGATTCTAATCTAGTGACAATCAACCCATCGCCACTGTCAGCGCTGTAGATACCCAAGAAAGTCGTAGATGTAGACTAAAATGTTTTGCCCATACCTAACTAAAATAACTCTAAAGCTGAATGTTTCACAAAGATCTCCTTACTCAAGTTTATAACGCATTTGACGATTGAAAATTAAACTGTAATATTCGGACACGCTGTGTAATATTTTCTTTTTAAAGATTAGTTAGCAATTCTGCAAAATTTTAATGTTCCAAGTTAAATATCCGCGCTGATATAACAACAGTTCAGATGCGTCGATCCATCAAAATTTTTGAAAGAATAAATATTTCAAATACATTCAGAAATACTAACGTGATTGTCGTATAACTAGGAATTCAAACATCTAATAATATATATTACAGGTTGTTTAATTTAAAATAAAAAAACTGTCAACTACTTCCGGTGAAATTAGAAATCTTGGATTGTTAAAAATATTTTAGTTCAAAGGTGCAAAAGTTGGTAATTATGCCAAGTTTTCAGAATTTTCCAATGAGACGAAAGTATAAACAACTAGCTTTTAATATTTTTATTTCAGCCGCAGGGATAAAATTAAATTTTGTACTAGCAGAAAAGTTGCGTTATAATCTGCGCCAATTTTTTTTGGGATGTGGACGCAACCCAACAATGCCTTTTCCTTTCTTTACGTCTAAATTGCTTGTACCTGAAAACTGCAATACTTCCTAAATGCCAAATACAACTTTCAATCATTCGAGATTATCAAATTCCAGTTATATTCAATTCAAGAATTTTAAATCTAATTATCTGACCAAATTTTTTTAGTCCGTCACAAATTTTCAAAATTGGAAGAAATCATGTTGAATATTTGACTCAATGCGACTTTAAATCTCTTTCAATTTCACTGAACATTTCTCTAATGATATTGAATCATAACTAAATTTTTACAGGAATATTCCGTCTAAACTGTTTGTCTTAGAAGTCTCAATGTACTTTAGTTCACAAATTGACGTTTTTGAAGTTCCAGAGAGTTGCCCTTTTTTGTAGTATTTTTGTACCTTTTCTTATCACAGTTTACATAGGCTTTGTCAAAATGTTTCTAGCTGACCTTCAGTGGTTAGTCCAAAATTTGAGGAATTTTCTCTGTATCTGTTTATTATAACATATTAGAGTATAATTTGTTTATTTGAATTTAAAAAATCATAATTTACGCTTTACACAAAGATTTTCAATTTTTATATCAAAGGAAGAGAATGCAAACCTGCTACCTGCTGTCTTTATATTTAATTTTTTTGTTCTTTATTTCTAAAATTGCTAAAAAAGGAAACCAAAAATTGTCTGTCCAGATTCGATTAAAGTTTTGTCCCTTGAAAATGTATCCATTAATTTACTTGTTCCATTTGAACACATTTCGAAAGGACGTTTTCGGTTCGATTAATGCATACCGCAGATTACTAGAAATTTGTGCGGAATGCTCGCTTGTTAATTCCGCAAATAGAAATCGCGTCTGCAGATGTTCAGGGTCCTTTTCTGCTGATTTTGGTTGCACCACTTAACATAAGCGATTGGTTGTCCTTTAAAAGTTATTAATATAATTGAAAAAGTGAAGATAGTGCAGCTCTACCGCTGTAGTAACAGTAAACGAGAAACGGTGGCGGCGTTAGAGGCAGTACTTGGAACTGTTAAGCGGAAAGCGGCTTTCTGTGATCCCGACCAACCGCGATGCAGCTGACAATTAACGAGGAACTCTACGAGTACGGTGCAGATATGGATATTGCCGACGAAACGTATTTAAAATTAACAAATGCAATTTTGTCCGGGACTGGAGTGAACGTTGGAAATTCGAAGCGTGCGAGATCGATAGAAGTGCTAACTATCGTTCCTAATATTAAATATGGTTTCGACAATTTCCGATTTAAATATATTAGATTAAATATCCGTTATTTCCTTATGTAAGCGGTGCAATTTGTTAATCAATAAAAGTATCCCATTATTTGTTTCTCTGTTTAGCCGTCCTGTTTTTAGTTTCATTTGTATGTTGTAACATGTCGTCTGAGAATTCGAGATCTTCCAGTATACTGAAAACGTTACATTTGATACCAGTTTTACTGTGATCTATTCCTTTCGTGACCCATCAGCTCGACACTTGGTTTATCCAGGGGTACGTTTCCTAACAAATCATTTGCTTTACAAGTACGTTTGGCAAATTATGGCAAATATTAAGGAAATACCGTTTCCTCTGCCTTATATATTAATGACCAGCAATTCAGAGGTACGTTATATTCATTTCTTTCAAGATTTAAGCGACTCTATATTCCATGGTGAAAAGTTGGGAATTAAAAACAAGGTATCAGCGGAAACTGCATCTCGATATCTTTTCTCTAACCGAAAATACTAGCGAAAAAATTAAAAAGTTTGTTACATCTGGACGATCTGGTTTTGCCAACTGTCTGTTTTCTATCTAGGGTAAATATAACCACATCAGTAAAAATAAAGAAATATACCCTATTTCAAACATAATTATTTATTTATAATGCCTTGTAAATAATGTGAATAGCTTTTTCGATTTCGACTTGGCAGAAGTAATTAGCCTAGGAAGCCTAGTCCAGTTATTTTGTAGGCATTTGATACGTAGTACATTTTATATTCTTATTTTTTTTTTGTTATTACAAAAAGAACATTTAAACTATCTAATGGAATCCCAATTATGAACTGCTTTGAAGACTTTGTATGCTCCTTACTTTAAACTGTTAACTGTATTTTTAACTTGTGACTCGGTCAATAAAGGAATTTCTTCTAGTGTGCTGTGACTTCGCTTGTCTAGGTATAAATATTATTTTGTAAATAAATCCTCACCTGCGATGTTTTCAGAAAGGACCATTTCTGATTTCTACTCATCCTATATAAGCGACTTTGAAGCTGAACATCTCGAATTGGATCCTCCGTTCATTAAAAGTGATTTTAAGAAGGAAGCAATTAATTCTTCTAGGCAAGAATTTCCCGGTAGTAAAGGATATCTTTTTCTTTCAGTACGAATTGTCTGATGCCATTTGCAGGCATTGGGACTCGCTAAAAAGTACGGCGAAGGCGAAGATTCTAGTTTGAACCTTCATCAAATCCCAGTTCTTGTTCTTACTACGCCGGCTGGTATTCCATCTGAATTTGATGATATAAAGCCTCCCATTCCCGCTGAAGCAGATGCAGTTGCACAATGGTTTGAATATAAATAAAAAAATAAGAAAAATAAGACTTTACTTTCGCCGAGCAAAATCGAGTCGAAGCGTGGCGCAGACAATTGGAGATCTTCGCATCGCATCATCAATTAGTTGCGTGGTATAGCAAGCATAACATTACATTATAAACTGTATAGATTGAGAATAGGTTCTATAGTCACGCCTACCTTATTCGGAGATATGCGAAGCGCGAAAAGAGATATTCGTTCATTATTCAAATATGTATTATATGGTGGCTCTTTGCTGTCGTTAGTTACAGTTGATGGTTTAGCTTTGATTTGTTAATAATCAAAAAGATGAAATTTCAAAATTGAAACGATATCTACAATCAACCAAGCAAAGAGCCGTGCCATAATATCTATTTGAATAATGAACCAATATCTCCTCTACCATTTGATCAAGGTGCGACCGTACGATCGACTCTCAATCTGCATATAGATCATGGTAGCAATGACTCAATTATAAGTTAAAAATTAAGAGGAAATAAAAAAAAAGAAAACCTGTTAATGTTACCCAGACTAAACTATAGTTCTAGAAGGTCTAGAAGGTCCTTGAAAAAGCAGAGGGAATGGTCACTATTCTTTACACAATCGCGGATATAACTTGCTAGGAAAACATGCTTGTCGGGCAAACGCCATTAGGTAGGTGACTATCAGTCACGTGTACCAAACTGTTTTAATGATCAAGTCAATAAGCAATATCAATAGTGCTGAGAAGAGCATGCAACTAGTCTGACTCCGGAGTGAATATGACCAGTATATGCTTATGAAAATCTCGGGCTGAATATTTTTTGTACATAAGTTGTATCAAATTTGGAACCAGCTGCTGAATAGTTGCTTTTAAGCTTGAGAACATTATTTGCGTTAACACCATATTAGTATGGGTGAGTCAGTCGAGTAGGCCCATGTCTTATTTGATCCTATTTTGGGGATTATAGTGTCTTGAGTCCAATCGTTTGGAGTTGTTCTCTTTGTTTTATTTACAAAGATTTTTATCTTGCCTTTACATAATGCCACCCATTGTTCCAGCCTCCCGTTTCATCTTCTTTATTACCAATTCGATGTCCTTGTTATCCTATATATTTTTCAAGTCATTTCTGCAGACTGGTTCTTGCGATTCTTTGGAATAAGTTCTCTAAGTTTATTCTTTTATTTCTTTTCGCACTTTTTGTTACCTATCTATTTTTAGCTCAGCAAGTTTTCACTTTCGTTCTCGTTTGCAGTGACGAGTTATATCATTTTCTCTATTTTGGTGATTATTTATGTGGAGATTCATCGTTAATATGTATATCTCACCATCTTTATTGCTGCTTTGTGCAATACCATTTTGTGTGTATTTTCCCCAGATGTCTTCTACCAATAGATTTTTAAGATAATTTAGAGTTTTCATGTTGGATGTGAAAGTATTTATAATCTTCAAACCTTCTTGCCGAGCAATTACACTTGTCTACCGAAGAATAATAATGAAGAATTTTGATCTGCATAAAATAATTCACAAGGCCTTGGGGAATATGTCCTAACAAAATCTAATGACTGTATATAACTGTAGTTGGTTCTATAATCTCGTATGATACAATTTTTGGTGAAAGAACAGCCAATACTTCCAATGGAGCTACGGCGAAGAATAGCTGGCTTAACAATCACTGGTACACTCGGAAGGCCTCTTAAAATTCCCCTGGATCTTGTGCGCATTTATATGCTTTTGAAAAGGTTAAACTTACAGATATTGTCATCTAGTGGTGCAGTTGCTTTAGTACATGCCCTACGTCCGGACAGATATGCACGATAGAATTCCTCGTGACGAGTTTCTCTCTATGCCTTCGAATATGTTGTTTGTAATAATGAGAGGTGAGAAAGGCAAGTGGGATTATTCCTTTTTTGCAGCGACTAGATAGACTCGTGTCTATTCGTCTGATAAGATTGGATTCGTGTTGCCTACTAGTGTCCCCGAGTGTCGACAAAACACGAGCCTATCTAGTCTCTGCAATTAAGTAATATTTTAATCCGCTTTTGTCCTTTCTAGTAATAACATCATCGGAAGCATGCTACTATAGCAGTGATTGTTAGAGTAGCAACCACGATACATCATTCAGGCTGTTATGAGCATTTACACAGGCAGGTCTATAATGCATCCGACAGTATTCTACAGCCGAGACAGAGCCATGAAATGCATAAAACTTGACAAGAAATATGAGAGGGCTTTAACCCCAGTTCTTGCTGGGCCTGCTCTATCAAGGTAACACCTATACACACAATGAGCTCGCTCAAGAGCAAAGAGTGCTTATGGTGAGGTTTACTTAAAATACGTATAATATGAAGTAAGTTTTATGTTTGTCACATAAATTTACCTTTTCACACAAGGGTTTGTTCCTTCATATTCTCTGGAGGTAAAAGTATTTAATATCAAGCAATAAATTCAACAATATATACATGCATTTCCACATGTTTCCACACATCCCTCTTATATACGAAAAACCGGATTCACTACCGAAATAATTACCACATGAAAAAGAGACGCCCCCTAGGTATTACTATTCTATTTCTACTCTTTATTAAGAAGCTTTGATGCGACAGAGCTTCGGCAAATTCAATGTATAAATTAGTGATATCAGTTCCATTCCACGACCAAAGCTATAATTAGAAAAGTGAGTATAACTCACGATTTCTAGATTCATTGTAGGTACGTATCTGCCCCAATTAAGGTTGCATATCAAGTAGATAAATGAACGTTTTAATAATTAAATATCTAGGGTGCCTTTATGTTTCGAAGAAAGTAATCCGAATTATGCTACTTTGTTTGTATATCTACGTAATATGGTTCCTCTAATGTACCTTTCATACCGTCGCCAACCGTTCCTAATTTAACTCTTTCCTTTTCCATTATTTATTTCATCCTGGTTTATTTCAACGGCCCTTTATTTTCTGTTATTGTTTGAGTAAGCCGTGCCTGTCATAATTAATATTGACTATCTGAGTTACACAATTCTTCTAAATTTTGTTCTAATCTTTATAAATACAAATATGGTCGACTGGGATGTGGAGTAGGTTTTTCAAATATATTGCTACCATTTATTATTTTTTAATACATAACGAAATCCAATCTAAAATAATCCTCAAGAAATATTTTAAAATTCAAATCGTGTAAGATCAACCGTTAAGCAAACAACGGGAAATATCTCTAATTATCTCAATTATAACAAAAAGTAAACTAAATGGACGTAGGGAATGTTGAGAGAAGAACTTGACATGATTTCCTTGAAAACTTCAACGTCCTGTATGCCCACGCAAAGTTTTATTCCGCCTAAAGTTGTGAATATTTGTTTGCTTCCAAAACGTCTTCTCTAAATTGTTAAGAGAAGGAATTATCTTCCTCCCGCGGGCTAAACGATTATGTTGTACTTTTAGGAGGATGTAAACTCGAAAAAAGTAAATATATTGATGTCTTAGTGTTCAAAAAATTAAGGTGAAAAGCAATGCAATGTTATCCACAAAAGTCTTTGAAATACGGAATATAACTATGAAGGCGTTGTAGATATAGTTAAAAATAAACACAAACAAAAAATTCTCAAGCTGCAAAACCGTAATATCACTCACAAAGAGTGATCGTCGTCCAGACTTCAACGAGAATTGAATAAAAAATGTAATAATAACATCAATTCCAAACATTATTAAATTAATTCTTAGCTTAGTTTCAAATTTTAATATGTAAAATAAAAAGTACATTCCTGTTAATGAAATAATTGCAGCAAAGGAAACTAATATAAAAAGTATTAATAGACGAAATACGAAATAATATCGTCAATCTAATCTCTAATTTTAAAAACAACGATCACAATACACAGAACCAATTCTTAGTTCTCAGATAAGGACAAATTTCTTGAAAGACACTCCAAATTTATATATTCTAAAAACTCACAAATCAAGTAAAACAGTTATATTATCAAACAACGATTTCATTAACAAAGTACAGATACACAAACATATAAAGCTCTCAATAGAGACCAGATGTTAAAGATATAAACCCAAATAAATAATCTAATGAAGAATTGGCGTGAAACCAAATTAATAACTAAAGATGAAAAGATTAAATGTATGGTTTACCAAAATTGCATATCGTTGAGACCAGCAGTAAGTAATATATAAAGTCCAAGATATAACATTGAAAATATCTTAGGAAAAGTGGATTATCACATCAAAGACATTAGAGAATTGCTGAAAATTATGGATTAATAAGCTTAGATGTCGTATTTCTTTACCCCAATATACCTATAACGATACCGGGAAAAAAGACGGTCAAAATGAAAAAAACATACCTGTTTAAATAAAAGGGGATTTTTGGGGCGATGTATCATGCAACTGTATTCTTCTCCAACAACACATAAGTATTGGCGCCCTTCGCACCACACAAATTTAATTTATTATATAGTCATATAATAATTAGTCCATTTCGGTCCCCCGTTAATGATGAAATCCGATTATAATCGAAACGGCCGTCCCGTACTAATTATTATATGACTATATAATAAACTAAATCTGTGTGGTGTGGAGTGCCGATACTTATGTGTTGTTTACCATACTACGCCACAGTTCTTGCTACCATTATTATTCTTCTCCACTTTTGCCGAAGTCTGATGAAGGGGTAATCTCTGGGTAATCCCGAAACGTCACTTGTATTGGAATGAATAATGGATAGAAACGAACTCTTATTTTGCTGAATATTGTTTAACAGTATTTTTATAAATACAGCCAAGACTTTTGATATATAAATATAATGCAAAAATAATCTGTTCCACACCTGGAGGTACCTGCAAATGCTGGGCATAGCATTTTAGATAAATTATTCTGTTAAACGTGTATAATGTCAATATGTAACAAGTATTTATTTTATTTCAGATTATTTCAATTTTTTAACAAGGCTGAATTTTTTAATTTAACAAGGCTGAAAATAACTAAAGAAGAAAATATACAATGATAAGTTAGGAAATCCGGTTGATTAAAGATTATGCAAAAATAGCGCTTGATTTTCCTAAATAAATTAGCTCTCACCTCCATTATCTGGAGTATATACGTATATATTCTGAGTGCTTGTTTGAAAATATTCCGGTTCTATTTAATTCAGATTATGATGAACCACGAATACTGTTTTCAATTCAATTCATATTTTATTTAATATGATTACAGACAAGACCATCGTGGAATGTAACAAACGAAACGCATGGGTTGGCGTAAAACCGGTAAGCTTAAATTGCAGCAAGCCAACAAATAAGTTGATGAAAACCCGCTTCAAAAATAAAGAAGTAAAGAGGAAAGAAACGAGACAGCTAGGATTGATTACTTCAATTATTTTTATTGCCTCCCCCATTTAGGTAATCTGTTTTCTCTAATTTGAGGCGAAAAATACGTTTTCATATTTTCCTTAAATTATTGCTATTACTACTGCTTCCAGAATCATTAACATAATTCTTATATATGTGTAAACGTTATTTTTCTATCATTTAAGCAGCGCAAGTAATGTCCAGGGACATTTACGGCGATTTAAATGTCGTTAAGAGTAGATTTCGCTTTAAGTTTTTATATACGTGGATTTTCGCTTTTTAAAGTAGACCAATTCCACGATTACCGTTCTTTGCACCAATAAAGTATCTTACGGGTATAAAGTTAAAATTTATTGATATCTCGCATGCGTAACGGTTTTTACTTCAATCCATCATCCATCCAATATAGGGAGTTTTATTTTATTTAACCTAGTTTTAGCAATGATTTACGAAGATACGATGGAAAATTTTAGATTCAGTAAAATATTGCGCAATTATAGTTTAATGTAAATGTCTAAACCAAAAAAATGCTCATATTCAACGTGATTATTCAGCAAGCTATAATACATCAAAGCCTCTTTTATTGAAATAATATTTTCTGGTTATCGATCGAGGACTCTTTTCTAATACGCTTCAAAATGTATAATCTCTAATTAATGAGTTATTTAATATTTGGCTAATTTACTTTTGGTAATTTCAATTATGAAGGTATGTTATTGAAGAATGCTCATCACATTCTTCTGTCTTTTCAGTGTTTTAGTTCAGGAATTATGCAAGCATTCTTAATTGCTCAGTAAGACGACCGGTTACATTAATGCTATTTTAACTAATTCGTCAAACTGTGTGTTAGTGGTGTTGAGTATATTTTACAAACCCTTCTGTCCGTTTCTTACGTTTCCTTCTACTGGTTCCTTTTAATGTTCCTGAAATCAGCTAAGCTCACTGCAAGATTAGTATGCGCGATGTTCATTGATTTGTAATTAACTCCGGCCTCTCTTTGGTGGTATTCGTCGTAGGAGAAAGTATGTTCGACAAAGAATTCTTCTTGTAACAATTTACCCTCCACTAGAAGATAGGATATAAAGTTGTTTCTAATAATTTCAATACGGAGTATTTTGTATTGACATATTATGTGATATATTTGCTTGGATGTGCTTGGATCTGCTTTTTCATTTTAATAGACAGTGGTTAGCCGTTATTATTAACGATGGTGGAAACACACAAAAGCCTCCACCGATTTAAATAAGTACAACATTAAAACGAAGTGCAAGAAGCAACGGGTAATTTGGTTTTGAAACGCTCCATTTTTTACGAAGCTTGAAACGGATGTAACTTTCCTAGGTTTGAAAATAGTTGACGCACTTTTAACTCGCGAAACTTTATATATTGCTAAATATCTCTAATACCTCTGTAGTAGCAAGAGGGCTCGGCTATTGTAAAACTATTCGCAATTTCTATACAATTGCAATAGCAACATTAACCTGCTTGCGCTTCAGAGCGTTAGTTATTTGAATCTCATTCTGACCCGCCCGAGAGTGGTAGGATCGGTATTTGGAACGTGATCTATGCTCTGGTTCATTAATATTAACGACGCACATACAAGTACCTCCATCTCAGAGAGAGTCGCTTCGTTCTGTCTCGCAAGTTTTTTACATCTCTTGCGACATGTATATTGTACAAAATATCAATCCAACACTATTCGCTAGAATTTATATGACAGGCCTGGAGCCTTGAAGAGAATTGAAACATACAAGTCTCAATTACACAAAGGATTTCAATATTATCCTTTCAATTTGTTGACAGAGCTTATTATATTCTTCGGCAATACAGTATACAGAACAGTCATTATGTATAATCGTTGGTTAAAAGTATATGGAGGTCGATCTACATATTAATTTAAACATTTATTGAGGTATTGGTTAATCCATTTTCCACGGTCACCGTGAGAATTTTGCTTAATATTGAAGATAGAGGATAGGTTTAAATTTGGTAAAACTGCTGGGTTTGTTATTAACCCGAAGGGAAAATAGACCTGTAGCAAATGTGATTGATGTTTGAGATTAAAAAAATCATCTTTTTTATTTGGCTCTGTAGAGGAGAACTAACACACTCTGAAGGTTACCTTTGATTTCCAATTAACAGTGTATTCGAAAATTTTATACTATGTTTCGGTTCTTCCCAGCCATCATCAACTTTCTTACTTTTTATGGATCTTGACACAATCAGAAAGAGTCCTCCTTCTAATTTAAACCATATACAATATGTTGATAACAATTTTTAACATTATGCTTTATCATCTAACCAACATACAACAATAGCGAGTACAAGACACTTATAACTGCATTGAGAACGGCAACTTCCATATTCTGCCAGTTTGAAAAACAAAAAGATTGTTCGAAAATGGATCGTTTACCAAGCCGTATAATTCTTATGGGAATTTGAATGAATACCGATATCGTACAAGTGATTAATTAAAGGCGTGCTTCAATTTGAGCAATTCCTCATAGATATTTAGGCAAGTATGTGGATCAAATCTCTATGTAATATCTCTTGGACAACCAAAGATATAAATTATTCTGTATAAGCGTTATGGGTATTCTATTTGTTGCATTTGTACAAGGTAAAAGGTATTCATGGCAATGTGATTTACACAAAAACCGCTTGAATTTATTTGGTCACCTACATACCATTAAAAAAATATAAACCTCAAACATAATTACATATTACATAAAGAATTTATAAGACACAAGGCGTGTCACTCGAAATAAAAAGTTGACATCTGTTTCCAATTTAATCGGGGGAGCAATCAAATCAAAAATATGTTTTAAAAATAGAGCTTTGTCCATAATATCGAAAGATATTTATTTCTAGGTTGCGCACAGTGCAAATGCCAAAAGTCCTGATCCTAATTTCTGGTATTTAACCTCCAAAAGGTATGACACCACACATAATTGTTTGGCAACAACGTTGGACACGAAATTGTTAGCAAAAGGTGCAAGTGTATATTTTCGGACGTCGAAAGAACGGCATCGTGTAAAATATTTCATGAATATACGTCGAACCCAGAAAACGCTGTAAGATTTGGCGACGCAGAAAGGTTGGACGCGGCTTTTATGTGTAGGAAAAAAAATCCCAAATGTCGCTGCTTAAAAAATTAATATACATGGCTGGACGCAGAAAAAGTGAACAGATATTAACAGATTAAGGTTACACACAAATTTGGTGGTCTAAAGGGACCCAGCGTCATTAAAGGCCTGAGTGTGTCGTCCACGTAATTTTAAAAAAGGCCGGCCCGGCTCGCATCTGGAATATTGCAGCCCAGCCTGTCTCGTGCCAAGGCCACCAGTCCTTTAGTTACAATAAGACCTTCAGATAGAAAATCGAAACTAGCCTTTGAAACGTAACTTTATTTTTTTCTCTGCAAGAGTAAATACAACTAGATATATAAAAAAAGAGAGAATGAGCATTTCTCGTATTTGCTTTTAAATTTCTAATGGCATTCAGGACCCTACTTTCTCTGCCGATTCGTAACAAAGACAAAATTTTGCAAATTTTTCAAATTTAAACTTACCCCTATCACCAATAATAAACGAGATCTCTATCATGAGGGTTAAAACTGAGTTCTGAAATTGTAAAATTGCCCCTATTGTATAATTAGTACAAGCTGAAATTTACTGATGGCAATGGAATATCTTTAAAATATATTTTTGCAGATACAAAGTAATAACTAACGACTCAGACATTATCTCTGTTATTTAAGCGGACTACCCTACGTGTTGTTCCATTAAGTTTTCCCTTCTGCAAATAAACCACTTTGATATGGATTTCATACATTTATTTCTGAAAGGTTTGTAGAGATATATAACTTTCCTCAACCCCTTAAATCTATTTATATAACTTCATCAAAAAATTCAGAATCTAATTATTGTGTAAATTATTAGGTTAAATTGCTTACTTATTTCTATCAATACACGAAACTTTACCAAATTCAAATATAAGAAACGTCGTTTCTATATACTTTCCTTGCATTCACCGTATAGGAAATTTAAAATTTAAAAATCACATTTTGGAATAATAATGCAAATATGTGTCACTGAAAGTGAAACAAATATTGAAATAAAGTGCATGTACAAAATATTTTTTAATCTTTTTTTATAGCTGCTCATAAATTTAAATCCTATAAACTACTTTTAATCAATGCTATCTCTCTCCCTAGCGCCCATCTCTGTGTATAGCCCTAGTAAAGGCAGACGAAAACACCCTTCAAATTAATTTAACCGAACGGCAGATTTAATTTTTCACCTCCGCATTTCCGTCTAAACCGATTCCGTAATAAAATTCATTTCCCATTTTTAAGCTTCGCTGTTGCAGTGCAAATTAAAAACAAAACAGTCTGAAAACCGTCGATACATGCAAATTTAATTTGCCGGTGATCAACGTCGTCGAAAGGCCAATTCATTTCATTGGCTTTGAACGAGGTGTGCTCGAAATCCTATAAATTTATTCACCAAAGATTTATTTCCGATTTGGACTGGAAAAAAGTCAACGAACGAACGCTGCTCTTACATCTTCTTGTGGCTATTATTGGATTTTGATTTATGCACTTTACTCGAGGGGTTGCCCTGGAATACTAATTCGCAGTTAGATGTAACTGAATGGTTTCTACAAGAAAAGGAAACACATGCAATGATTGATAGTTTTTTCTTTTTTTTTTGGAAAGCGAAATATGTATATAATAAAATGAAACAAATTTAAAGATTACTTTTAAAATACAAATGAGTTCAAAGAGTTCTTTTATGCTGGAATAGAACATTGTTGAATATTTATATTTTTTAAGAATAATAATCCTTTTCATATGTTTTGCAAAAGCTTTATAGCCCAAAATATTGGATATCAGAAGAATAAAATTGCTAATGTAAGAAATGCGTTCCATTCTTCTAATACATCCGCTCATTTTATCGGAATCTTGACATCCTACTGGCAAAAAATAATAGCCTCGTAATTTTTCTAAGTTTTAAGTCTATTTCATATTGTCAACATGAATTTAAGTATAGTCTTGACTGAATTGTTGGTTCAGTTGAAGATTGTTGTACTATGTAATATCTGGAACAACTTACTGAAGGAATACTGAAGGACAAATCAAACACAAGGATACTCCATTGCGCTTCCGCAAACGGTCATTGAATAGTGCTATTGAGGTTTGGCATAATTACTTATGTAAACGTTGATACTATCGTTAAAGCAGTGGCCGTGATTAACAGCGCAAAATCGGCCGAACAGTGAGCGAAAAAGAATCGAAAAAAAAAAGCGAGAAAAAGAAAAAAAGATCAAATCAAAGGAAACTGACGTGAAGGTTTTCGTTTCTTATGACTTTTGTAAAGTCCTGACAATGTTCCAAATCGCTTTGCTCAAGTTTCAGTTATAAAGCACCATCGAAGAAGAGTGCTTACAAAATTTCGTCGGGATCGTGCTTCCGTCAGTGATGAATTTCGTGAAGATCACCCAAAATAGGTTGCTGCTCCAGAAGTTATCGATGATGTGCGTAGAAGATCGGTATATAACTAACAATGAGATAGAAGTATGCTTAGGCAATAAGCCAAGTTTGGAACTTACATTATTGACTGAGATATGAATTTTTTAATGATGCGTTGAAAAAAATAAAAAACGGTTGGCTTTAGGATAGTCTAATGACTAATGATGTGTTCATGGACGAAGAATTCAAAAATCTACAAAATGGACGTCGATTTCCAACAAACCGGAAGTGATATTTCAATAAAAATGTTTTACTTAATAGATCCGATTCAACACATCTAAGGCCCAGAACATTATAAACTTTTAATGAAACTGTTGCATGAAATAGTATAAATGTATAATCTCGTTGTATATATCGCTCTGTTCTAATCAATTAGAAATCAGTATATTACGATAACTTAACGGATTTAAGTTGCTAATTGGTCTCAGAGTAAAGTTAACCAGATATTATCGAAGGTAATTAAAAGTCTTCGTAGTTTAGATCCTTCCAGTGTTTGTGCTGTGCCGGCCTGTTACCAACTACTAGTTTTGAGTCATTCAAGCTGAAGAGAATTTAAAATAAATCTGACTTCTTTGTTTAAGAGATTAATTTATGAAAAAGATAAAAACAAATTTAGACGTAAATATTGTCTTATATCTAGCAAATTAACTTTGAGCTTTATAATTTTGCACGTTCTAATCCATTTAAATAACTGTAAAATTCCACGTTTTCCTTGGTTATTCAATCTATATTTTCTGCAATCATTGAAAATCTTTTCCGTCCAGACGTAACGAGAATATCAACGCAGCTAACGACCTGCTGCAGGCTAATGGTTTCCTGCTGTTTACATTCCCGTCAGTTTATCCATACGAAGTAGCCGTAATTCTTGCTGATCGATAAAAACCAGGACGTATGATGTAAGAATTAATTGACGGAAACGTTACATCGTTCCTTTAATAGGGAATATGGCCGTAGTTTAATATATAACTTCCCCACTCGTTATTCGTTTTTTTGTAGTACACTGCACATGCTTCGAAAACTAATCTTACCGTTTTATATCAATATGGTAAACCAAGAAGATTTCAGTATGTAGAAAAAGTGATATAGCATGGTACCATACATTATCTTTCTCTTCGAAGATGCGCTATCGCCATTTACGGAAAAAAATCTGAAAAAAGTAGTTATAAAAGTAAAAATTAATTGCTTTGATTAGAACCCATCGGTTCCTAAAATTTTCTGGTATAACCTATGCGGACCCAATTTGCTTTTTTTGTTCTTATATTGAAGAAAAGCGTAGATATACCAGAAATATCTCTTAAATTTTTCGATGTATTTCTCCTTTAAATATTCAACAGTTTTACGTGCTGCGTAAGAACTGGAATTATCATGATCAATCATGAAGAACAATGATGCGATGTTGTCGATTGCTTTTCCTAATCTATGACTATTGGCTGACAAATTGTTCTGTATAATTTAGCATTTACTGTTCTTCGATCCTCCAAAGCAATGCTTGCGATACGTTCAGTGCTACGAAACGAACAAACCATTTACCTGAAAGTACTTTGTGAACGAACAATTTTTATTGGGTTGGTTTATTTGGGAACACCTGAATAGTTGATTGTTGGTTTGTTTCCGACTCGTGTGATATCAATGGTGATATTGTATTTGAATTTGAAGTGCCTCTGTTGAATTCTTTGAGGATTTCCTTACACAAAATAACACATTTCTCGTACTTCAAAGTGTACGGAATCCATCATAAACGGATCTTCTTCTTCACACATATAGGGTAATGTTGGGCCAGATAGCCACTATTTTGGTCATCTGGCCCAATATGTTTTCAATGGGCGAGATTAATTAATTGATTTATTTATTTATCTAACAGGCTGGTGTTGATAAATACATACAGCAGGTACATATGATAGGCAATTATATAGGCAATAATTGCATGAGAATGCCATGGTATTCTCATTACGACGACCGCGTAAGTCTTCAATAACATATATACAGTACCATTGTTACAACAATAATCACAATTGTAAGAAATACAAACACTGCTACATGACAACGCATAAAGCTAATCTCTTGTTACTACTTTTTCAATTAGAATTCGTCAAGACTATAAAAACATTTATCAATGAGATATTTTTTAAGATCGCCTTTAAAATGTCTAGGATAACACTGTTTCGATCCATCTGGCAATGTATTATATATCTTAACATCATATTAGTATGGAACATCTAAAATGTTTTAGATTTCGTGGAGTCAGGTCGTACATAGTTGTACGTAGCAGTTGCGTAATCGTCCGACCAAATAATTTGTTTAAAACCTACGGAGAAGTATTCTTATGTACATACATACGTGACAATTTGAACATAAAGACTGTAGATTGTTGGTATCCTTAAATTAATAAAAGAAATTCTACACGATTCTCACTGGTCCAAATTATGAACGATGCAAACAGTCTTCTTTTCCACCAAAAAAAAATGAATTTGTGCCCCAGAACAACAAACCATAATTCAGATGTGTAATAAAGTGTACGAAATATACAGTTCGCATCATTTTCTTTAAGACATACAAAGCTTTATTTAAAGTTGACAAGTGTACGTCGCATCTAAGCCTACCTTATTGTTTATTGTTAAATTCAATAGTCTGCAGTCAGTAGAAGTAAACATTACATTATCAACAATCGGAGTTGTGTGAGTAATGGTATTTCCAAATTACAGTTTTCTTCCTCGATGCAATTTTGTTGCATATTTAGCAAACGTTTTCAAAGGAAAAGCAATTTTCATGAATATTAGGTACTCTAATCAAGCTCCTTCTTTCTTGTCTTATTGTAACTTTACCCGCATCCTTCATATTATTGCAAGCTTGCTATTAAATGCAGAAATACCTAGTATTTTTAACAGTGTAAAAATATGTAGGTGATAATTTTCGATATTGCTGATGCCCAACTATATCGAAATTTTGATATAGATGGCCATTGTTGAGGAACATAAGTTGCTCCCCAGTTTAGTGTTATTGGAGATTATTCATAACGACTGGACAGATATTGCACTCTCCTATTTTCATGAAACCACCAAATTCGAAGAGCTGCAATGTATATGGCACTAATGTCAAAATTTTGTTACACTATAAAATTATTGTATTAATCTATTGTCAAATAATTCTTTCGACGAAGCTTTATAATACAGCGAATGACCCATGTGGAAATATCAATTCGTAAGATGCACAACGCAAATGATAATTTATCAAACTTTTGCTTATTTCGTCTCTCTTCCGGCTTTACCCTCTGCTGATGAAGCTGTAGTTCAAGAGTACCCCTATTTCACGCTAATATATGCCGATCGTGTTCAATGATGTGTACAGCATTGACGTTTTTTGAAACATCAACCGATTTTCGTTGACTTTCATGAAATTTATCATTGGTGGAAGCACGATCACGAAGAAATTCTGCAAACATGCTGTGGACAATCTTCTGAAGGTTCTTCAACGGCAACAGTTGTACGAAGCGTTGCGAAACATTGTTATTGTTTTAGACTTTTACTAAAATCGTCAAACGAAAACTTTCACGAGATAAACAACAACAAAATGTTTCGCCTGTACATTTGATGTGTTTCGCTATAGTTTTGGAGCCGCAAAGTTTGACTAATTGTTTGTCCGCATCTCTCCCAACTTTACTATCGAAAATTCTGAATCGAGCAGCGTCAATGGAACATATTATGCCGGTGCCCGACGGCTTTACATATCCTGCGTCATTGAGGTAGCTAAGTGCATTGATTATAGTGTTAGGTTTCGTTTAACATACGTTCCATTTTGCTCGTGTACTTCAAAACAAACGGAATATCCATTTAGTAATTCATTTCAAACGGAAGCATTGCATTATAAAGCGCATTTCCTCATTACTTAATACTCGAAACGAAAGTGATTTCCAACTAAGCTGAAGTAAATAGTCCGGAACTCTTGTAAAACGAAAGTTATAGTTGCAACAAGTTCGTCAGACAAATCCACACAACATCATCTTCGCAAAATTCGCCGTCGCTATATAACGAGGTTCTTAATAATTGATAAATAACTTCAAAACCGTATTCTTGTTTATTCATCAACAGACTCCAGATACTTGAAAACGATAACCAATTCGTAGACTTAGGTAAAAAGTTAATATTCTGGACCAATACGCTTGGTTAAGTACCGCTTCATCACTATAGAGCCTCCTCGAATTTAATTCTCCAGCTGCTTCGTGTTATTTCACTAGATTAACGTTTCAATGAACTTGTAAACGTAATCATCATGCAAAATTAAATCAAAGGTTTGATTATGTTTTTAGATATATGGTTATTACATTCACATTGGGTTGAGATATAATGTAATTTGATTTGGATAAAATTAATTTCAGAACCGAATATCGCGTAGTACAAATAGCTTTGAGTTGCAGCGATGGAAGAAATAAGTATGCGTATATTTTGAAATGTATTTCAAGCTAATGTCGGAAACGTGTTCTGCGTAGAAATAATTCTTCATGATGTCCATACCTTTTTTGGTTATTTATAGTTTTTTTCTGTCTGTAAAATAGTCACATATACATACATATTATTAATCATGAATTTACTGGACTGGCTCTACGAAACATTGTAAATTAAGTTAACTTCCAGTTAACACTGTTTACATGACAGTTTGCGCTGGTTGAATTCGTGATTAGTTCATGAACTAAAGTGACATTTGGGACAATTGGCATCACGTTTGCGTGCGCTAATGATTATATTAAGATGATTTATACCTATTGATAGCAAACGTTATTGCTGTTATCTACATAATTCACTAGCCTAGCAGTTGTTACGACAGTCCCCTAAGAATCGTTTAAGAATATCAAAGCATCTTTTAATAGCATTATTTGTGTTTCGATGAGAAAACCTTATATATGGTTCTTCAAGACACGCACACAAGGAAGGATCATTAAAAAAAAGTATTAAGTATTAATAAAAAGTAAAAAAGAAAAAGAAAAAAACTAAAGAAGAAAAGTATTAAGCATTAAGTACACGTTCTAAACGTTGATAGAAAAAAGGTCGGTGGGTGAAGACTTCTGTACTTTGACCGCCAGGATGATTAGTTTCCATATGCGCGCAATCTGTCGTACTTATCACCTTTGAAAAAAATTGAGAAATACACTCCGCCAAAAAAGTGTCGCATAATTTAGATTTGAATCATAAAAGTATCGCATAATCTTTGATTGTAGCATAAAGTTGTAAATATACTTTAATGCGCTCTAAGGTATAATTTCTATGATTGTTTAAATAAAATACAGGCCAAATAAGAACAAGAACTCGTACTTGAGATTTTTATTAAAACAAGAAATTATAATTTTGGAAAGAAAAATGTCATAACAGTAGCTTTTAATACTGAGTATTGCCACCTCTGGCTCTTATGACCGCTCGCATACGGTTTGGCAGAGATTCGATTAAGCTCCGTATATAAGCCTGATCCAAATTCTCCCACTCGTCACGGAGAGCATTTTCTAGTCCATGCAGGTCCGCTGGGGCAACATTTTGGGTTCATGTCCGGACTTACCGCAGGCAAATCTAAAACTGGAATACCAACATCGTTAAGGTATTCCTGGACGATTATTGCAACATGCGGTCGTGCATTATCGTGCATTAACATGAATTCGTTTCCTATAATTGGCGCATATGGTACTACATGTTCTTCTAAAATGTCCGTTATATACCTGCGGGCAGTCAGTGTACCTCTGTCTACTGGTACTAACTCTGTACGACCTGTTAAACAGATGCCTCCCCAAACCATAATAGAGCCACCAGCGAAATTAGGTCTGGGTCTGATATTACACTGCGAATAGCGCTCACCGTCTCGTCTGTACACTGAGATACGCCTATCTGAGGTGTAAAGACCAAATCTTGACTCATCCGTGAAAAGTATATTGGCCCAGTCATTAATGTTCCAATTTACATGTTCTCTGGCAAACCTTAAGCGAGCCACTCGGTGGTTCCTAGTGAGACGAGGGGCTATTACAACTACTCTAGCTCTTAATCCACTCTGTCGTAACCTATTCCGAATAGTTTGAGTACTCAGACGAGTATTTCTGGCTCTAGCCAAGTCGTTCTGCAATTGTCTCGCAGTTACATGTCTTCGACGTAATGCTTGTAGTAGTAAATAGCGATCATCTTGGCGAGTAGAACATCTCGGACGACCTGGTACAGGTCTTCTACTGTAATTGCCTGCTTCCCTATATCTGGCTACGGCTCTAGAAACACTTGACTGGTTGATGTTCATCAAATTAGCAACGTATGCTTGAGATCGTCCATCTTCGATTAAAGCAACTATAGCAGCCACTTGTTCTGAAGTTAAATTGCTCATTTTAGTTTTAAAAGCGTTGGTACAGAACTCTGACTTCGCACTTTAAAATTTGTCCGTATAGGAAGACTTTCAATAAACAACTGAACAAACCTTAGACATATGCATTTTTCTAAATGTGTTCTTTTAGAAAAAAAAAGTAAAAAAGCTATGTTCCATGATTTTGTTAGTGTTTTTATAGTTCACATACACGAGGCAAACTTTTTGTGAACGTATAAAAATATCTTGGTTTATAAATGCCCTTTTTTAGTTTATGCGATACTTTTTTGGCGGAGTGTATTAATTAATAATAATTGAAATAATTTTTGAAGAAGTAAGTCTCATTTATGTTCCTCGTCATCGTACATCTCTAAATCTTTATTCTTCTAACCATTGGTATTCAAGCAATTTCGTTGTCGGATGGATCAGAAGATGTTAGTGATGCTTTAGGCGTTTTAATATTTTGGTTTGTATTTTTTCTTTATCCCGTGCATATATTCAAAGCATTGCAGTATGTAGGATGATGGTAAGTTAATCTTCAATTAATTGTAAGCATTTTGGGTTCAAGAAATTAATTTCTATATCATGTGTGATGTGGTACAGCGCACAGCCTTCTTCTTTTTTTCAGCAAGTTTTAGGAAAACTTACTGAACGTCTGGCATGTCCCGATAACAGTATTGTATACACCGCTCGTGCATGAAAGGAAGAAAAATACGCTACACTTGGCACTTTGTAAGCAGTTACCACTTTGTCAAGTAGCCCCAGCGTTTTCTTGCACTGCAGTCGAGTGACTTATTATGTCTTCTGAATAATTTATTAAACCCAAAGAAGTTTTGGGTTTTTTTTAAAATACATTTTTTTCTTGACTCTAGGTTTGAAAATTTTCTCGGGATCTTTTATGCTCATGAACCACTGTGTGTTATGCTGCTATATGGTCCGTAGTGGTTCACCACTTTCCCATTCTCCACCGTATTCTCTAGGCACTGGCTCAGGTACGAGTCTAATTTTTTGTAGATGCTTGTTTAGTACACAGTGACCAGTTACTATGCCAGTCCGCAATTTTATATTGGATTTGCTCATGGCCAGAGATCCCTTTGATTTTTGAGGATCCTGACAGGAAAGTCTTCGTATGCATGTTTTTTAATATATTATTTAAATATAATAAATAATTTGAAATTTACATTGTTTGAAGTGTGGAGACTCAGTTGTAGTCGTTCAACATTACAACTCGCTGGAGTTGGAGCTGGAGCTGGAACACTTCTTGGAATATCGTGTATGTACCCTAGGAACATAAAGGGGCCCACTACCGTTCCCTGGGACGGCGACGCTTCTTTTTCCACTTTAGCAGAAATTTACTTTTTATTCTCTTAAAAGGTTATTCGTTTCCTTGGTCCTGGATACGGTCGTAATCGTGTATTGTTCCTTTTGTTTCGTAGAAATATTGATTTTTATATGAACAACTTGTAGTTGAAGGCTTTCATTAAATGACAACAGGTTAGCGCGAAATTTTCGTCGTCATTAAATGTTATTATTACCTCTCCAGTCAGATCTATAATAGTCGTAGCCGGTGAACTATATTTTCGGCGGTTTTTTTTTTTTGAAGCAGCTTATTGTTTTAGTTTTAGTTAAAATCTTGAAAAATTTCGAAAAAGACATACAATTGCTATGGCTTTTACATTTACATTGTATCATGTCTTTTGTTGTGTATTGACACAATCTTTGAGATCTTAAATTCCATTCGATAAGTACATTTTTTGCCTTGGTATTTCTTCTATGACTCATTCAATAGCTTCTGCCGATAACTAGCGTGTATCCTGTGCGCTTTTCTTATCTAATTGATTTGCTATTAAACATATTTCAGAAGGTATTGCTGTTCCAAGTTTAATACCTCTAAATAAAGTGCACTTGTATGTTTACTTATAACAATGCGTAGATGTATTACACCGGAAAAACTTTTAAATTCATTCTCATTTATTTTAATATTATCGAATTATAAGTTCTTGAAACAATTATGTATATACATTACTCATTGTTGCCAAGTAAGCAAGTGATTTATTCTTAAAAAAAAAAATTCAGCTGAAAATAAATTTTCGTTAGAGAAGCCTTTGAATGCTTGCCTTAATTTTGTTACAACGGTAATTACTATGTTCTGGTTTATTAGTACGGTAACTTTAACGAAGGGGGTAACTACATAATTAATGCCGAAACGTTTCATAATTTTATGGACTACAACAGCATGAAATTTCTAACAAATTCTCTAAAACAACGCGAGCTACGCTCTGGCGCCCCATATTAAAATCATTCATCACACTAGCTAATAAAGGTTACTTAATTAAATATCAACTCGTAATATCCGATGTAATAGGTTGCCGAGATTAAGGCAATCACTCTTATCTATCCTAGGATTTGTGCGTTTAGTTAGATAATGATTTTGTAAATATTATCTCCGATTTGGAAACTACTGAGTGTAGCAGAAGTTATTCCATAATTGTTACTATTATGAGCTCAGCTAATTAATACTTAGCGTACTCTAACAATTGCCTGAAGCATACAATCTATGCGTACTGAGTCAGTAAAGTCAAGTAATAGCGGAGTTATATGATCTATTGATAGCTTTGCTTTCTGCAAAAAAAGCACCGGACAATCAAGGTACTCTATTCCTAAAAATGCGAGGTGCTCCTTAAACTGGTGTATCGCCCGATAACACAGCAGTATCGCCTATTTTTTTTCCCAGAGTAAAATCCTTTTATTTGATTTCTTGTTTGGTGTGATTCTTTTATAGACGAAAATAGAATTCAGGACCAATAAAATTCTTGCTTTACCAGCTTATATGCTTTCTCATTTTCTCCGATTACTTAATGGCCAGGGATCCATACATTTGAATAGATTAAAAATTTGCTTACCAAAACAATCAATAAATAATTAGATGTACACACAACTTGAGTGGTACTTGTCTCTATTGTTCATACAACTCTTATTATACATGTTTTCTCTCCAAAGCTTTTTGTTATAATTTCCATTCGTGATTTTATGAAGATACGAGTGAAAACATTTTTCAGAAAGACATGGAAAGAAATGCAATCGGTCCGTTATGAAACGCGAGCGAATGTTTACGAAATTGTACTAATGGATGAAAATTCGACGAAGGTGCGACTGTTCGCGCCATTTTATTCCAGAGGTGAGATATGTTGTAAGGATTCGATTTACTTTATTTCAGTAAAGTATAGCAATATAAAAATATGAAAGAACTAAAAATAATCAAGTACATTTGGGGCGTTGTTAAACGACTCTCTTGCAAAAGAGAAAGCACTAATGGGAGTATGCTTCGCACCATTACTTGATAAGCTGAAGACAGAAATTGCGGAAAAACGGTTGCATTTGAATAAAAGGTTTTATTCCACCAAGCCAGAGCGCCACATCAGACTCCATGGTCGCCATAGCAACAATGAAGGAATTAGGGTTCGAAACCATCGTCTCTGTTCACCTGATCTGGCACTTGCCAACTTTTTTATGTTTTCTCGGCACAAAATTTCGCTCGCAGTATAAAAACTTTCATCGAATGAGGAGGTTATCACATTCGCAAACGCCTATTATGCAGAATAAAACAACAACTAGTATTTAGACGGACAACATAGATGAAAATATAGTTGGAAAAAATATACAAATTTAAAAAGTAGAGTCGAGTATGTGACAAATAAAACGAAAAAACTAGTTTTGTATTAAGTTGAAAACTTTTCAGACTATCCTCGTAGACTGTTTCGATTATTACTACCATCGTGATCCACTGGAACGTTAGTTGTAGTTAATTACTAGTTGCATCTCAATATAGGTTATTAACTTAACCATATTCCACTTCAGTGGAAAATGGATTCACTATCTTCTACGACATCCTTTATATTTAACTGATTTAAATCGGGATTTCCCAGTAGCTAAGCGACTCTACATCTACAGGAAATCCACTTCCAGATGAAAGCACTGCATCCGATAGCTAAACTGATACCAGAAATTTCCATTTGGAAGATTTAGGTCCACTGCACTTAGTTGATTACGTAGCGTTAACAGCTGAAGTGGCTAATTACTTTGAAGAAGTGTGCAACGGCTTCTTTCGCCATAAGTATGACGTTGAACAGGTTTGTTAGTGTCTCCGGCAGACTTCGGATATTTGCATGATCTGTCTTCAAATATACGTTGGAGAAATTCATTATTTGAAAATTTGGTTCCAGATAAAGCGCTTCTTAGTTATGCTAGTTTTTAGAATGATCGACCTACTTGATGTAAAAGACTACTTTATGTAGAAATGGGAGAATAAGCAAAAATTAATATATCAAACACTTTAATCAAACTTAAAGGACAAACGAAGAATATTTGAAAGTTAAACTCAATGTATTACGTAAAGTGCTCTAAACATAAAAACAAATATAAAAAGATCGCTCAAAGTACAGACGAAATTAAATTAAATTAAGTGCTCAAAAGTTCTTCCGTCAGATTCTTCGTTCTGATTAAGTTACATAAGGTTTCTGGTGCTATATTGGCGCAAGCAATTCTAATAAGCTCATATAATCTCTTTTCATTTCTGGAATGTGTAACGCAAACTATGCTTTTTTAAAGTCTCTACAAAATGTAGAGGGGAACTGATCATCGTCGAGAAAATGCCCCCTTTCCCTTCAGCAAGTAGCTTATTATGTTACTTTTAGATGGAGTGCCATCTTACAGAAAATATATCACCTGTTGCAATTTGGCGATCGTAATTTTGAAGATACAATTAAAATGGCATGACGACATATAACGTTGTTCAAAGTAGTTGTAATCAGCAGCAACTATAAAAGTAGTTGTGAAAAAGAAGGAAACTAATTTGTTGCGCCTGCTTCTTACGTAGTTATTTATTTGAAGAGCGTACTAGGCCCAAATAATAATAGGGACCGTTGTTATTACGGATACATTATATGGCGTTAGATGAACAAACATCCCCAAGTTATTTTTGTAGAAAAAATAAATAGAAATGGTCCAATAAGCCATCAAATTAGGACAACTAGGGTTGTCCATTCAGTATATCATTGTCAACTTTTCTGGCTTACGTCTAACGGCAGCTAGCATAGGAAATGAGGTAGAACAATTGATTACAAGAATTCTTTCTATGGATAACATTTTGACTGATATTTTGGAGTGAACGTGCTACAAAATTAGGCAAAAACAAAAAAAGAAAAATAAAGATTCTTTTACTTGTTTTGGTACAACAAAAAAAATTGTTGATAAACTAATTTTTGCAATTATGATGAACATTTCAATTTATTTGACGACATTATGATATCGCTTTGGTATTATCGGTATTACGCATAGAGAAAACAATTTCTTATAATAAAATTTACCAAATTATCCTCGTTCATTCGGATTTTATAAGCACTTCCGCCCAATTTTTGGTTTGTTGTTGCAATCGGCATTAGAAACGAATTTTACCTTAATATAAAAATAAACGCTAATAAATTTCCCAGAAATTTAAATATTACTGTGGAGATGATGCTCCCTTCCTTGTATATGAGAATGAGAATCATTTAAATTTAGTTACTTTTTCTTTCAGAGAAATTACTATCCCGTGTGTACTTTTTTCAAAAATATTAGGAATATAGTATACTATCACTATTAAGCTTACAAAGATCATAAGAGAAGGCTCGGTGGCCCAGTGGTAAGAGGGCCAGCGCTTGACTGGGCAGACTTAAGCGCAGTGTGCTCGAGTCCCACTAGAATCAACAAATTTTCTTAGTGGGTCCGGTACACTCTCGAGTCACCATTCGCAGTTGGGGTACAATTAACTGCGCTTCACCCTTTACGGCGAGGGAGTGGTAGCAACAAGGCCATGAAACAGCTTGACACGCACAATCTACACACTAAAAGGATCCTGAGGTTATAGCAACCTTGAAAAAGCTTATACAACCCGTTGGGCCGCCACCACACTAAAAAAAAATGGGACTGCTACCATTACCTTTATCACAATAATATATTTAGTCGACATTTGAGCGTAGTTTTTACACTCTTATCTTTATATCATTATCGCAGAATAGCGGAAAATCTGCACGTAATCCGCGCGGAGAAAAGAACTTTACTTCCATAACAGAGTTTACATTGACGAAAGGATATAATATAAAGCCAAGCTGGAAAATAAACGTCGGGAAAGAACAATTCCGCCCGCAGTCTCAGAACTTCGAACACAAGCTTCGACCTGAACACGTAGCAAATTTCGACAATGTAAGAGTATTAGCAACGAGGGATTGACCGAACGGATGATATAAATCAAAAACGTGCGAATTCCGAGCGAGTGGATAGTTAACACTTCAGATAAGATCGGAAAAAGTTTGCAAGAACAATTACCTGCCATACCGAATAGACGGAAAAACGATATTTTTATTACATTGGTACTTAGCTGCTGAGAAATGTTGTGGACACATGAAAGCCGGTGGTTTGGAAGCGTAAACAATTAAACGTGCAGCATGCTATCGATAACTTTTTTATTGTGTACAATTTGAATATTGTTGATTATGTGAACTTGATATCCTATAAATAATAGATGTTTCATTATGATAACAATCATAATAAATCATTCACTCATTTTTTAACGTTATTGTAGTACTGTCTAATATAAACTTTACGTGGTAACAGTTTTCGAATAAATTGTAAAATTAGAATAGAAAAAGGTTGGAAGATGCCAATTTGCGTAATAACCGTGTTCTCATTATGTGTAAATGAATATCAATTTCACCTTTTTCTCCTGCCCTCAGGATTAAATATTGAATTTAAATAAATATGAAATATTAAATATTGAAAATAACTATTATATTGTTTTCGGAAAGGTTATGGGGGTAATATACATAACACATTTCCACTGATGTAAAAGCTCCCTAAGACCTGAAATTTTAAAGGTGCCATTTTTAGTTTTGAAATAAGTTTATGGTTCGACACTGACGGAAGTATAGCTTAAAAAAGTTATATCAAGTAGCCCCATTTTACTGTATCTGTAAATTTGTAATATGACCCTTATGAAGCTTTAAAATAAAAGCGAAATATTGGCGAAATTTAGAAGTTCTTTTACTAGAACTCGGCTCGTTATCCGGAAAGTTTTAACCACGTGTAAATTTTTCTTCTTAATTCAAAGGTAATCAATGCATACAAACACTGTTTTCAGCATATATAGTCGTTCACCTACTTTTCTACAGGACAAATCGAAAGGAGTGGACCAAACTCCAGGAGTGTCATACATGCGAGAAAGCTCATTTATTCTTATCCTATTTTCATTTGCATTCAAGTTATCGCACAATGAACAAATTTTAGCTAGCATTCTTTTAAATGCTTCAAAATTTCGCTTGTTTTGGAGTTAGTACGACTTAAATAAAATAACAATATTCTTGCATCGCCTACTTATCTCAAACAAGATGTTCTACATTAAAAGTGTTTTTTTTTCGTTCCTTATTACGTATGACGTATTAGCTTTATAAATCTATCCTTTCTAGAGTCAAATTCAATTTAATAAACAACAAACTGTGTCGGACCGGGATATTTTCCATGATCTAAAAAAGGAATCTAAAGGAAGTACCGGATCAGTACGTCATTTTGAGGGTTTAAGTTTTTAATTTCCCGTTGCAAAAAAGCGGTGCTCATACTGTATACATTTGAAACATAGTGTTGTAAACCTTTGGTTCAATTGCTTCTTGAATTATCCATATATTTTTATTTATAAATTTATAATATAAATTTTTATTTTACTAAATACAAAAATACTTTAATGATTGAATTACTTATTAAATTAAAAAAGTAAACTAGTAGGCCAAAAATTATACCAATAATTCACTTAAATACTATTTTCCTCTAGATACTTGGTCTAGAGGAAAATCTAGAGGATCTTGGTCCCATTTCCGCTATTTTCGTAATATTTTATTTAAAAAACGAAGCGACAATACCTTCGTTTATGGAGCATAGCTAGTATTAAAATATTAAAAAAATGAAAATTAGAGAAGAACGTATGAACTTATGAAGTTTTAAATAGATGCGTATATTAAATTTCAAAGTGTTCATATTCCGCTGAATATGAAGAAGGCGAAAGTCAAACTGGATCCTTGAACAGATTTTGGGGAAAAATTACAAGATTATATTTTACTAAAATTTCTTTGCACTTTTTTGTGCGTATATTTCCTGACTTCTTAATTTTTCTTATTATTTGTTTGTATATGTATTATTTATTTATCTAATGTGCAATATAACAAATCTTCAGATACTTTGAGCAACCAATACTTGTGCGTTTCTATTGGCTCCATTACAAATATTCTTGTTGGTGCCAACTTTGCCTGTAATCTTAGCGTGTTCTATTTCATTGCGTCTACCTCATCTATGATATTAAAACTTCAAGTACCCACTTCGCCTACACCCAAATTTTATACGCGTTATTCATAAGCTATTTTCAAATACAGATACTTTGATGAAATTAAGTGACTATTGTGAAACATTAAATCCATTACATGCAGTTTAAAGTAAAAAGTGAAAGGTATCAGGGCCCGTTGAAAAAAGGAAGTGTTTTAAATTTGAAAATACCTATATTTGGAAATAGTTTATGAGCAGTCTGTATAAAATTTAGTAACAATATGGATGAGGTGTGATTTTCTATTTCGATCCACAAAGTAAATAGCGTCATCTTCATGGCATTCTCAAATATTTAATTCCAACAAGAGCAGTGCAAATGCTAAAATTTCAACATTAGCAGTAAGGTGTCCTAAGTGAAATTATTTACATGCCATGCGTACAACTGATTAAGCTGATAAAAAGTTACGATTGTATTTAAAGTGAGAAAATTGGTTATCACTTCCTGCTCAACTGTAAGTGTTTCCCACGCGAAAATACATTAAATGAGTAAGTCCTGTGCTATAACTACTTATTCTAACATTTAAGTTCATTCGTAATAACATCATTAAAACATCTAACTGACGTATTTCTTGAAACACCCTGAATTGTATTTCTTGTCAACACTGTAGGTACTTGAATAAAACACATCCGCGTAGGTTGATACTTATTACAATTATTTATTATTAAAGAACGACACACTTTGGGCATAAGGAAATCTATAAAGTGTATATCTATCATATTCGTGAAAAATATACAAGTTATTACCATTAAAAAAATTAAATCAAACGTGTCAACGATTTCGATGACCATCTTGCAAATTTTAGTTCACAAGCAAATCTTACATTGGCGAGAAATATTCGATTGAATACATTTTGAATTAGTTCTCTGACGTGCAACGCCTTTAAGATATCGGTCGTTAACAAAAAAATTCCCAAATTACCCAGTGTTTAAATTACCCAAAGAATTAGGCAAAATTCGCAAATTATGTCAATTACCTCAAAAACTAAGGTGAATAGGTACAAGAAATATTGATACAACTGATGAATTAAAGAAGGAAATTCGAAGAAATAATAGGATACTCCATTTAAAACATCAAATTTATGTCATGCGCCATGGAAACCAAATACATTGTATACTTGAATATAATTTCATGTTGTGCAGTACTCATTTTCGGATATTTTTTATTTGAAGGATTTTTCTCTAAGTTATTCAGAAAAGGTGGCACTAGGTGAACACGACTCAGCACCTTATTCAAAATAAATTATCATACGTGAATAATTGAAAAGTAATTTGCATGGAGAAGTTTTAAGGTAAACAAAACAAGCAAGTGGAAAACTTAGTTTATTGAAAAAAAGCAACAACAGCTTTACATAGTTAGTTTGAACAAAGGCGTTGCGCATTGCATTCTAATGCCTCCGATATTATTTCGGGCGATAATTTGAATTGTAAATTTTATAGCGCTGCGGTAATTATCCTGAAAGTTTATCGATGCTCATTTTCCGATTTTCATTTCGTAAATGCGAGCAGCACGTTAATAGCAATGGTAAATATGTTCTATTCAATTATAATCGTTAAATTGCACCCCTAATTACATTTGTCTGATCACACGGAATAGCCAATAATGTGTTAGATTGATTATCCCATACTGCATTGCGATATTTACATTGAATTTTATCTTCATTTACACAAGTGAATTTTGAATAAATTACGTGAATAGAAAAGTAAATCGAGATCCCTTTGTTGGTGCGTCATACACTAAATGGAAACATTTTGTTAGCTGAAAGACAAAAGGTTCACTTATTTATTTTGTTCACAGCAAAATATTTTATACACTTCCGGCAAAGTGATATTGACAAGTAGTAAACAATTAAATTGAAATTACGTGCGTATTCATACCCGTAAGTTTTAGTGCAAGTAACAGCCATACAAAATTTGTTCTTGCTGTATATAATAATACATGCTGGATTGCTAATACTACTTACACTCAATCATCATATTTATATTTATATTACCGCAACAAATTTAAAAGACCTCGGAATATCTGCAATTGCTTAAAAAGAATCTGAAAGATTTATTTAATCTCATGCACCCGAAGCAAGGTATCTCTAATATTCCGGGTACTATGAGGTATGGTGAAAAATCATTTAAAAAAACTCAAATAAGGACATTGTGCATAAAATGCTTGTTATTTTAAAATGCATTCCTATTTTGTTTAATTTTCCGTTACTTGTAAAGGATTGTTAAATTTTCAGGAGGCGAAGATGCTATATTATTCTTCCGCAGGTATAATCTTATAAGCTTACGTGAATCTCAAACCGATTTTACAAGGTTCTAGGATTTCTTACGTTAAAACGGACTAAAAGAATACACATAATACCTTGGAGTTGAATTAATTCTTTTTCTGCGGTAGCAATCAATTCTCCTAAATCAATTACTTTAAGCGGTCTTGCTTTCTAAGATTTACCGGGAACTATTTCAAGAAGTGGAAGGTGTTCCATTGAAAGGTTGTTATTAAAGGATGAAATTGCCGATTCTGTTTTAACTTATAAAATATTTGGAGTAAGTTGGGTACCTAACTAACAGGCTTAAATATTAGCCCATGTATGGGCTAATATTTAAGCCCTTTTTTTGGGTAACAATTAAGTATTAGCAAGCAATAAGCAAATATACAAACAAACAAAAAATAATGAACACTAACAATGAAATTTTGAAGCTAGGAAAGAGCTGAAAATTCTTAGAGTTTCCTAAAATTTTGTCAAGTTAAAACCCTGTATGTCTATAAAGTTGTGTAACCAGACCCAAAATTCGTCACTTTCCATATTGGAATGATTTATGAATTGAGCGGATTAAATTATATTACATGAGAGATTATGGGAGATTTAAAAAATTGGATATTGATTTACGTCCATTGGTGATGTGAAAATGGCTAGATCCACGTGACCATGTTAATCTGAAAACTTATATCTTCCTCGTACAAAAAGTCCCATCCAATCAGCGATTTTTTCTTGTTTTACTCTCTTTTCTTCTTTCCATCCTGAAGGTGATACCTCCAGAACGTGGTTTTTGAAGGCTTCAATAGCTTCTTGATGTGATGGAAATCGCTGTTCGCGTATTTTTTTTGACATTAGAAAACAAGAAAGAAGTCTAGGTAAAGAAGTCTAGATAAACCAAGTAAATACGGGCGATGGAACGTTAATTACATAGATAATTAATTATTTAACGTGGTGTGTTAGACCTAGCATTGTCATGATGAACAAATTATTAAGCATCATTTAGCATTAACCGTTCTCCAATTAAAGCAATGCTTGCGACGAATTTTGAAATTCCTCAGTCGAATTTTTCGAGCATTTTCTGACACCAATTCACACGAATCTTTTTTTGTGCTTGAGTCAAATTATGTGGAATCCATCGGTAACAGATCTTTTTCATATCTAAATGCTCAATACACTAGAGTGTTTGACTCTATCTCATAGTAAATCAGATACGTTGCATTGCACAACATCGATTTTTCATTTGGAACAAACAACTGATTTTGGTTGAACCTAATTAAATTCATCGCTGACGGGAGCACGACTCCGACGAAATTCTACAAACGAATTGCGAACAACAAGTTCTGATTCATTATTAAAAGAGAGAATTATGAAGGTTGCCAAGGTTGCCACCCGTCACACTACACCAAATAAAATGCTCGCTTATTTTTTCGTCGATAACCAATAGTCAGAATACAGATTGTTTAGTTAACGTGTAAACAGTCGTAGTTTCATTATGTTTGTTATTTATGAGTAGTTTTGATGACGAAGAAGATACAGTAGTAGCCACATTATTAACAGATGAATACAGAGGAAGAAGATAAAGAAAGAAGATGAATATGTGGATCGGTCTCATTAATTAAAAGGGAGCAAACCTTGGAGATTTTTATAATCTGTTTAGTGATCTAAAAGATCTACTATTAATGTACGAACTATAATCCAACAAAATGGAATACGTAACTTCAGAACCCAACTACATAAGGGATATATTAATAAGGGGGAATCAGTTCAAGAGGGTTTATATGAGTTCGCGGTAGAGAGAGCGGAAAGTGACAAGTTACAAATGATGAACATAGAAGCTCAAGGATTGCCGTATATAAGAATTATGTTCTATTTCAATTTATACAATGATAGTACAAAGATCAAAGTCCGCAACATTTAAATGCAAACTTGACCATTGAAGCAGACGTAACTTTGCGAAAACTTGCTATTTGCAATTACTTTACTTTACTAATCATCTCTTCCTATATTTATTCTAAACCTACGAAATATTGGGGCATATATTTAGACAGAAAAATTATGTTGGACTCATAATAGTTGATTTATATTTACTGTTAAATATTCCGTTTGCAAACGCTAGTTTTCTATACGGTATTTCACCTCCACACTGATTAATTCAGTAGCAAAGGTAATTAAAATATATATACGTGAGTACAAATATTATTGGGCTATTATTCGAAATTAAAAGCAAAAATGTATATATTACATTCATGGTGACAAACTATCAAAATGTCTATTGAAAATCTAGTTAAAGGACGCAATATCATATCAACTAATTAAACACTAAAGGTTTTAAAAAACGTATACAAAATACGCTTATTACGTTGAACAGGTATAAAGGACGCCAACTCTAGGGGATGAAAGGGGTAAAATGGACTAGTCCACTTCTTTGATTCTATTTCAATTTATTTAATATTGTCCTTGATGCAAAAATTGTTTTTGTTTTTACGATTATAACAATAAATAAGTCTGTTATAGTTAATACGTCAATTCAAATATTTTGGAAATAGCTTTCTTTTTAAAAAATGGGGATTGAAACCAAGATTAGAATTTATCATTAGCAAGCGTCCACTATATTATGACATTGGATTTGTGGACACATCCTAGGATTATCCTTAAACATACGTTTCGTCAGCTTTCGGAAAATATGTCTGCCTAGGATGATAAATTCGTGCCGACAAATATATTTTGGACCACCCTAGGTAGAAAGGTGGCCCTTTAAATATTTAGTACTAATAGTAATGTCTATTTTACGTATTTCTATTGTTAATATACGTTATGTTGCGATTTTAAGGTCTTACGTTTGTTTATTTTTTCTTCATGGTAAGCGTGAATAACCATAAATATTTTGTAATTTCACTAGATTTGGTGTAAATTTTCTATATGGTTACAGATACATAACCATTTTGGATACGATTGCAATACGGTCTTCTATTGCTATGTTGTACTGTAAATTAGCAAACCAATATTTTGAATCTGCTGTTCTATTCGGAAATATTTGACATGATAGTATATTATGCTTTAACCACAGTAAAAACACTCCCATCCAAAACAATAAATTTGAAAGATGCTTAGGATTAGTAGTCCTTGATAAGACCTCGTTTTAAGCTTGAGCCACCAACAAGGTCTCACAATTAGATCTACCATGCATTGAGGCACTGACAATGAGTGGAAATGCCACAGTTCGAAGTTTAGTTTTATTTTTAAGAAAATCCTCTCATACCAAGGCGACGAATTATCGTTATTGCTTGTTTCATACAGTGCTACATCATTTTTCGCATATTGTGGCATCCATTGTACGTTAATTTTTCTTACTCCATAAGAATAGTGCAAAAGAAAATATTTTCACGTAGGCATCTATGCACGTAACATAAATTTTTGTTACTTCTTAATTATACATTTGACAGCACAACAAAAATTAAATTAATATTAATCCTTTACATACATTTATAAGGTTTATGGATGTTGGAGCATATAAGCGGAAAGTGAAGGTCGACAGCATATTTGATTGTTGCTAATATAGAATACTTCTATATTATAAATGAACTGCAAATCTATTGCCTTATATGTTCTTCAGAAAATAAAGTAATATAAAGACAATTGGAGACCCGTTGAAATAATAAATCTACGCCATGGACATCGAGTTTGCTAATAAATGTAAGATTAATACCGCCACCTATGATCAATCAAAGCACCCACAGTTAACAGTCATAAAAATATTATTCCCAATAAGCAAATAATTGTATGAATAATTTTGTGTACACGTATTTATTATTGTTATAACGTTAGGACATACGGAGAACTTAGTAAATCTACAATATTAAATTTGCCCACCGAAAATTACTGGCTTCTCACTAATCGACATAGTATATGGTTTCAGTTTGAAATGTGGATTTCTAAAGTAATTTCTTTCTTAAAAGACTGAATTTTAAATATAGATTTCCTTATCAGACTCTTTTTTAAACAACTTTTGGGTAATTTCCCTATTTTCAATGTATTTGAGTAAATTTGATGAGTCGACTACATCTATCAATTTATCAATCTATCAGTTTCAAATTTGAATTTTGGATATATTATGTTTGGAAATTATTAACATCTTTCCATTATTTAATAAATAGGTTCGTTCCATGCCTAAAACACAATTAAAGCGTTTGATACAAATCTGGCTCACAATATCCTAGTTATTTGGTAATGTGGCCATATCAGTTTCTTCAAAAGTTATCGCATTTTTCTTTTCAACCTATGCCCTTCTCCATTTTTTATAGATAGCCTTATCAATCAATGTTTTGAAACGTACAAAATATTTTGATAATACAAAAATGATTATTGTTAATACATCAATGTTATGATCCATAAACATTTTTGTTTTATTGTGGGAACAATAATAGCGATAGCAACAATGATAATCGTAATAGAAATAACAATAAACTTTTTATGTTGTTGTTGCTATCAATGTTTACGGAGTCTGTTAAGCATGCTAAACACGTGATGTATATACAAAAGTTTCACATCTCGCGTCTACCTCGAAAACAAATCCGATATAAACCAACGCAGTAGATCCTATTAGAACCATTAGACTTAAAAACGATAAGGGGAACAAGACACTTGAAACTCACCGTAATGAATATCGGCCGCTCCAGCGCTAAGTGACAGCACGATTACGAAAAGAACAACATAAGCGCGCACCCTATCGCAGTAGCGGGCCATAGCGTCTTCTCCGGGTTGCGTGGAACACGCTGACTGAATTGGAAGGCGTCGCGGAAACGCCAACCCGTGGCTGCTCGGCATCGTGATAGAAGAGAGACGCCTGCGCCTCTCCCTTTAGAAAATCCTGACCCGCTCAACACGACCGGTACAATAACTTTATAAATCTGTACTGCATTGATGGGATTACCAGCTTTTTCCCTCCCTCTATCGCCAACAAACAAAAGCGAAGAAGAAAGATGGAGCACAAGAGTACGGAAGATAAAAAAACATCTGACGGCGTAAAACGAAAACTTTACGATCTTTAAATAACGAACGCTTGCTGTTCGTTTGTTTTTAATCTTGAACAGGTGTTAGTGGCCCAAGCTGATCTTTAGCGGCGGGAAAGCGGGAAAACCGACAGTTTTCTCAGCTGGTTGGAATATCACGCGGATTCCATTGCATGTAATGACACAGGAATATTTACACGGTTAAGTATTGAGATCAACATTGCTGTACCTCTTCTGTTAAGCGTGCACGCAGTAATCAAAATTTGCCCATCAAACATTCGTCAATGGAAAATTTTGAGAAATGTGTCTATAGTTAAACGTTTAAGTTATTAAAGAAGAATATTGCGAAATATTTATGAAATACATTCTAGAAGATCTTCTCAAACTCAACAACAACCTCTAACGCCATCCTATCAAATCTATTTGATATCTTTTTTTAACACGCTTCTGGAAACTGGGTAAGTATAAAGAATATTGAAGAAAATGGATGTGAATTGAAGGAGATCATCCAAAAGTGCAATAATATACAGAATGATCCATTAACTTGTATCGTGCGCAATGGAAACTGAACATTCTGTATTATATTTCTAATATAGGTTTTTACAGTTCAATGAGGTTTAAAGGTTAATAATTTTTATTCACATTTTTCTATTCCTTATCTTAATCTCCGAGTTTTTTTATAGTTTTACCGTTTAAATCCGCTTCTAGCACATTCCCTATTTCTTTTTAGGCTTCCCTCTTTTCTTTTTTTAGATAGGCTCCTTCCATGCTACCATCGTTGGTACCCTTTCATTCTCGCAGTCTTTATATGACCCGACCACTGTAATCTTCTATTTTCATTTATTTCAGTATTTTTATTGAGAGTCCATGTCCCAGACTATAATTTCAAATTCGCAGTATTTTGATTTTAATAAATGGTTCACCGTTCCTGTGCTTTTATTAGCCTTCAATACTCTGAGGTTAATATCTTTCTTCTCCTCGCATTTTCTTGATACTCAAATTTTCCAACATCTTTCAATTTCATGTACTCCATCTTAAATTTTACTTCATACCATTGTCATCATTTTATTTTTTCTTGCTTTACTAATTAGTCTCATTTGTTCCGCATCTTTCGCTGACGTTCGTGTAATCTTCCTTAACTCTTTTACTGCTGGCTATTAGTACAACAGCATTAACATAATCTATTAGTTGATTAGTTTATTACGCATAATGTCCCTTTTGCTCTTTAGTTGACTATATCACCATTGTTCTATTGATGAGCGGTATCGACAAAGGATCGATCTGTTGTAGCCGGTTTTTCCAGAATCATTCCGATCAGTTTAAGTAATTTGTAAGGGATGATGTGACTTATTTGCGCCCTCTTTACTTTGTCACACATCTTCTTAAGATCCACGCACCACGATAAGAACGTTGTACTCACAATGTTTGGTCAATAGTCGTGGCTGAATATAGGCTCAATTATTGATCTTCCTTTTGCGAACTCCTGGCATTTCCTGGTGTTCATTTATCTACATCTACATGGTAATTCTCTCTATTCTTCTTTCGTGGTGGCCGCTATTTTATAGATTACATTCAAAAATGAGATTCTTCTGTAGTTATCACAATTCGTGGAGTAGCATGCTACTATTAGCGCCTCTTACAAAGCCTTTGATATTTCCTTTTTTCTCCAAATCTTGAAAATGTTTTCGGACGTTGTTTGCCTCAGGTATTAAGCATACTTTACGTTTTCCACAGGTGAAATACCAACGTTTACATTTGGGTTTCATTTACATTCTGGTTTTGTTTGTTTTATACCCTTTCTTCATCTATTTCTGCTTTGTTCTTAGATCAACTCCAATCAGGAAGTGATTCGTGTTAGTATTCGCAAGCCCTACAAGATTTGACAATCTTGTTTGTTTTCCGTTTTTTATCAATTAAAATATGATCAACTTGATTTGTACGAACAGAAACAAGTTCTACATATTCTATAATGATACTTAAGTATACAGAATGTTCATTGTATTCATTGAGATATTCAATATTCTACTTATTTAAACATAATTTAAGGTTCTATAGGACTTGTGAATATTTTTTTCAACCTTTTTTCCTCTATTATACGTAAACACGCGGTTTACGCCATAAAACGGATTTCATCATTGCTAGCTCCTTCCAAATAATAGCCTTCAAAAATGCCTACATTTGTAAATTTTACGCTTACAATTAGTTAGTTAAGAAAGTATGCCATATTTAGATGCCATAAAGCACTAAATATCTGGCAGTTAACTTATACATACATTCAGCACAAAACACCATTAGTATGTAAAATGCAACATAAATTCACGTAGAGGAAAAGCGGTAGTATATAATTTGTCCCCGTTTTCCTTATTCTGTAAAATTTATATCTGTGTACTAACTTCAAAAAGCCAATTAAATGGAAAATATGCAAAGATAAAATGCATTGTAACAAGATGCAAGATCGTTATGTTAGTTTGCATAAAGCTATGTATGACATGCAGTTTCTAATTTATTTGAAAATTGAACGCTTATACAAAACAAACTTCTTAATTCAATATTAGGTGATTAAGTGTGTGAGGAGTTAATACGTTTTCCAAGAGGTCCATTTATTTTCTCAATTACCATCTGTGTCCTTACAATGAGAGGTTCCGATATTAAATTCAGATGTTAATAAATTCTGCCGAATACCTATTTGAATATTAGCGGATTTTTAATAGGATCGTTGTAATTCCCGATGTGACGTGTAATTAAGAAGCAATTTAGGAGTGTTTCAAAATGCGCTATTAAATAAGCTAAGGTACATCATATGTTTAATGTTTCACCAAGAACAGCAACTACGCAACTTTGGTTAGGAAAATGGCGTATCTGTAGATTTTCACAAACGTATGTTTTAATATGACGGAAAAAATAATTAAAACTCATTCTTAATAAACTCCAAACAGAAACAATTTTAAGAAGCAAAATTTACGATGCGAACGTGTTGTTCATTAATACACGCGTATCAGTTGCGTACAGGCGCACTAGCTAAGAGTAAGTGTCTTTATAAATATTTACGATTAACAGAGCAAAAGATCAAGTGAAGATAAAAGAGCATAAATTACGATTTGGGGCAAGGTTTATATGTCACGGTCGCATAAATAGCGAAATGTACATAGCGATTTTGAACGCGACATTAAGATCATCTCACGAAAACTCTTTTGCACCCTTTACGAAAAATCAACTCAAAAGATTACAAACATTGTTGAAAGATACTAATTGAAATTGAAAGAAAAAAATTGTGAACAAATATCTCAGGGAGACATTGTAAGTACAATGCCTAAACGTACACGATATTAACTTAGATATAGAGTTTTATAATTGTAATTAAAAATATTCACAATTTTTCGGTGGCTCCGTTTTATTAACCAAGACTGTAGATTGCTGAGATCGTACGTACTGGTTACAACTCGCCTATGGCATAGGGTTTTTTAATTTAGTGATTTGATAAATTCGATCTGGGCAAGATCACAGTGTTGAGTTATTATCGACCAATTTTCCATGCTATGGGTCATTTCTTTAACTTAGTCATAGCAACTTTATCATTCCAACTAGACTTTAACTGGATGTTTTGTGATGTTCGGATTTTTCGTGTTCTTTTCTAGAACATGAATGAGAGAATTGGTAAATATATCAAACCAATCTAATCCTTATATATAGTTTACTATGGAAAAGGAGGTCAATAATAATACACTTTCTAGACATGAAAGTCACATAAGTACAGGCAACCTTTGCATCACACAGGTTTAATTAATTATCGTCTAATTAATTAAACTATTTCATCCATCCATTTTTAGAGAGACTTGATGTCTTCCTCAATAATGGTTATCCTTACTTTGTTCTGAATACAGTGATTCATGGCTTACCTTTACCTTTATCACTGCCTAATCGTTCTCCAACGAATGGGACAAATCCTGTCGTTACATCGTTTGATACCTCCCACTTTAAGTTGTCAAATGTAACAGATTCGATTGTTAACGTCATAAGAAAAAATCAAAAGCAATAAGGATTGCTAGATACAAAGTAAAGAATTTATCTATAAAAATAAAAGATCCCACATCAATTGATTGAATTTATCGAATTCCTTGCAAATTCTGTAACCAAATATATATTGGCCGAACATCAACCTAGTTAAAATCCATAATTGTCAAACACTAAACTTATTGTAACTTAAATAAACCAATTAGTGCCTTAGCTATTCATACCACTAGCACCCTCCATGAAACAGATTTTAACAAAGTAAAAGTTTAAATCATTGGGAATAATTTTAAATCAGGCTTACTTTTGGAACTGCCCTATATAAATCAAACAAATCTGCGAACCTAGAAAACCAATTAGATGCGCTAACATTTCCTATCCTAATCTAATTGTTAGGATCTTTCTCTACTATTTAAAAGGATATTTAAAAAAAATAACAACAAAGTCACATTTGAAAAATCTTAGAGTTAACTCCCATTGAAGAATAAAGACAAATGACATATAGTCGCTGAAAATTGTAATAAATGCGCTGAAATTCCACCAACTCTGTCCATCGAATGTTTGCTATCCTTGACGAGCCTTAGTAACAGACTCAGAAAAATTCTAGCGATGTAGTAGGCTGTTATTATAAAGGATTGATTCAACAATGAACAGAACAACGTCAAAAAAGTCAGGTTAATTATTTAATATTTTCAGAGATCACCAAGATCGGCTGGTTATTGGAAATTTGTATCCTGCAGATGCTGCTAGTAAAATATCGTGGCCGTCTTTCTAGTACTTGCCGTGGAATTAGTACTATATAACGAAAAACGTTAATTACTCTTCAATAGACGGAGGTATACATAGGAACCGTGCATATAATGGCAAATACCATCAAATTTGCTATTTAACGAAATTATACACAAATGATAATTCAATAAAATAATTCAATCCTAGAAAATATAGCAGCAGGTATTGTAAACAATCTAGAATTAATGAATATGTCTGAAGTTGTTTAACTGAATCTATTCGAGCGATATTCATTTTTTTTAGAATTTAAAAAAAAATTGAATCTTTGTAACAATGTGTGGCGTGTTCTATTAAAACAGCAGTTGATACAGCCTTTTTGGAATACCCTATATATGTAAGGGTATTAAGAATACAATTCTCAGATCCAAAAGGTATATGTGTGCCCACGTGGTTTCCAGATGGTGAACATGGTTGGCATCTTTAATCCAATGGGTAAAGAGGGCTCATGGGTAAAGAGGATAAATTCGGAGTGAAACCGTAGGCGTGACTAACGAATGGTCACCCGCATACGAAATATTATTAATATCTACGGATACACTATCGCGAACGGCGCTATTATTATGTCAGATATAAAAAAAATGAGACGAATTTATAGATTATAAAGCATTCTTGATGATATGTATGAAAAATATAATTTAGAGCCTATGTAATTGGACGATTAAAAAAAACTTACCGTCTTAAGCGTTTTCCGAGACTTGAAAATCAGGAGAAGCGTTTTCTATCGAACAAAGATGTGCGTGCAGATCTTTCACAACTAGCACTGATCCCTGTAAGGATAGCCACGAATTTTAAAATGTTTCTATTGCTTGAACTATTCCGAATTTCCTAAGTAGATGCACCTCGGTAATTTTACATTGACGTATTAAAAAAAATGAAATAAACGAATCGTTGCTTAACAACGTAAACGGCAAATTATACACAACCATCATTGCACACAAATGAAATAAGAAATTTTCGTAATTTGTATCGACACCGGTTTCTCTATCTTTATGTCTTGCGCTATGTACGTGGCATTGCAAATTTGTTTGTATTACTAAATATTTTACATTTACCCCGTTGTAAGATAAACTGGGATAATTCTCAATAAACTTATTCACTAATTTTGATGATGGCGGTTTTGTTACTATACGCTCTTTCAACATTATTAAATACACAGAATACAATTTCCTGTTGCTATTATACGTGCACACACGGTGACCGTGAACAACATACTGAATAAGCTTTCGTATGTGGGATGCGGCGTGCGGGAGCCCAATCGTCAGTCACGCCTGTGGTTTCATTCTGACTTTGTCCTCTTTAATCAAGAGGCGCCTGTAGTATGTAGAAAATGGTTTCTATATTGAAAACAAGAGATGGTAGTGTGTGTTAAAACTATCGGCATGTAAATATACTGCCTGTTCTGTGCGAAGCTGTCGAACGAAGGATTTGTAGTTGTTCTAAAGAGAAGCTCATCGGTGGAATACGCCGTATGGTTACAAAAAGGGTTGAATGGAACTAGTAGTATGAAATGGAGCTTTCTATAAACATACGTCCGCAGAAATTCACTCTATTGATTGTCAATAAAGCGTTGGATTCAATTTAGCGTAGTTAGTTTACAAAATTAGTTCGCAGAAACCCGTTTAACCTACTGCAATCATATATTACTGATAAAAGCCAAATGCCAATTGAATGATCGCAAGTCTGAATCGCCTAACGGCATAGCTTAGGGATCGATTTACTCTGTACTAACTAAGCCGGAATAATTAACTAATTCTGAAAGTAAATAGTTTCGCGAAATTGGCCGTAATAATTACTTTTTCATTTTTTACTCAACCTTATCTCATCGTATACTTTTGAATTGAAATTAGAACATGAGATGTATGCTAGAAATTTTCACTGAAAAAGATCAAAAATCAAAAAAAATCAAATAAAGATTGTCGATAAAACGAAAATGGTGAAAAAATGAGAACATAGACGTTCTGCTTTATTAGAAAGGTGCACAAGTTTCGAAAAAGAATCTGAATAACGACTTATAAAACCTTTATCTTTTTAATGACCTGAGCGAGGGGAAATGAAAGTGTCTGACAAGGGCCCGCCAGAACAATGAGACACAATTTTGCCGCTCCATTGCCTTTTTTTAATCGAAAAGCGAACGATTTTTTCGCATATTAATGATGATTTATGTAGGAGCGTTTCGAATGGAAAAGCAGTTAGAAATCGTTCTTTTAACGACTTTCCGAAACAATAAAGGGATCAATCCCCTTTATGATTGTGTTTACTTAATATCCCGAATTCATTCCTTCTCGATTTATTCGATCATTAAGGTTGGCCCACCAAATGATTTAAGTATGGAAGTCATTTCTAAAAATTACGAGAGACAATTATTGTGATTGGAAAAAGCTACGTGACCTGTATACATATCTGACGCATTTTATGATTTTCAGGAGGCAATTAAGATGTCCTTTGAAAATTCACTACGCAAGACCACGCAAATTTGGAATTAAAGAACAAAGTAGAACATCAGAATCTAATCATAACAAAGAATTCTATCCAAGCAACTAATTGCGAAATACAATCATTTCAGCGAGAGTAGCAAAATCTGGGTTGTAGTTGTATCCGTGTACCTCGTAACGTAGTAAGCGATATCTCCCTAAAAGTTATATTGACTAGGATAACCTTACTATGACTGATCCTACGGTGTAGTCACCCCTCTAAATTACGTATACGCTGAGGTAGGCCATCTTTTGGTACTTCCATTACCTAGCCTACGTTTTCAACGTCACTCACTATCAGCACATCAGAATTGTGAAGCGTTATCATGTTTGCTTTTCTTTTGTCTCTGTTCTTTAATGAAAAGGACATAATTACATGATTATGATGCATATTGGGAACAAAAACAACACTTTTATCTTCTTTGGTACTCACACGTAACAATATTGTGACGTTGGCTGAATATACTAGAATATGCAGGCAGCGCTTTCGTATTAGTTACTCTTTAGTATTAGCAACTCCATTGCTCCAAGTTTTTTCTTCTTCTTCTTTACTACACCAATATACATATGTCAATTGGTAATTCTTTAGCTGACATTGGATTGTTTCAGACGTAACGCTATGTCAATCGAGTAATTGTTTATTTGATATAGAGCTTCAGATTCTACACCTGCAAACATTATAAAAATTAAGGTATAGCTCATTCTTTCGCTAACCTACCCATTTATCTTTACATTGCATTTATCAAGCTAGCAGGCAACTAACTAAAATCGCTACTAACTGAAACTTCCATCATTTCTTCAGTTGTATAGTATTCGCCGATATCGCAGTATTTCATTTAACAAACAAATTTTGAATTAGTGCCAATAAGTCATCGAAACACAGTGGCCTTGTCGAACAATGGCTTTGATAGATAATAGATACTGTACCCTAGCTTCTTAACTTTTTGATACCGTTAACTTTGCAGATTTCTCTCTCAGACGGTGTTCATCAATGAAAGAGTTTTACACCGCATCGTTTGTTAGATAAAACAGATAAATTACGCAACTATTTTGAAAATGCTGAAATAAATTCATAATACTTGTAAGTAAGCTATTTGCTTAGACAGGTCAATCTCGTTATAATTTTGTATCGATTTTAACTTTCCCCCACTTCTGATTTTCAAGCAATGACATTATAGACAATCTTCCTTAATGACAACTTCCGTTTTTCGTTTATTTTGGTAGAACATCTAATTGTATAAATAATACCATCAACATTTTAATCCATCACATAAGAAAAAACTGAAAAGTACTGCATTTGCAATATACAGCAACTGCAAGAACTCAAATGACGATGACCCTGCGACCCGAATGCAATTTTGTGTTTAATGTAGGATTTACGCAACCGTAATCCACCATATTCTCTTTTCGTATAAAACCTTACTTTGGCCAAATGAAACACTAAATCGATAAAATTGCAGGATATTCCAGTTTTTTAGGTGCCCACTTGCAGAAATTTTTCCAAATGAAGATGATCGTGACTTACCGATGGCGATATTTGATTTCAATAAAATGATGTTCCTTCTGACTTTGCACATCTTGTTCACGAGTTCTTAAACAAATGCCTTTCTGGAAAATGGACCAGTAAGCGAGGACTAAGCGAGTGGCCCAGTAGATTTACATATCTTACGCGCCTTGATTTTTTTCGTGTTGGAGTATTTAAAACCAAAAATCTATCGTGGTAAGCTACCAAATTTAAGAAGTAAATAAAATTAGGTATGAAATAAGTTAAATTAGTTCTGTCATTTGCAATGTACACAATATTTACGTATGTCCATAAATTTGCTTATTGTTAAGCCGGTGGATGGCATTTCGAACATTTGATTTATCGGAAACAATCATTTCGTTTCTTGCATAACAACGTTTACCTCAACAAAATTTTTTTTCGTTATTAACCTTTACTTATAACCTTTTCGTTATTTATAACCTTTTTCATTATTTAGACCACTTTTATTCGAAAATTTCATTATGTGACACCAAGGGGGATATTAATGAACCGACCCACCACGAAGAAGAAGCAACACGCGCTTCTTCGCAGTTTTGTCCAGTACATACATATAGCCTACTCGATTTCTAGCTATCTCACATAAGTAGTAGAATATATTCTACATCTTCTTGAACTTTCTCCAGCTTGTAACGGGGAATTTTTGTTGTTTCTTCTTCTTAAAAAGAGAAAAAATCTTAAAAAGTTCTAAGGCATCGACTCCATTTGCACACCTTTGCGTAATATTATAAACGATTCATTGAGAAGTGGCTTTTTCTCAGATCTACTAAAGCACGGGCAATTCCAACATACAAAAAAGGAGAGGCAAGTATCATAAATAATGACAGGCTCATAAGATTATCCACAGATTTCTGCAAATTATTATTGCAAAATTTGTATACAATCATCTACTTGATTTTGTTACTTGATCAAAACCAAATCTACTTAATTTGGTTTTGTTAAGTACAAAATCATTAGCGTACATTAACTTTCTGAAAAATAAAAGTATCGATACAGCTCTCTTCGATTGCACAGGAGCTATTCTTGCCGCATTAGAGAATAAGAGAATTCCATATACGTGCTACTAAATTTCCCTAAGGCACTTGATAGCTTTAGATCATCGCAAACTAATCGGGAAACTGGAGATCAATGGAATTAGTGGTTTATTGCCTAACCTGGTTTGCTTTGTATTTGTCCAAACTGAAGCAAACGGTGTGTGTAACTTCCCATAGTAAAAGAAGGTACTTTAGAGCTCTAACAATTATGAGTGGAGTGCTCCAAGGTAGTATCTTGCGACCCCACCTTTTCTTCATACATTTAAACGGTGTCATTAAAACTCACACTCCCTACTTCGATAGTTACAGCCTTAACAATTAACTATGCAGATGTGTCATTCCTAATTTCAGAACAGACTCTTGAAACTGTTGCTTAAAACGCCACAACGTGAACTAGAACAAATTTAATTCTTTATAAAACTAAATGTAAGGACAACCTTCCAACCATCATAATAGCTAATGGGCATATGTATATATCCGGTCTAAAACGAGATATGTTTACTTGGAGTAACAATTTATAGTCGTTTGAGATGGAAAAAGCAAATACATAGATTCAATGTTCAAAAAATGAAGCAGTTTCTATTACGCTAGTCGGCAGCTACGAAAGATTGTCAGTCTACGTATAATGCGAACTCTATGTCATGGTTAGTGCTTTCCCTATATGCGATGCCGATTCGCCCTATGGGGTGGTAATAGTGATGGATCGCGTCTTCACTACAAAAAAAAATGTATTGCACTCGATCTGGTTAGCTCATGAAGTAGCAGTTACTTCAAGAGCTGTATCATTTTAACATTTATATATTCGAAGTACTAACATTGTTGTTGAACAGAAATATTAGATTTCGTAACAATTACTCCTATCTGAAACATCGACGTTACATCAACGTTTACTTCGTTTGACTCTTGCTTATATAATTGTACTTGTACGTTCTTGCAATGAACAATATTATAATTACTATTGATACTCCTATACATACCTATTTCTATTTCCAGGCTAAAGTTCAATTTTAAGCTACTGCTGCCACGTAATAGATTGTTTCGCAACGCAGCTTAATTTAATTTCAATTTCATTTTCTTTCAGCAGCTTTTCTCAGAACATCGGCAAATGTTCGTATTATTGGAGACAAATAAAATCCTGCAAAAATACCGTATGCGCCTTTTTTTGTTTTGGTGTTTATATCAATTTCGTCTCGAGTATTGTTAAAAAAGATTCAAATATTGATTTAGCGCATTTGTAACCGGTCCATGAAAAGTTGTTTTCATATCCATCCTCTTCGCATCAAAACTGTATTTATATTCATCGTCCTATCTTATTTGTGAAGACTTGGGATCGCTGCAATAATAAAAATGTACTTCCTTTAAATTCGAAATGTAAATATCAATTTCGAGCGTTTGAATAGATGGACACGTTAATGGTATTTATTTCATCAGCCGGCGGAGATTAACTTAAAATTGAAACAATGGTATGCATAAAGAAACAGCCGAGGCGGACTGGTGGGGAAAAAAGGGTGAAGCGGAAACGAGAAGGCAAAAACTCCCGGAATTGGAATATAACTTTCCGATATGAAAAGTTGATTGGGGATCAGTAGGAGTTTGAAAACTTCGTTTCAATATTGAATTAAGTTAGAATAAGTGAAATAGGAGATTGCGTATACCGTTGATATGAATATAATCGCCACGTTGTCACAATGTTCAATTTTAACAAGAGACAATAACCACATTTTCGCTGGCAGTGGCATTATTGCGTATTAAACGCGTATCACATTAACTACCTTAGATGCGATAGGCTTCAATGCTATTTTACGTAGAATAAGTGTGGAAGATTTAAGTTAATTTTAGTTGTTTGATGCTTTTACCTATTGCTATCATATGTCAGGAATTAAAATTTTGGTTACGTAATTCAGACACATGTTTAGATAAAATAGCGCACAAAGCACAAAAGCAGTTTACACCATAATAATAAATACTTTACGGAAAATGATCATTACAGTATAATATTATTTAGAAATTGACTTTTCTCCTTCATTTTAAGTGTGGTAGCGGCCCAACGGGGTGTATAAGCTTTTTTCAAGTTTGGCATAACCTCAGGAGCCTTTTAATGTGTAAGTTGTCAGTGTAAAGTGTTCCATGGCCTTGTTACTGCCACCGCCTCCCCGTAAAGGGTGAAGCGCAGTTAATTGCACCCCAACTGTGATTGGTGATTCGGTAGCGTACCGGATCCACTAAGAAAGTTTGTTAATTCTAACGAGACTCGAACACACTGCCACTTAACTCTGCCTAGTCAAGTGCTGTCCCTTTTACCACTGGGCCACCGTTATGCCAGCCGTTAATGGAGTAATTTAGTGGAGCCGTTAATGAATTAAGGAGTAATAGAGCCTATTAACAAATATGGTCTCAAAATTATAAAACGAGTTTTCTCGATGTTAGATCACATATGGGACTTTTACATGTTAAAACTAGTCTACGTTTAGATACATATAGGCGTATATTTAAATATCCTAGGTTATAATTTGTATAGGATTATACATAACAGAAGCCTTTAATGTGCAAGAAGGTGCTGATTCACTTTTTTGGTGAATTTTCATTCTCTCAGTCACTTGCTTCACTTGCTACTTAAGCTCTCAGTAGATCCTATGTAAGATTAAAATTATTCAATAAATTATCATCTTATATTGAGAATATTATGAAGGTTGTGTCTATACGCAAACAAAGTGGAAGCATTTCTATATGGTTTATAGATATACATTTCGTAGCGTGTCAATTTTTGTGGCAAGTTATTTTGATAGATTATTTATGCTTAATTAACAATTGAAAGTTTTAGGTCTGGCTGTATATTACATATAAATTAATTTTTGCATCAGACCGTGGTTGCTCTGTACCTGGCATGATAATTTGGGTAATATTGGATTTAAGGTTAATCTTAAATAACTATGAAATGAAGAGTTATTTTATAATGTTTTTTTCATTGTGTGCAATTGATAAAAAAGCCAAAGAAAATTTAGATAAGTTTACAGTGTTTTTCAATCTTCAACACTTAGGTATTGTTTCATTATACACCTTTAATTACTATTATATAAGAGAAGTTAAGGACTACGGTTTTTTGAGGACGGTTACGTTTCACGATTTGGTTGTTGTACAGTAATTATTGAAGTTATAAGGATCAACATTGCTAATGTTCTGAATCTATTACATACGACATTTCTTGATGCAAATACCGCTACCGTTACACCTACAGCACGTGAAGAACAAGAGTTACACGACATTTTAAGGATATCATTCTAGGAACTTAAAAAGCCTACCCTTAAGTTCTTACAACGATATTCTTAAAGCATTGTATAACTCTTGTTCTTGCATTTGAAACGGATACATCACTAGAATTGAATGAAGACTTGGCTGATCCACATGAATCGCAATTCGTTGAACCAAGAAGTGAATATGATGAAAATTGCGAACATGCAGACTACTCCCCAAGAAGGTGATAACATGATTGATATTGAATATAGAACGCGAGCTATTGCGCTTTGGAGAAGTGGGAAAGCGAAGCGGCGTTCGTTGGAATCTGTGCAAAATCCGACTAGGAAGGTAATATGATACGTAGATTTCTCTCATTATTTTTACAAATATGTAATGAAAAGGTTCGAGTACTCTTGGTGCTCTCCGGAAGGAACACTCCTTTACGTTGCGATTTTTCTTTTATCGAAGCAAGTGTTCTGTGCACTATAGTAGTTCGCAATGTGCTTTGTGTTGCTACTTCAAGTAAGAGGTAATTTGGCCTTTCGGATTACTTCAGGAATGAAAACAAGTGCTCGGACTATGTTTTTAAATAAAATGTATGCTCGGACTAAGAAAATTTATAAGCCAGTTATGCGGATGACTTTGGCGAAAAGGAAAAGCTACTTGTAAGTCCTGGATCTGAGTATGTAACAATGAATACAGATAACAAGATTGGGCACTAATACTTTGGTTAGAGAGTCATATATTGAGTGTTAATTTTGTGTTTTGTTCTTTTTGCTCTTGGAAATACGCTGATACGTTGTTGTTCATTTGACCTCCTAAAATAATGAGCTTTTTCTGTCAGTAATAGCATATTTCTTTCATACAAATGTTCTTTTCTCATAACCAGAATCCAAGGATGATCAGCACACGAAACAATGTTTTCACTATTGGTACACAGCTAAATGATTTTCACAATAATAACGAATATATACTTATTCAAGTATATATATTATGTATGTCTATATTATTATATATATATATATATATAGATAATAATATAGACAGGTTGGATTTTGAATTTTTCATTTTTGATCATTTTAACAAATTAAACTTAAAAAAATCCTACATTCCCTCTCTTAAGCAGGTCGGTTGATGAACCGTTGGATATAGTGAACTTGAGATAGTAGATCGCGGAGACAAACGCAAATAATCTTCAAGAAGTACTTAAAGCTTTAGAAGGTAAATGATTCTTTTTAATATAATAGACAGATACGTACAAATTCTTATTCTACAAATTACATTTTTATAATTCCTTTTGGAGCATGCAGAACTAATTTGATTGCAAAATAGAACCAACCTTTTGAGAGATAGTGCCAATTGAAAAGCAATGATAAAGAAAGACAGCATACGTATCTATAGTAAATTCACTCGATGTAAATCAAAAATAAAATAACTATTTGTTCGACTTCACGATGTGTAACAATATGCAGGCATCTACAAGCAACGTTGAAACTTGTACATATGTTCCAAGGGTGGCAGGATAGTCGCCAACTATTCAAGGAAGAAATAATGTCCATCTTAAATATCGCGGGATCAAATATCCCCCGAGAGCTCAGTTCCCTTGATATCGCCTATGTCTTTCACCTTGGCTCCCAATCAACAAGTTGTATGACTTGTATAAAGAAGAATGTATAAACACTGATTCAGTGTCGTGTGTCCAGCACCCGTGAAAGCAAATTTTCGTCACCGATTTCAATTTAGACTTTGGGTACCAAAGACTCAAGACGACGATATTTCATGATGAGAGCATCATGAAATTTGAGAAAGCATTCATTCGAACAACAAAAAATGGTTGGAATATTGCAAAATAAAAATCCCGTATATCATTTCTAATTTACGAAAAAACACGTCCATATTGCCAACAAGTATCCCATCTGAGACAGGTATGGTTGCATAAGCTGGATATTTATTCGATATCGATCTAGTAAAAGAATGACAAATGATATTTCCATATTTACACAGAAGATCAAGGATATCGGGGTCCTATTTCTATAAAATTTGCTAACTATAATAATTTTGAATATGTTTTAATATATTATCACCCACTAGAAATAGTGATACACGTTTAACAAAAAAAAAAAAAAAACATCATAAAACATTAAACCTTTTTTTCTTTCTCGGATACCTTCTTGCATCAAGGTACCTTAGTCAACGGGTAACGTTATGTGGGAATTAGACATATGTGAAGGCTCTTATTATTTATATTAGTATCAGATTAATTTTATTAATATTGACATACGGTAAATTAAATCAAACGAAATTAGATCACTTTACTTCGACATGAAACAAAATAAAATTCGGTTATCTGTACACAGTCTCTCGTCGCTTACGTCTTTTTAGCGAGTACCTCTCCTAAATCACGCTAGCCAGTGCCATCGTTGTCGGAATCCAAAAACAAACAATATAGAAGTACTAGACTAAACTAACATAAAATCGCATAGGACTAACACTTATCCTACATGTACTTGCTTAGCAAACAAACACGCAAATTTTCTTCTATTAGGGGCTAGAAATATATGAAAAGCAAACCGCCGATACTATTAACCACAGTATAAATCAATGATAAACACAAACAACGTGGCAAACCGTTATACAAACGGAATATATGCACAGCTTGCATTGCGTTAATCAGAAGCAATTGGTATTTATCAACGGCTGGTACGCGTTGTATGAATGTGCTCAGACCGTGCTTGATCGGCTCTCAACAAAAATATTCGCAATATGGTAGAGTTGCTTATTTACTTCACAATATCTTTATAATTTTAGTAAAACCGTGCCAACCGGAGAACATTAAATTAACGTCGTTACGATGATGCAACAATTGAATAAATGTTGCTTGTTACAAAGATAATGTTAAGTTTACAACCATATTTCAACGGAAAGTTTAGAAAGCGTCGAATAAACCTGTTATCTCAAACAATAGTTTATATTAGAAAACAACGTAGATAACAACCGTTCTATCTAGTTAATTAGAGAACATTTTAGTAACGATAAGTTACGCAGCATTTCAAAGTAATTGCTGAAATGGCGTTGAGTGATAACATTGTAATATACATTTATATTGCCATAAGTAAGTGTTTAATTATTAAAGCACGCTGACCGATTTATACCAACTAGGCACTAATTAGATGGGGCTACGGTTGATAGAAGTCGGGGCAGTAGAATAGTGATAAGTTACCTAGTCAATAACTAGGAGAATAAGAGAAATATTGTACCTAAGTATCAGAGGAGTAATAGACAACAGTTTTGTCGCTCGTACAAGTAAATGGCGTTATTATTTTAGTGCATTTTAAATTAATTTTTGAACTTCCACTCATTAGGTATATAACATATTTGGTGGAGGTGCCGGATAATGAGTTATTAACAAGTCTGCAAAAACGAGTATACTTTCCATGCGCTTCGTAAAAGTAGCAGAGACAAACTCATGTTTTATTGACTCGACGAGGAAACCAGTAGGCAACACGAACTCATTCTGAAGAGACGAATAAGCACGAATCTGTCTAGTCTCGTTTCGAATTGCGTTTCGTGAAGCGCAATTCGTTTCTGCAGGCATAGTCACTAATAGCTGTGATTATTTTCAGAGATTCTCGGTGTCTGATTACTGTAATATTGTTGCAATAAAAGCAAGTACAATTAATGCCTGTATTCTATCAGCTCGCGTTACTAGTTGAGAATCTCGATAAAGCATCAGTCACGATTATGCGGACCTCTTTCATATTCAACTGGGTAGTTGCTATCCCTGAGTTTCAGCGAACATCTATCCAGTCGACTAGTATGATCTTTAATGTTTACTAATGTTCAACAAGTGTAAACCCATATAATAATATACTTTAGCCGATATAAATAATGAAGTAGGCCCCACAAATGTGAGTGTGAGATATCTACGAGATAAGGTGGTAAACCTCCCGATTTAATTGCTTCTGTTGTAGTACCGCACCTACATCGCTACTTGTTACACCACTCGTTGGGCGGAAACTAAAACTGTCCCTAACGGCAAAAGGGAAGCAATAGCGAAGTTTCTGATCGAAAATATTATATTTAGGCAGGGCTCACCAAAGCAAATTTTGAATAATAGCGATACAATTTTCCAATCGCAGTTGGTAACTGAACTTTTGAGATCGATGGAAACTAATAGTACCTTTATCACCTCTCTATCATCTCTCATCATCAGCTACACATTCTCTACGAATGGTTTAGTGAAGTGGTAAAATAAAAGAATTGTTGAGATATTTAGCAAATATGTGAGTACCTCTCTCAAAAAGGTTGCGATTTATTTTTACCGTACGTATAATACAACTCAGCAAAAAAAAACATTAAATTTAGCCCATTATTGTCTGAACCAGTATTACCAACCGATGTTCAATTAATGATACGAATTTACATTACAAAGTAGGGAACGTATTAACGACATTCGCAGAATTGCGTATGCAAATATCTTGCGACAACGACGAGAGTGCGCTATGACGAAAAACATCGGGGTGTAAATTTCGATATGGGTGCCCATGTAAAGCGTTATATACCTTTGCAAAAAGCTGGCAAAAGCGACAAATTACTTTGGTCCTTACATAATCGTTAAAAAGCGTGAAACGATTTAAACAATGTAGTGAAACTGTTGCATGGACCTAAATCGAAGGACGAACCTGGCAGGTGACACAATTAGTTCCTTATTGGGAAAAAATCAAAGCAGTATTATCGCTCCATATAATAAGGTTGCACGATTATATAATTAATTACTTGAGTATAAGTGGAACGTTAAAGGCAAAACAAGTAATTAATCTATAACTTCAGTTTTGTATTTAAATGTTATTGGACGGAATGACGGAATCTATTTTTGAGGAAACTCAAAGCAGTGTATCGTATAATTTACTCAATTCCTGTGATCCTAGCGGCAAGTTAAGTGGTTTAGAAAATACGAAACTTACCAACCACTTTGCATTTGCTCCTTTTGACTGCGCAAACCCATAAATAAATAAATATGTAACAAAAGAAATAACGTTCCGTCTACCTTCAAAACAATTAAAAATAAAAATAAATCCCTATTTTCTTTTATGTGTTAAAAAAAATGGGTTAAATGAGATTGATAAAATTCTACATCAACTGTAGACACCCCCTGTTACGTAGACGTAATCAACATCTTCGGGAATTCTAGGACGAACCAAAAGGCAAGTTTTAACGATATATTCTTCCAAATATTTTTTAACCAGGCAACCTCCTCGTCGTAGACGTCAGAGCGTAATGAACGTAATGTAGGATACTATACGTCCTAAAACTGATACTATATGTTTTTAAACGTCTTTTGGGGAACTCTCTGTATATGCTTCCGAAATCTGTTTTATAGAACCATTTTTATAAACATTTACCTACATCTAAAATATGCTGTTCTTTGGTAAATTACATATAAAGTTATTCGAATCAGCATTTTGCTAAAATTGCCATTTATAATAAAGGAAGCTATGGACTTATTACCAGAGTAGGCAAATTCGGGTGCGCACCATCGGCGCAGCTTACAAATGGACTCTCGCATGTGAAACACTAGTCAGTATCCAATAGTTGAGGGTAGGTTTCCACGGCCGTAGTCCATTATAGAAACGTCTTTCGGATGTTGACTGACTGGTGAAAGACTGGAGTTGTTGCCTCTTGCACCTTATTATATATTCCATTTTTGTTCCATTTTGCTGATCTATAACAGTTTGACGTTGATGTTTTAGCCAGGAGCAGCCACAACTAGCTGAGGATGATACGAGCATCGATAGAAAATAAAGAATACCAACAACTTCAATCGCGAAGATGGATACAAGATCATAGTAAGACGTAAAAGTTAGTACTACGGAGTCGTCAACGGAACGGAACGATTATAGATCAGCAAAGCGGAACAGAAATGGCATATATAACGAGGAGCAAGAGACAACAACACCGGTGCTTAGAAATGTTTTGAAGAAACTAAGAGCATGATCACTTTAAAAGTAATAGCTACCACCAAGAACTACGAGGAAAGACATGTAAATAGAAAAAAACAGATCGTCATCAAAGAAGAAGAGCACCACTTTAGCAACATATGAAAGAGTCTAGTACGTAGAACCGTCACGCTCAATAAGGCGGAAACTTCAGCGTTGAATGCACCAGCGGCGTATAAGAGGAGAATGTCGGTGAACGGAGAATTAGTTCAGTAATTCTGAAAAAATCGTTAGGATGAACGGCGAAACGTTCAGTGAAAGTTTTAATAAATAGCGAAACCCGGAAGAAGTTAATAGCAGTAGCAACTATGCCGGGCGTTAAAGCCTGCGAAGTGTTAAATAATTGAGTGCTTATTTAGCAAGAAACCAGTCAAAACGAACGAAAACAATTTGTCTTGGGTTGACAAATACATTAAGAATTCTGCTCTAGATTATCATTTAAATCGTGGAATTTGATGTAGGGGGGTCGATAAACCGCCCCAATCGCAATATCTATATCGGCAAGTTTTATGCTCAACAAGATTTGTTCACTAGGTTGGTGAACAGTTTCTATTTCTATTCTTCTAGAACTGAGTCTGCTCTTTAAAAATGTACGTGCACCCTTCCTTGTACTGTCGCTTGTGTCTTCTATTACCAAGACAATCGTTAATATTAATTGTTGGTATTAATACCACCATCAAGCCAAATCTCCATGACACCAACGACATGAAAGCCATTTTCCACAACACAGTCTCCCAAAATATCGAAATTATCCAATGTAGAGGATTCCATTTACATGTGTAAATACTTGGATATGAAGCTTACAACTAGCACAAATAAAAAAATATATATTAGTTAGGGCTACCTGTGTGATTAGTGTGAACAACTTAAAAGATTAATTAATTAATTATATATGTATATGTACATGATTACTTGCAAATTTCTATTAATGCCCTTATATATTCTAGAAGTTAATAGTTAAGGTATCCGATCATATCCCCCCGATTCCACTAAATAATAATATACCTACAAATTTAATTTCCTTTTACGTCTAGCGCATCCAATAAGATGATTTACGACGTAGAATATTTTATGCAAAAGCACAATCCGTTATTAGCATTATTCTCCAGAACGCGAAATTCCACTTTGCTTGTCTTCTCGTGAGAGATTTGCAAGGTCTGCGGACCGGGCCAGCGCTTTGTTATTACAGCGATGCCGACTTTTGCTAAAACATTGCTCGAATCAACATCAATTATACACAATTAGAATTCGGTTAGCTTGCACGTTGTTGCTTTTAACGGTTGCACACAACAACAGTACACAAAGGATTTATTTCGTAGCTAGCGTATTTACACACGGCGAATAAACCGAAAAATTTCGTGGATATTAATCAATTGCGGCGTTCATGGATAGATGGCGCTATATGCTTCGTTAAGCCGTTTTTTCGTTGGAGACTTCAATGATCGCAGAAGTTAGCGCAACTTCAGAAAAAAATTATGTATTAGTTTAACGAGAAGAACTTTGTTGATTTATTTTGGTTGATACGGCCGCATTTTCAGTGATTGTAATAGAAGAAACTGATATATGCCTAACACAAAGGTTAGGTTTTGAGTGTTGCAACAATGAAAAATGAATACTAAGATTTTATGAAATAATGAAAGCTCAAAAAGAATATTTGTTGTAAGAAGTGCTTAAGTTTCAAATAACAACAAATTCAATTTAATTTAACAGAAAAAATATTTAATTTCGTTGCATATTATAGTTGAACTTGCAGTTCTATGTGGTTTGCTTTATAAAGTAAGGATGTTCATTCAAACACTTAATTTTGTTTAAATTAAATAAATTCTTGCTCTAGACCAATTATTTTTGCTCAACCCTATGTTCTAGTTACAAGAAGCATACTCTAATCAGTCGAAATAATGGATCTCATTTTAAACTGCGCAAAAAGTGCGTGATGCGTCAAGTGGAAGTGATGTAACATACAATGAAAACAATAATTGTTGTTTTTCTTTACATACAATGAATTAACAAAATATTATTTTTATAGTGACGAGAATTTCGCAACAATAACCATTATGTTTCTACAAAGAAAAATATTTGTTCACCGTATTTAAATACGAAGTATTATTAGGAATTAACCGTTCCTTATTGATTCAATTTGTGCGGGATGACTTTTAATGTAAAATTACTAAATAAAGGGAAAAAGGATATTTTGTTTGGTTGTTAAGAAGGAAGTGTGATTTAGTAAATCTTAAATTTAAATTAAGAAAAGGTATTTGTTGACTGTTATTTTAACCTGGGTGAAGCTGAAGAAATTCTTAGCTAAAGTGAAAACGTATTCATTTTATTCAAATCTAAAGCATATGCTTTTAGTTATGTAATTCTAGACCTCGCCGGTAAGGCCAATTCTTTTGACGAATTCCAGAAGTCTACTTAGCGAGGTCTTCTATAAATTCTCTGGAAAGCCCCATTAAACGGAGGAAATCTAATTCAGCAGACGATAGTGCAGTGGTAAAATGTAAGCACCACTGCTTACTCCTGTTCCAAGCACAGACTGCGCTACCGCTCTTCAACGAGTCTCGTTCTATATAGATGTTCTCTTAATCAAACAAGCTCGATAAAGATGGCACTCAGAACCAAGACATACTTTCTTCGTTCGGCCCAGTTGGTAAAGTGTATTTTAGCCATGTGCTAACTAGTACCGTATCTAAGAGGGTCTGCCCAGTTGCCAGTTTAAAACATCGCCCATCTCGTTCCAACTAATGCAAGCGTGGTATTCAGATACAAGTATAATCTTGTTCCTTGAACTCAGAATATTAAGATTGTTCGGGTAGAACTTAACGACATCCTAATAATTGGAGAACGATATATGTAGTTAGGGCAATGTCGTTTATATATAAAAAATGTATTTTTGAATAAGACAGAAGGTTCCATTGAAACAATGGAAGTCGCTGGAAGTCAAGCAATAAATACCCGCTCTGAATTCAATTAGTTATTATTTAGTTATTTTGATGTTTATGTAATGTAATAATAACCTTAAAAAAATGTATGTGTAATTTCCAATTTGAACTTTTAAACTACGCCATAAATTCATTTCAAATTAAATGAGAACACTTTTACTCTTCAAAATTTAATATAAAGTCGCTTTGCATTTGCATAAACGGAAGTTTTTAAAACCTTAAGCCGAATTTATCTTCTTCATTTCATTCACCTTAAGTACTTTAGAAGAGTACTTACCTTTCTCTTAACAAACTATATATTTCAGAAACTTACGGTTTTATTCCATCGTTCATCGATCGATTAACTAATTAATTTTAAGCCGAGACCAACGGAGAAAATCTCCATTCTCCACTTAATCGCAGACAATAAAAGCGCAAAAATACGTCCGTCGAAGTGTGCTGTAAAGAAGTTACGGATGTTGTCGGAGGGGATAAAATAAAGATATTAATTTTTGGAAAAGTTCCTGAAACTTTTAATGTCGCCAACGCCCGCCTTTCCAAACGAATGCAATGAAAAGATATTCCAAGACCAGTCACAATCAGCAGCCGAGTCTTTGGGTCCGTAAGCCGACTTTGTTAAATTTAAATTCTGGTTTATTTGAATGATAATGGAATAATGGATGCCGACGCCCGTCGACTGTCTTATTCTTGCGAGGGACGCGAAAGCTGTGTGAATACCGTTGATAAGGACGGTAAGCCTGCCAGTCAACTTTACTGTATAAGCAAATAATAGCGGCAGTAAGACTGGTTATATATAACTGAAAGCTCTCCCTGCCTTCTGTTCCGACGTGGGAGATGAGTTTTGTGCACCAAATGTCCATCGCTGCTAACATTCAAAATGTCGCGAATCGAGACTGAAGTGGCGAAGCGATTCTGTCACCTTGATTTATAATACCGTAAAACTGATTCCTTCGTCATAATAAACTTTGGTATTTAAGCCTTGGCACGTAGAAATCGAACGTGAAAATAATCCAATATCAATAGTATCTGTGTAAAGTGTATGAGTTCCTTAGGCGGATTACTAGCAACGGATGATTTTCTTCTTCACATACACAAGTGCTATAGTTGCAATTCAGGATACGAAAACACATATTACACGGACCTACCTTGCTAATTAATGGATATAGAATTAATAGAATGATATATTAATCTATAATGAGTATATTGCATTAACATCCTCAAACACAATACACTTCAAATTTTTTGTAAATTATATGTAAAAGGAAAATGGAATATCTGCCTGAACCTTTTAATAGTGCTGAAATCAGCTTTCTTCTCTAATACATGCAGGTGGCGGCATTTTAAGCTTGAAAAGACTTAGAAGCTGGAAATCTTCTGTATCAATAATTCACTTTCTTAATGAACCTGTGCTTAGTATTATCTAAAGCATATTTTCATTTACTTTATTCACTAATCATAGCTGTACTGTTCGTATTGTATTGAATTCTATTCGCAATTCGTTAACTGTTGAATTGCGACATCTAACCCTTATATAGTAATGCGTAACAAGCATTGAATTTTTATTATGTGAAAGTAAGGCCTGGTGCCCGTTTGTTGTCGAAAATCCCAGCTGGAAATGGTGCACCTCTGTCCTTAATTCAATTATTCAAGATGGTACTAAATCTTCGAGACGATGTTACAAGAACGTCGCCGGTACCTTTTCTTCAAGCATGAGAATCTGCGACAGCTCAACGACATACATATGTATGTAAGTGTATCCTGAAATCTTGCTTAGCCTTTCAACAGCGCTATTTTCCGGAAATATAAAACTGGCCAGTAATTTAAGCAGAAAGTTATATACGCAAACATATGTTTGCATAATTTTAGGAAAATTGCATGTTTTATTTTATATGTAGTTATGTTAAGGTTTACTTATTTTCATGTTACGTGGGCTATTCATATGTATGAAATTCGGTACACGGATCCTTTCTGTTTTTTACGATATTCATAAGTTTTAGTATCTTTATTTTTATATAAGGAAATGTGCCCTGTATAATTTGCAAACGGAACAAATATAATGAAAACGGTGAGATCCTAAGATATGCCCACCATCTTAACTTTTGAATGATAGCAGTTAACGTTTAAGAAAAAAATGGGTCGGTTTCTATTTTTTATGAATTTCTGGTGTTGTCAGCAGTTCAATTACATTTTCAGTATCGTCGAAAGTGACGCCAATTGTTCTATTTTAAATAGAACACTTATAACTGTTTCTTTTCTTTTAATTAAACAAAAGTTATAACGACGAACAATTTATTTATAATTTTCATGAACAATTTATCATATTAAAAGAAAACATCAGAAATATGCCAGGAAATAATAACCGAAACAATAATGCTAAGCTTCCTGATGATATTGACAGAATACCCTTTATCGTTGTTGGCTGTTTCTTGAGCACTAGAGGGCGCCAAGAAATGTCGAGTTTGTCGCTTTGAAATGCTCTGGCATTAATTGTGAGGTAATAGCGATAGAGGGTAGAGTTAAAAAATACTCTCGGAACTACGCTGACGACGCTAAGTAGGCAGATGCCACCATGAGGGAGCTACCTTAGCTTTATTTTTCTTTCGTTAATTTATACTATTGTTTATCTTTTGAATATTCCTTTATCTAATAATAATAACAATGTTTATTTTTGTAGAACACAAGTAATTACGAAAAATAACGAACAATAAGTAACCTAAACAAGTAATTCTGCAATAATCACATGTTCATAATTAAACAAACAACATGAATTTGTTATAATACCTATTCACATGGAATGCAAGGCAAAGTTATAACTCCAAATAATAATCAAGTTAGGACAAACGCGCAGAAGAAAAATTAGGGATGATTTACCCCCGGACAGAAAGCTGGTGAGGCATGTGCCTATACTTTCATATGTTAACTCGCCGGATGCGTCCAGCGTTTCTTTACTGATTGCAAAGTCTGGCAAGTCGCGCACCTTCGGTGAAGAACTCATTCTACCAGTTCTAATTGAGATAATAAGCACAATGCTGCACAAACCAGCTTTCGATATTATAAGAAGAAATCCGATGAATAATAATACAGTACAAAAAAATATTGACGAAACGGCTCAGTGTCCAGAAAATTCTTTATGTGAATACTTAGCAACAGCTTTACCAGGAAACGAAGCTTTATTTTTAGCATATCTGAGACGTGTAAAAGTAGAAAATTATTATTTGCCAATTATTTAAAAACCGATACGAAGGATGAAACTGTATTTAGTTAATTAAAAAGAAATTTGGATACTTTTGAGTACTATCTTCTCGGTTGCTAAGAGTGGTGCTCCTATAATAGTAAAATGACAACGAGACTTTCTGGCACATTTAAAATAAGCTATACTCAATGTATTATCTGTACTCTTTGTCATTGATTGACACAATCTAATCTCTAATATTATTGAATGATTAGATGCTTTGCTTGCTAGTTGTCAACAATTAACGTTTTTTCATTCAAACGTCAGCTAAGGATTTAAAGGACTTGGTTATGTCCGAATCCTTTTGCAGGTACACCAATAAGCTCAGAGTTCATTCTAATACAGGGGAAACTTATGGAATTATCCACAAATAAGCTGAAATCAATGTTTCTTGTAGGACATCCGAAATTCTGGTTATAAAAACAAATACCAATTTTGTATCCAGAAGTATCCTTCCTCGTCTTCATATTTAGTAGGACATGGATCTAGTGCAGCTATAAGCCTCATCGCAAGAAAAAAAAACTCTTATTGGAAATTAATGCACCTGGAGACATATAATTGTGACATAAGCGCGTATCAGTTCACCAGGACCGCCTTTCCCACTTAAAACAATCTTTTTGTATTTAAAACAAAATTATAATTTCAATAAACCTTAGTTAGAATAGTAAACAACACAAAAGTATCGGTGACCTCTGCACAATAAAAGTTTAATTAATCAATATGGGACAGCCGTTTCGAGGATCGAAAGATCCACATTCTTAACCGGTAACCGAATGTGGATCGTTCATATCCTGAAAACAGCCATCCCGGATTTTATGAATTTAACTTTCTGTGATGCTAAGGGTACCGATACTTTTGTGTGGTTTACCACACCACGCCGCAGTCGGTGCTATCATTGTTGATCTTATTTAGTATAAAGATGGTTCGTTAATATTTTTTTACGTTACACGTACAATTTACAATTCAAGACAACAAAGCCATATTCTGTAGTTATGTTGAGTTATTTAGCTGGGTGGTTTGCAGTTAGGGATTGGTTAAAAGTAGAGCTCCGTTGGCATAAGTTTAGGAACCACCGTTGTAGATGGTCAAAATCTTTTCCTGTTTTTGAGTAAATACATCTTAAAGAAAATAAAGAATGACTGCTCACCTTGGCGTCTTATCACATGTGACGTACAGGCAATTTGAATAAATTCTTTCGAAGCTTAATAACTATCTAGTACTATTTATTTCCGACCTTGTATATGTTTTTGTTAGGAAATGGCAACTTAAAATATGCAACAGGCGCTCTTCGCAGACAAAGCGTAAAATGTTTAGAGATTAATGGCGACATTTTTATATAGTTAAAAAACAGTGTGATTAAGAAATGTTAATGTATATATTTTTTTATTTGTAATTATTTTACAACTTGAAAACAAATGAAAATTAAATAAGAACATGATTTCTTTTACATTATCTTCACACGTATAACATACTCCGGAAGTTTGGTCCATTCCTCTTATATAAAACAATATTTAACAAAAAAATCCGATCACGTCCACTCTTTTGGAAGTAATTAATAGATATTATTGTATTTTTATTTCTTAATTCCCATCATACGTATTAATTGTAAGTGATAATCTATTCAAATAACTTGTTTTAAGTGCCAGTATCCTAACTAACCAGTTACCTTATGTAATGTTGATGTATAAACCAACTATTGAGAGTTTAATCGCTATTCGAAATTATCTCCTGTACCGGCATAAATCCGAGTATCAATTACAACCGTAAAGACTACCATAAACTATCCCTCTTAATTATATCTTCCTTATTACGGCGTGTATGCATTAACCTCTAAGTTCCACTCAAGACGATGACCTGAAACGAGCTGTTAAAGGAAGGTTACCGCAGATTAGCTCCTAAATTGTCATGTGGAGGGGTTTGCAAATAGTTAAGGAGTAAACTCGTAGAGGGCGACACTTTCCATTGCGCATTGATTTTGATGAAGCTTACATTTGATTGTTATGGAGAATTTAAAATTCAGAAGTAATAATATGTATTATTTACGTTTGGTAGAATATGAGTGGCTACTATGTGCAGAAGTGCTTATGCATGTATTTATCGACTATAAATTGGAAATATAAATTGAGAATAACCTAAAGATATTCTTGTGAGCGAATGTTTATCATAAATATATTTCTAACATATTTTTTTATGTTGCAGTATATTTTATCTTAAATTGACAAAATGGTTACTTATGCAGGAAATCAAAGATGAATCAGTAAAGTTGCGTCAGCTTGTGTATCGGTTGTGCATTAAATTGAGTAAGTTTAGCATTTCAAACTGTCTACAGGACGCTGGACTTATGGAACTCTACGAAAGAACAAAGTAAAGAATAAAGAAAGAAAAAACTAAGATGGATAGTAAAGATTATACATGGCAAGAAAGTAAAGGAAAACTGGATGGGGAAAACAAGAGATCGTTTGATAGAAAGAAAAAAAGAACACAGCGCAAAGAAACCAGACAATGAAGAGAAAGTAAACCAATTAATTGCATTGACATAAAAGTTGAAGGCTCAAGCTGCACGAACAGCAAAGGTAACACAACAGATAAGGAAAGAGTAACAGTAAAGTGGAAAGGAGAACAAAAGAAAGAAAATTAAAAAATGAATAAAACAATTAGAGAAATCAAGCCAATAGCATCGTCATGTATGGTCAATCGTCTAAAAATCAACAAATTTCATAAAGAACCAGTTGAGAGTCACAATGTTAGCAGAGTCAGTTTATAAATTAGCGGAGAACGAAAGTTGATTGGTAAAAACAGTGAGAATGATAAAGTTGGTGAGTGTTGGATGGTATTATTGAGTGGTATATTGACCAAGGGCAAGAGCAACATCCGATAAAAGGCGCAAGGGGAGAATAACATCGACAATGAAAACAAAGCAATGGAGAGAAAAATAGAGAGAAACCCGGTTTTATATTAAAATTAATATGTGAAAAACTATGAAACTGCCTGTTACATGCTGATTTGAATAGGTGATAAAGCTAATTTTTCTTGTAACTTGTCCAATTCCCACAAATATAATATAATTCTTTGTGACAGCACTAACTTTGTTTATTTTTTTTTTTTTCAATGAACTGCATATGAAGTGTATTTCACATCCTTTAATAAATATCCAGTGGCAAGGTCGGAAGAAAAAAAATAATTACATCCAGCTCCGTTAAAAGCAATAATTAATGGTAGGCTGTTTCACTTTATCCGATATTTATATGTATTCAAGTTGGTTAACTTTTATCCGTCTGTCTTCATCATAGTAATCTCGTTAATTACTGGAGATGGTATATAGGTAGGTTTAAATTTGGCTTAAAATTGCTGTTTTGTGTCTGTAATGGATACAAAAAAAATGTCCGAAACACATCCGAGATTAAAAGAAAAAGGAAAAAGCTAACTTTTGGCTTTTACCCCTCGCACCATTATTTGACCATACATAAGAAGAACTGATTTTCAGTGACGTTTTCAATTTTCTATGGAATAGTGCACTAGAAATAAACATTTCAGTTCCCTCTGAGTATCATCAATTTTCATAATTTTTATCGGGGTACGTTAGATTTTGAGACTCTCGGAAAGAGCTATTTCTTTCGATTCCAACCATAGATAACGCGCTGACAAAACATTTTGATATTATGCTCCAATTGATGAAGAACACATTCAAAGACTAAATAAGACAGCCGCGAGATTTCAAACTGTTAAACCTCTAAATCATCATTCACTAGTGATAGGAGAGTATCGTACAGCACCGAAGAGAAACGAGATATGTTAAGTATTTTTTATTCTCTGAAACGAGGTACAATAGTGAGTGTAAGATATTAAAATTGTGTCCAGAACAACAACCACACTGTACCGTTTTTCTAGATTTTGATTTGAATGAAAATCAACGAGATATTTTACAAATGATGCAGCCCTTGTTTTGATTATGCTTTGGCGTCAGAACTTCGACTTCGTTTGTTTAATCTGCTTCAACAGCCAATAATTACAAACATCTGTCTAGTCTCAACTCAATAGTCGTTCACATTTTAGTAAACTTTCCGATGTTATGGCTAATGGCTATAGTTACAAACGTTCACCACTAACCAAACTGGTAGGTCTGTCTAACATTTTACTCTAACAAGTGATTGTGTAAAGTCCCTACAAGCAACGTTTACCTCGACTTTGATTTGCGTATCCTGTTAAATACAAGCAGTTAATGACGACTCGGTACTAGACTTTTCTCCATTTTTATAGAAACACTCGAACATAACGACTAATAATTCAGCATCCAACATGATTCAAATTTCCAAAAGTAGTCTTCAACGCATGCGCAATTGTGTAAACCAGAACATTTTTGATGAGGAACGCTATCCTGATGATGCTAAGACTGAAACTTTTCATACTATTCTCGTAATTCAATGTGAACAATTTTATATGATTACGTAAAAGCAAGGCATTTATGAGATTGAAGGTTATTATTCCATTACAAATAAGAATAGATTTTTATCAACGCTCGCCTGCAACATAATAACTCTTCCAATAAGCTTCCATCGCTGAGGCGGTTTAAGGCAATTACGCTGATTTCCTTGTTTAGTAATATAGTATCCAATTGTAACGTAATATTTCTGGCGTTTGCAATTATGAATGCAAATTTCCTTCCACGGTGCGCAATAAAATTTCTTTCAAACATGAATCTTTAAAGGAATAAACAATCTAGAAAAGTTACCAACGGGAATTTTTAATAACAGCGGAATTGTTTTAAAAGCATGAATCCACCAGCAAAAGAAATGCTTTTCGCGTGGAACGGGCAGTTCCCAAACCATTTAATATCGCCCTATCACGGCATTAACCAGATTAATTTCGGAAACGTCTAACCAGAATCACCTAAAATTGGGGTTATTACATGGACGGTTGTAATGCAAATTACAGCGACCGCTGCTGTTTTCCGAATGCAAAGGCCTACCTATATTCAGACCGATCAAGTGCCCGGTTCGCGAAATGAATGTGTTTGAAAAGTGCCTTAAATACTAATTACTTTTGCCTGCTAATTGGAGTAAATTGTTTTCTTAATAAAAAAAAATGGGAATTTCTTTAATGGTTTGCCTTAATTGGCGTTTATGCGGTAGACTTCTGGTGTTTCGTTTCACTGTTTGCTGCTTCTGAAAGGCTTAATTATATTTCCCAATTCGTTTTCATGTTTCTCATTGATGGAAGCTCTTCCCTCTTCCACAATTCCATGGAAAACGAGGTATTTTTCTTTGTACTTGCATAATATACATAGCGTGTTCACTTAGCACGTTGGCGCTTTTCTTGAACAATTTAGGGAAATATGTTGGAATAAAAAATATTCGGAGATAAGTTTTGCATAATATATATATAACATCCAAGTGTATAGGATGTATAGGTATAAGTGTATCTTCAATATTTCTTACATCCATATACATCCATTACATAATTCAGATAGTTTGAAATTTTTGCAAAGTGCCGCTGTTTCTATAACAAATGATAGCCTAAACGTCTTGAACACTAGAGCTACAGTTTGCTGTTGTAGTTTTGAGCAATACATCAAAGAATTTTTTATATCATGATTGATATGAAATCTAGTGATTTCATAAGTTTGTCGTTGATTTTATTACTCGGGGGTTTTCAATGTGGCTGATCAGAAGTCTGCAGTCAAAATATCTTGGTAGGAAAGCATATTGAAGGAAACTTCTTTAAATAAAATTTATAGTGATCAAAAGTAAGAGTGTTAATTTCAAGATTTTAAACAGACGCATATTTGATCGCATAATTTGGTCGTCGTAGATGAAATGTTTTTGTAAAAACGATTTAAACTAGATATTAGATTATAACGACTAATGTTCGCGAAATACTACTTGAAATTGAAATTGATATATTTTGATCAGGGAAGGTCGGATTGAAACAAATGAAAATGGATTCGAGGAGGAAAACTACTGCTAGATGATAGCATAAGCAACAATGAGCAAAGAATACGCTGTTCTTATAACATGTCCTCAATTATCATAGAAAACCATCTTAAATATTAATATGTGTTTCTATATAATGTATAATATATAAAAATACATTTTCATAAATTTTCGAGTCGTGCGAAAATTTATTGCCAAATATCTAAATACTTTATTTGCACTCCAACAGAACAATAAAGTATGTTGTTTGAACCGTAGGCTAAAGTCAAACAAGTTTAATATAAAAATTTTCAATATTTTCAAAGTTATAGCGGATATTAAGCCTAATATCCGCTCTGTAGCCACAGAGATTTGATAACAAACAACAGTTATTCATCATTTTCCAAGAATTTTATGTAACAGATTTTATAAATTCCTGAATTAATCAATAAACCTTCTTCGTTGCATTAATAAATGTATATTATTTTGATATTTTGTTATAGTAAATAAAGGGTAATGTAGCTTTTATTATCAGTTTGCGAGGATACTCAAAAGCATAAGAAAAACGCAATACCCAAAAGTCAACTAAAGAGTAAGAAAACAGTAAATGAAGTAATTTATTTTAGCTCGAAAGTGATTCAACAAAACTATATATAATTTCAAGTGCAAGCGGATACTGAATATTAACAAGAGCATCTATGATTTTCTGCTTAACAGCTACTATTTTCCAAGCTAGTTCCTCCCGGAAAACTTCCGTATATTAATCAAAAATGTAAACATTCAACACGTTGAAGTAATTTCATTAGTTCGTTGGAGGAAGCACGAATAGTATTAATCAAGCCATCGCTATAATTGGAAGTGTAAAAGTGAAGTTATTAGTCAATTGTTAAGACGGCTCCTATGAGAAATTTACATTTTGTTGTCGACAGATTTCAGTAATTCTATTGTACGCAGCAGCAACCTATGTGTTTCTGTGATATTTGAAAGCATCTGACAGTTTGCAATTAAATTTAAAACAGTAAGCGGATGGAAAAAAAACATTAGAAATTGACAGATTTCATTGTAGACCACTACAGGGGTCTTATCATATAAATAAGATGGACATTTGTTAAATAAAAATGGAATATTTATAATAAATAAAAATGGAAAAAATGGAATGTAATGGAAAATACAGGTCTGCAGCTCCTATTTATTGTGCATGTTCAACTAGTCTAACTCGCTCATTCTAAAAGAGACATAATATTTTCTCCATCCAAAGAGGAAAGGCGTACAAAAGTTCTGATATTTTGAATCCTTTAGACCACAGTTGAATTAATTTTACATTGTGTTTCAACAAAAGCGAATAAAAATGAGGAAAGTTAATTGGCTTCGACGGTTCGACGACATCAAAACAACAAAGGAAACAAGATGATTTCGTATAGAACATTTCGTGTATCAATCAGTGACAAGCAGGAGCCGTCTGTTTCGAATGGGAATTTTCAATTTGTTGCCGTATTAATGGAAACGATGAAGAACAAGACGATATTTAGAGCCGCAAGGGTAAGACAAGGAGCGTATATGAAAAATACGTCGGAGATCCTAATGCGCGCATGTTTCAGGAAAGCGGGAACATTTAGGAAACGTAAAACTAATTCGGGTGTAAAGCAGAACCATTATTGTGACACGCTGTTTCATTAAAGCTCTGATGTGCAACCAATATATATTTAATATTGCATAGTAAGTATATAAGGAAAAATATTGACACTAGATCGTGCTGGGTTTGAAAGGATTTTAGTTTGAATAAATTTGTTTCAGCTAACGCACATAATAGCCATTGTTTATCCGTCTACTTGTGATATACCATATAATAATAGTTTACGTGGATCTTATTACCAAACAGGCCTACATTTCAGGCGACTGGTATTGCTAACCGCACAAGGATAAAACCGAAATATGGATAGTTCATGCAAATAGACATATGTAGGTAATATGTATTTTGATATGGATAGCGAAAAGAAGGTAATCGGTGGAACGTTGAAGGAATCTTACGATTAAAATCTAAGCAACTTTTTTAGGGCTATGGAGGTTCTATGAAGCTTAACAGACAAGCTGAGAAAATTTCTTTCTAACTATTCGCGTCTTATGAACATAATTCCAATTAGCACATTTCTATAAACATTTAATTTGAAGTCAATATTATAGTATCAATTTGTATACATAATACGTAAAGGTATTCACAACATCCACGGATATTATTTACGCGCCGCAAATTTAATGCCATTAAATAGCATCAGCGAAATTTCAATTTATTAACAAGGAACTTAATTAATCAATCTTATTAGCTTCCCGCTTATTTTGACAACACAAGGCTTACCGTGTTGTCCTTCGATCGAAATGAGACTTATTAATTTCTAAATTCAATTACTTACTTCTCTTCCACGAATTCGCGTAAGATCGACGAAACAATATTAATACAAACAATGGCGTCCATTTGCAGAGAATTCTCGCTTTTTGGGGTCTTCTTTACGCTCATTCTTCTGGAATGCCTTCATTTGCCGGCACGATTTAATTGAACGCGGTATGTAATACCTCATCCGAGAAATGTTTATATTTTGGAACGCTACAATTTCTATTATTAGATATTAATTAATTAAATCAGTCATGATTAGAATTCTATTCTCCCTCTCTGTTTCTCTACAGGTAGAGTTGATGATGCCTTTGTAATAAAGAATAGATATTTTGGAAGTTTGCAAAATATTTTCATCAAGAAATGTTTACAAGCAATTTAGCTCTATTTTATTAGTAGACTGATTTTTTTATTTCATTCATATGAAATTCCTTTCATATGAAAGGAATTTCATAGTTATTGTAGCTGGGAATTTCAACAAGGCACGACTAAAAGAAAAAGACTAAAAGAAGCTTCGGTTTCACATACACACCCTAAACCAAATACATTCGAACAATATGGAATGATAGACGAAAAGGTCTCTTAACATTGTAGTACATGATAAGGGAACCTTTGAATAAATTTACTTAGTTCACTTAGACAAAAAGGGGACGTCATCATGCTTAGCTCTGTTTGAATAAATCAAACAGAATTAAGTATGATGACGTCTCCTTTTGTCTCTCCTTTTGTCTAACTAGTTTTGAAAGTGTTTGCGCGTTCCTAATCAATTTAAGGTTTGTCACTTTTTACCATATTTGGCTTTGCACTTTTTTAACCAGAATGGAACGAGATAATCGATAAGCATTCTTCTTAATCGCCGATTGACGCGATCATGCAATTACAGGAGAAACGTTCAGCTATATGAAAAATTCCGAAGATTTCTCTTAAGTTCTTAAACAACTTGAACTATCCAGAAACGATATATTAGCTAATTTAGATGTTGAATCTCTACCAACATATCAGTAGAAGTATCGATTGGTATCGATTCCATACTATTAGGGAAACTTGTTCCATGAGAAATGCAGGAAGATTTAATTAAGCTAAACGTTTTCCGTGTTCGAACCGTGTCATATCGTTAAAAATAATAATAATAATAATAATAAACTCGACGTTTCCCCCACAATCATATGGGGCTTCCTCAGGGCTTTTCCTGAGGAAGCCCCATATTACTGTTTAAACCTATTAAATTGCTGTATAATTCGCAGGTAGTTTTTTATACGTATACAAGTTGCCAATTACAAAATAAAAATAGAAGAATTCAAAAGGTTTACTCCCGCTATACATCGCAATATGTTTTTCTGACATACAAGTATTTCCCTGTCTCATAAACACAACATCAGGTCAAGCACAAAGGTAATGCCATGACATTCAATGGCGTGTAGAAATTTCAATTAAATTATAAAAGATTTTTTCTTTTAACTTTTTTTAGCTATTGTTTTAAAGACAAAAAAATTAGATGTAACCAAATTAGTCAATTATAAGAGCAAAGTAAGTAAAAGAAGATTTTAGAAGGATTGAAAATTATTTTTTATACTAACGCCTAATGAAGTAATTAGATTAAGTTGAAAATGTAAAAAAAAGCAATACAACTGCGCGCACTACATTGTAAGATTATAACAGAACTTATAGGGATTTGTTATGCTAACATTAAATTAAATAAATAAAAATTAAATTGTAAAAGTACGTCACAAATAAACTAAAAAACGTTGTACAATAAAGTTCTTTTTAAGAATACTGTTGCATTGTTAGCGATAAGGCAAAATTATGGACTGTGGTATCTATGGATGAATGATTAATTCTGATGTAGGATAATTATCGAAGCTAACAACTTAAGTACTCATGTACTCAAAGAACTAACGTTTTCTGTAAAATTAATGTCATCCTTCAAGGAAAATAAGGAACAATGGTGTTGATTCAAATATGAATTGAACATACAGAGAGGAACTTCCAGTCAACTTCAGTTGTTGGAGATTTCTAAACTTTCTACGTAATTAAGGAATAATCATTTGTTAGCTGTGCGTACTGTTCTGAAACCTGTACTTATATCAAAGATAATACCCTTATCCACGAGATGTCTTGCAAAATGTGAAATACCACAGGAGTCTGGTTGGATGCATCGTAAATGTTCTTTTATGCGGTTTTCAAAATCTTGAAATGTTCTGCCAAAATAATTACAACTATAATCCTTACAAATAAGCATATAAACTCCTCTTTTTAATCTGATCATCGTTATTTTCTTGTATGTTTCGCACAGGATATATGGGTCTAAACGACACATGGGAATCATCCCTAAATAGAGACCGTATTTTATTCGTAAACCTGTAGAAACGAGTACTTTCGCAGTAGCGTACGTCTCAGTTACTATCAATATTAAGAATAATGTATGTAATTATTTACTATGTTAGTGTGAAAATACGTTGGTGCATTTAGAAAATGAGCGTTCTGCGTCTAATGATTGTCTATAAGCACTATAAGTTGAAAATCGGGATTCCTATTTCCAAAGATTGAAAAAGAGAGCCTACGCTTAACTAATTTATCGTTTGTTAACATTCCTACATTGTCTGTTAGATTTCCTAACGAGATTTTGATGTCATCTACTATATTTAGCGTTGCATTTAATGATAGTTTGGTGTTTTATAATTTGGAAATAGTATCTAAAAGAATTGAATAATTTTCGGAAATTTGCTCTACTTAAATATGGATTTCGGTATCTCAAACCAGTTGCCGACTTACTGAAATTGCTTGGGCTTCTTGAAGATTTAAATTTAAAATACAAGGTTTAATAAGGTGCAAATATTCCTCATAATATAAAGCAGCTTCAAGCCACGTTTCTGATCTCATCAATGCCGACTTAGGTTTTTTAATTAATCTACTTTTGAATAACCGTTAAATTCAGGCACAAGATGACACGCATGAAACAACCAAGTAACTGAGGATGAGTTTATTTTAGTAACTTTCCAACTTTAACCATGTTTAGACCCACATCTGCAACCAGCATTACAAGTTGGGTTACCGATGTATTGAACTTCGCAAAGGTATTTATTTCAGTTTCTACTATCGTTTCCGCGACTTCTATAATATTGTACTACGCAAAAAAAGAAGCACGGATGCCACATCGTTTTTAAAGTGCGCACTAACACTCCTAAAATTCCCTCTAGAATCCGTTGTTTCATCCACCGTCCGCCATATATTTTAATTTTTTAACTCCGTCTTGATTAGTCATATAGAAATTTATATTGCTGTATATCACGTTAATCAGGTGCTGTTTGCTAGTAACATATGCTTTACAAACAAAAGTACTGTACGATACTGTCGCAAATGGGTTAAGATGTCACTCGTCGAAGATAACAAAGCACGTCGTCGATTCGCCATCATCAATCCAACCTGTTATTCATGCATAATACTAGCCGTACGCGTATGAGTCCCGAAGTCGGGTATGTCGGACCGCTTTCGAAATATATCATCGCCGCCACTGGTTTCTGCAGGGTTAATAATAGGTCAATCTTTAAATTAATTACAAAATCGGTTAACGGAAAACAGAATGTATCAGCGAAATTGACTTCGTTAGTATTCCAATTATTTCACGTTCACTTAAACTTGTTATTGTCTATGTTAATACTAACAATTACTAACAAGTACTAACAAAAATTCCATAAGTGAAATATTAATGTCGAGTATTCGATGTTCATAATAACAAACCACTACAAATGAAATGCATTCATCTGTCATAAGTTTGATAGTTGAATATATAAATTTTAATTTTTAACCATAATGTGTAGCTTTAGTGTGGTATCAGGGTTCATTATTGCGGGATATATTAAAAATTCAACGGATAATTAGCACTATTACCTGCGTAGGAGGATAACAGAGTTTATCATTTCGAAGATTATCCTTGCAAACTTAACGGTTGTAATTGATTCTAGGTACTGCCATATAAATATTTCAGGGCATTAATAAAACATATCAATTAGGCACCTCGTAAATACTCAATAAGCATTTCTAGGGATTTCGTTACGTATGTGTGTGTATACTGGTCTTCTATATATATTTAGTACAGCGATTTCGGAACTTAGTGACGCCTAAGGAGATGATCAAATGGGGAAAGATTTGCAGTTTTGCAAGATTATCTTACTTACTTTTTCTTCATGTCGTAGTTAACTAGATAATTCGAAAGAATCTATTTTCTTTGATCAAGCTAAATGCGCATATTCCCATTGTTCTTATTTTTAAAGAAAAAAAATTGAGGAAAAAGCTGTAGGTAATTATAGCCTCAACGAAGCAGGTATGAGTATATAGGAAGGTATTCAGCTTTTGGTCGGGTGTAGAAGAAACGAGATTTCTTTATTCAATTATCCAATATTTCCTTATTAAGGACTTTATCAAGAGTATTAATTACAATTTCCGCAAATGTAAAAAGTTGGCGACTTAAATTTAACATTTTAAACAAGTAAAATGAAATTGTAAAAACTTAATGTTGTGTTTAAAACGAAAAGGGAGGAAAAAACGTGAGAAGTAATCTGAGTAAAAAATAGTCCTGTCAAGCTGTCAATACGAACTATTCTGTTGAGAATTCTAGTTGTCTACAGTCTCATAAAAGACGTCCCTTTGTAGTGCTTTCAATGGAGTGAAACTTAACATGATTGTGCTAAAAATCGAAAGAATTAGGGACGTTTTTTATTCCGTCATGAAGGTTAACTCCATTTTTGTCCTGAAAATAATTGTTATTGTCAGATAAAGGAAGAAATGAAGAAAAACACAGAAACAAAATGCGATAAGGTAAATTACATGAAAAGTCCTCCATTACCGTCGATAAATAACAGCACAAGAAGGTAGAAATATATTATGGCAGGATAGTTCTAACAAAAGTGTGAAAGTCTGATGGTTACAATGGTAATTACGCATACTGGTTGTGAAAAATAATTTATTGAGAATACAGGCCAATTATTTGCATCGAAATCACAAAATATCGTGGCGAAATGAGTAACATTAAATATATCGCTTGGTTAAAAACTGATTTGGACAAGAACTGAACCATATCGTAATATATTGCAGAGCTGAGAAAAATGAACTTTTCAGGGATTATAATAATTGAAATATTAAATTAGTCGGATCCAACAAAAATTTTTAATTTTACTTTATTGATTTAAATCAAATTAAACAACTTTTTAACAACAGATATAATTTTAATTAAACTCCAGGAATGTCACCTTCGTACCTTGATTTGTCAAATTATCGACTCTGTATAAAATCTTCATCAGGATGTGTAGGCATTAATTATATTATAAATGATAGACTCATGCGATTTCTGGCATCTTCAAATGTAACATTCTTTCCAGCGTGGTTTTCTTGAGATAAGAAGGGTTAACACGGCTCTTGCGGATTTTATAAATAAAATATTAAGCTCAATAGATAAAAAACTCGGTTATGAGACTTTTTATCGATATGATAAAAACATTTGACTGTGTTGGCCACTCTGTTTTGTTCCGTTATGTGGCTAGAGGTAGTGTTCTAAGTTCTTTCAAATAACAGGTTGCAAATAGTAATTATTAATGATATATAATGAAATAATTGTAATGTTAAGTCGGAAGTCCCACAGGAACCTGTGTTGGGACCAACGGCGTTTATTGTCTTTATGAATGATCTATGTTGCTTTCTTTATTATGGAGTGAAATTACCCTAACATGCTGATGACTCAAACTTTCTGATATGCTGAATATTGTCACCCTATGAAATAAGTTATTCAGTTGCTATTTTGCGTTACGAATAATGAACCAAGTATTTGGCGTTGATGTGTTGATGGTAGTACATTTTTCTTGTTTTCAAGGCCAGATTCGGAATGGTGTTGTTCACTTGTTCATTAGGGGACAAAGGCGACCCATCAGAATAACATCGGAATTAAATTCTCTATAAATGTGCAGCCAAGCTTTCTGAAATTTTTAATTCAACCTATTCATCATATCAGCAGGATCTTACGTATAAATATTGTAATGCCTTTTCCATTTTTTATACAGCCGCTATTATTATTCCGATCAAGAATTCTCCTCAACAAACAAAGTAATTTTGCTGCTTTTGTAAGGTTATCTTGTTATCTTTTTATAGAATTTTATCTATATCGATGAGTTCTTTCTACTTTTTAAAGGTTTATCCGTATCCGTGTTATACCTTAACAACGTATCCAATCTAATTAAAAAAAAGTAAACAACGTGCTCCAATTTCAATTTCGGCAGTCTAGAACGATTTAAAAATAAAATCTCCTGAAGACAAAAAAAAGTGTTTGTCTTCACACACTTTGTTGTGTGAAGAAAAACCTCCTAAAAACGACCTCCTAAAACATTTATTAAACGTCCCTCGTATCGTTTAAAGTAACAGCAGCTACAGCGGACTGCATGTTTTAGAAATCCGCTCATCTATATTTAAAACAGTACTACTTATACGGCGATGGATCTTACGGCCGCTAATAACTTCGTATTATGCTGCATTTTTCGAAGCTTTGCGTGAAAAGGTGAGTTGAAACGGTGGTCAGCGGCGAGAAGGTTGAGAACGGCGGCGGCGCTGGGGTTGCGTTATTTAAGCGGCCCCGTCGATGCTGATGAATATTTAACGACATCCTATTTGCCGAAACTGCGGCTCCCATATTACCCGGCCATCTATTAACGAAATTTTCTTTTCCGCCGTTGCGTCTGCTAGAGCGGCCAACGGTTCGAAGCGTTCGGCGGTTAGGACTGACCGGCTTTTGTAATTTTTACGACCCCGGATTGCGATATACACTACTGTTCACAAGTTCGAAAGTTTTAGTCGGTATAAAATTGTATTGTATGTAAATGGTACGGTTCAATATTGCTTTTACTTTGTTGTTGAGGGTATTCTCCTTTGTTGTGCTGACCATATAAAATATATTTTTAGTTAAAGAATACCAATATATTAAAATCAAAAAACGTTATTTATGTTTCGTTGTTATATTTGTATAAACATTGCGTAAACTAAATTTTATAATAAAATAATGCATGGAGCTGTTTTTTACCGTTGTTTTCATACAACCCTAATTAAAGAAATTGAAAGAAATTAGGTCTGAAGATTTGGCTGGCTATGCTCAAAGTTCTAACTTTCTCATTACATTAAACATTCGCGTTCACTGATCATTTGTAATTAGTTTAAGCGAGAATGCCAAACTTATTCATTCTTCTGTTATCTTATTTTACTATTACTACGATTTTACGATTTTTTTAATGACTCGGAAGCCAGCGAATTTAGTTATATCTTTTCAGCTGAATTTGTGGATATTCTCAAGAATACGGGTTGCAATTCACAATTTTTTTTAATTGAATATATTAAAATCTTATTTGAGTACTTGGAACACTCTGTATAACCTTTTTACATGTATTTGTAGCAACAAAGAAGCGTTTATGTTAGTAATAGAAAGTTCAAGCATGGTTTGATGATGTTTAAATTAAACTTTGCGTTTATCAAATCTTCCAAAGCAAATCTAATATGTCCCGGGACAGTATATCCTAAATCCACAGTATATCGTTGAAATTGTCTCTTCAAATGTAATATATAATATGCATGGTATATTTGAAATAAGAAACTTAATATATGATCCCGACTTAATGAAAGCACCCTAAAAAGTTGAAAATATTTTTGGGAAGTATATTAGTATCCATAATATGACCCATCAAAAATTCAAACCGATATTTTTATTATTTCCAGAGGTACATACTTATAATACTCCATCGTCATCAATAATCCTGTACGTTGGGACAGATCGTGACTTTTCAGAAATTTGAGTGGTTTGATGAAACGATTTAAAGGATAACTTTTTCTAATTTAAAGGCATTATGTAACGATATTTTCAAAACATCTTAAAAAATACTTTTGAGATAAAAGAAAATCCTTACAAATGAATTAAAAATTATATTTTTAACAATCAAAACTGCTAATAACAAAATGTTGGAATAACTAGATATAACCATAGTTAGAAAGAAGTTAAATTTCAAGTATATATAGTGTAGATTCCTCATGGTATCGGTGGAATAATTCACGGTAAATGCAACAAAAGTAGAGAAAAATTCAGTAACACACAGACATGATTTCGTCTACCCGGCGTCATTTCAGCGTGGTTTCGAGAGTATTTTTTATCTCTCTAAGCTACTTTCGCGTTACATATATTTGGTTTTTGTTCTTTAAGCATTTTCTAATCTGTAAGAAAATTCCAAATTTAAAAAATTTATCAAGATAATATAAATGAAACTACTTCGCATATTGTACTAACATTACAACAAACCGTTTACGAGGTCATGAGTCAGCAGCGCTACTCCCTCATCTCTTCTTGACATTTCACATTGTCCACCTATCGAGTATAAGGCTCCATCTAGTGACAGAGAGCCCGATTCAGGTTAGAAAATTCTTCGTACCTCAAACCTGTATGTTCTCATATTTGGATTGCATCATTTTCAGCTATCCTAGGTAACATTATAAAAATCCTCTTGATGAGTATCACTTCTTAAAAATAAAAGTGCCGTTTTTTACCCAACGATTATTATTAGATTAATATGAGCAAGCGCAGATGTACTTTATATGTACACTGTAGCTGATTTCTAAGCTAAACAAAATTAAAATGATAAAAATAGGTAGATAGATATAAAAATTGTAGTATTTGAATTTAATTAAAATATCTGCAATATTAAAAAATTCTTTGTCTTCAGTTTTTGCTCGAATTTTAATCAATTTACTTAAACGTGTGACCATGGCAATTTTTCAAGTTGGATTACTTCCTTGAATTTCGCAGCACTTCTTTAACCATTTATGAGTTTCAAAAGTAGATAAATGATGTGTTCCTCTAAAAATGTATCAATTAATTTTAGTTCCTCTTAATGTAAATCAAAAAACCATTTGTATATTATCTTCTGAGTTATTGCAGCAAATCAACCAATGAACTCCTGAATATTTTATTAAGTGAAATAAGCTTTCCGTGTGTATCCTCGGTTGATACATGAACATTATTTTAAATATCAACATTTTGTTGGCAGCATTTAATATTTGGTCTGCTATTGCATAACATTATTAATAAACGTCTAGCAAGTGAAGGGTATTAATAAAGTAACATGGTGAAGTATAACACATGAATAGAGAGGGCAAAGGTGGATGAAGTTATTACTTTTTTGCAGTGACTAGACAGACCCGTGTCTTGCCGACTCTTGGGGACACCAGTAGGCAACACGAATCCATTTTCATTAGGCGAGTAAGCACGAGTTTATCTAGTTGCTACAAAAAAGGAATAATTTCACCTGCCTTTGTCATCTCTACACGTTAATTTTACATATTTCCATAGCCTCAAATCCATTAATTCGATTGTAGTAACTTACGCTAAACTTAATTGCGTATGGCTAATCAGGTGACGGCAACGAATAAGCCAGCTCTGATTTTGAGAAGTTGCAATACATTTCTATAATTAACATTGTAGTCTTTGAAACTTACGACCGGTGACCAAAACTATAAAACATAGAATTAATCATAATCAATGTGATAGTTACCAAGCTAGATAAAATGCACAATGAGCCAACAAGCTTACGTTCAGCATCTCTCTCTGCTCACCTCACTCTGCCTCGTATGCATTAAGTATGCGCTGATTTCAAAGATGATGCTGATATATCAATTCCAAAAAATCGCTCAGTACCCAACGTCTTACCAACTAGGGAATGGCGATATATATTGTAATGTTCTTGCGTGATTAATTTAAACAAATTTTGGAGATTTTTACAAATGTCAGAAATTTACTAAAATTAGGGACCGTGAATCCGGAAATGTCCTAGGCACTTTTTCGGCAAATGTGTTTTGCTGGAGGATAGTTATAAAACGAAAATCAAGAAATTAAATAACTACTAGCCTTAAATTTTGTCGCTTTCTTCTAAATAAACACAATGTTTATACCATTTTTTCAATATTATATTCTTCAGATGCACTTTCGATTAGCTTTTAACATTAAATAGTGAATTGGAACTAAGAAAATTGGAGGAACTACTCAAGATAATATGTCTGAATGATATATCTACCTAAAGTCACAAATAATAATTAATCATTGTTAGCTTTCGTTGCCAAGGGTATTGTTTCATTGACACCTATGGTAATTCTGTGTGTTCGTGTTCTGTTCCGTTTATTACTCTTGTACAACTAACGTGTTGTTGATGATGTTACCTTGTGAGAAAGAGAATGATTGATATATGTAGTTAACATATTCTTCCCCACGCTTGTCGTTGGCTGGACTTATATTAACTTTACCAATTTTACGCCTCAAAGATATTTGGCTCAAAACAGGAATCGTTCTATAAGGATCGGGTTGCCTACTACCAGGTGGGCGCTGTACCCGAGAGGTGTACAATATGAATTTAGTAAAGAAGAAATGACTACGGCGCTGATGACAATTAACCTCGTTGTTTTTAATAACATTAGAATATGTATACATACAAGATTGATATGAAAACCATGTCAATTGTCGTCGGGCATACGACTGAGTACCGATTGTGATACACAGGTACTGTTGCTAAATTATTCCAATGTTCCGCTGTCCACTAACCAGTAAGTAGTTCGCTTATCTGATGAACACCGGTGTTGAAAAATTTAGTTATGTCGCAAAAACTAAGAAAACCACATTTCAACGATGGGAAATAATATACGTCTATTAATAGTATAATATACTCAAGCTCAAATTTTGCGGGAATATGTCAGGGCATCATTATACATTATTGCTAGCAAAATTACGAACGATGGTGTAAGAATACGCGGATGTTTGAATATTCGATAGGACGGCTGGATAGCTCGTAAAAGAAATAAAGTTTGCGGCACGCAAGCGTCGTGAAAACAGCACGCTTCAGCCAAATAGAGTTAAACCGGAGTTCGAACAGTCGAAATGCGGACGTTGAACGTCACTGTGCAGTCTCATGGTGCGTGATCGGTCGCTTATGATGTTCGCGGTGTTCGTCGTCGCACTTGCATACTCTTACGTTTCTGCCAAAATATTAGGTAGGAATACTTATGATTTTAAACACCATATTTATTCTTTTAGAAGTACTTTTTTGTTAAGGCTATAACGTATTTCACTTCATCGCTCCTCTGAACAAACTTTGAAGCTAAAAGTTAAGTTGGCGAAAGCTATTAATAAACAAATAAAATTTCGAGAAGTTTATTGCTTCGATGTTAACGTTATTTAAGTATCTACAACATGTGGGGTTGCTATCAGCATTAGCAGCTAACTTTATGTAACTTCGCAACTTTTACTTCATATTTTACGGCTCATTTGCGCTCGAAGTTTTGCAAATAGCTTCTTGATTTAAGTTGAAGTTAAATACTACAGGAGCAACATTTAGGTTTTCAGTATCCTTTGCTAAAATTATTTAATCAGCTCTTCTTTAATTTTATCAATATTTCAAATGAAGACGCGATAATACTTGAAAAAATTCAAGTTACTCTATTTAGGTGTGCGAATTCCAATGCTGGTAAGTAAAACCTAGTATTTAAGTAATTTCGCTAATTTAAATATAGCTCACTTGAAAGTCTTAATATACTCGATCTATTCTCACCGTATATCTTCGAAGATACCCAAATATGATATGACGCTAGTTCTGAATGACGTAAATATGCCAATTATTTTGCCGAATGTAAGCACGCTGTAAGAATTGCTGCTTGTTGTAGTTATTGTACAATGTATTCGTTTCTTAAGTACGAAAGGAAAATCAAGGTGAATGTAATTTAAAATTATTATGGGAGATTCACCGGCGCCTCCACCAATATTACTATGCAATCATACTAAATCATATGTATAATGTTTTAAATAACGAATATATATTCTTGAATGTATTAAATTTGTATTTGAAGGTTGGAAATATGTAGATGCGGAACGTATGAAGCTTAAACTTGGGTAGATTTTAAGTATAGTTGCTTTCCAGTAATATTTCAAAATAAGAGAAAAATTGTTAAATAAAATTGAAAAGAACAAAAGTTGATGTATTTACATCATATATAAACCGAAAGATCATACAACACAAAACATTAAAGTAGTTTTCTAGACAATCTGTCCTTTGAAAAAGATGACACGCGCATTAAAATGTTAAGAGCCAAACATGTTCAAAAAAAATTTCTGATTCAAGTAAAGGAATTTTACTCAGGCTTTTATTTTTTAGTAAATTAGAATATAATATTTCCAAATTAACTTCTTAATTGGTCGTTTTAATATATTCCATGTTCAATCGACACAAATTTAAATTTAGTTTTAAAATATTCCAAATTTGAAAGAAATTGTGCTAGTAAATGTCGTGTTTTTGTATAAAATCTGTCTTTTTGTAAACAGCCAACTACATCCTTTTTAAGACTTTCGCTAGTTTTCAAGCAACTTATGCTTTATTCGCGTGGTGTTTATTGTATAATTCTAGTAACATTCGATTTTAGTGATAAAAAAGGGCTGCTTATCTTAGTCCACTTTATGACTTCGTTTTAACTTAATGGTGGTCGGGGTCAAGGTAATGTGTAGAAGTTTTTTCTATCATACAATATTAATATTATTTTGAATATACTTTAAGTTCTGTTGACGAGGTTGACATTATTGAGTGGAGCAAAAATAATGTGGTTTTAATGATTGCTTCGTATTTTCTTGAGTATCACTATTTTGGTGGTCACCTACCAATAAAATTATCAGCGCAGGATGCTAACTAATCGTATTCAGTTACCGAAGATACTATTTTAATTTATGTTAGTTATCTACATCTCACGCTTAAAATTGAGCACAGGTAGAAATTTGTTAATTTCACGGACGATTTGAGTTCATAGTTCTCTAAGTAAATGATATAATCATTAATTTCTTGGAACAATGTATGTAAATCGCATCATTATTGCAGCAATTGCCCACTTGGATGGTTCTAGATTTTTAAAAATTTCCGAAGAAGAGTAATTCTAGCAACTTTCTCAAAAACAATATTTCACGCTTTAGAAAAATTTTAATAAATATTATTAAAACAAATTTTCTATACCCTACCTAACAAGGCTGAAATTTCTTAAATATAGCCTAAATAACACACAATGTTCCAAATTATTCAGTTCGATGCGATTTGCCTCGCACGATCCGCATAAGCCGTTAGCAAGACCCAGCTTCTTAGCTGATCTTTTTGAGTTTGCGCCTTCCGACCATTTTCTTCTTCTCAGTCACTAAATCCTACATATTTCTACCTAGTTTGAGGCACGTTTGGATTATTATGAGCTCGAATCGCAAGAGGTGTTGGGTGTTTTATTAGGAGTTACCGGGAATATCCTCGTGGAAATGTGAGAAATATTTTTCATCATTCATTATAATGACTTTGTTTAATATCTAAAAATCGCCCAATCGGGAAATCCTCCGAAATTGGACTTCGATGTATTCTGGCCAGTTTTTTTTTTCCTATGTTTCGTGTTATTTCATCTAATTTCTCGGAGAAGGTTTTTTCTGCTCAGCTGCAGCTAATTGTCATGGCCGTCAACTTTTCGGTGAGTTTACCTTCCTCATATTCTCCAATTATTGGATATACCTGATCGTTTTTATTCGCAAGCAAGTGTATCACTTGTTCTAATTATAGTTTTGGTTTTTTCCCCTTAAGTATGTATAGAAAATATATCTTAAGAAACATTTCTTGTTACGTATACATTCGTGATTTGATAAACCGCGTTAGGTTGAAAAGTTATAACAACAGAATAAACAACAGAATCCTTTCTTCTTATTTAAAAGAATTATTCCTTAACTCCTAAACATATTTGTTTGATTTGAAAATATTTGTTTTCTCTCAATGGGTAAAGCTGTTATCAATCATATCTTAGTAAGTATATCTAATTGCTATACAATATTATTTGAACTTTCTGAACCGTCCAAAATAGTCGATAATTTTGTGGTGGTTAATTGTGTGTAAGTTTTTGTTCAAGCTATATCACAAAAATAAAGAGAACACATTTGATTTATATCCTGATTGAATTTGTCTGCGCCTCGGGAGTATTTAACACGTTGTATCTTGATAATCTTTGAATTCACATCCTTACCTTCAATAAAACCTTGAAACACAACATTTTTATCCTTTCTCTTCATCATTTCGCTTGTCACTTATAAGCTACCATTTATTTATAAATGCAACAAATTATGAGAAGTATTTGAGCGACAAGAAGATGAGTTTACATTAAATGTTCTATGATAACTTTGCTTAGAACTATAATGTGGGCCCTTTCAAATTGCAGTATACACTTTTAATATACTCTGAAATGACGTAAATACAAACTAGAAACAATCAATTTTACATCTAAACTAGTTGCAAGCCTAATAGAAATGTCTTTCGGATGTTGTCACGCACTTCATATTTGACTTGAGGTTCGGCTGATTATGCTGGAGTCTTTGGAAATCTTCCGAAGAAGCTGACAACATGACCAGCGAAACGGCAAATCAAACATCAATTACGCGATTACGGTAGGGAAAGCCTACATTGAACTATTAGCTGCAATCGTATTAAATATATACAAAGATATTGTTAGCAACCTATTTCTTCTTACGAAACTTTTTAGTAATGACTTCCCATCTATATTATTGCTGCAGGAATTTCACTTTCCTGAAGCAATTTTGTCCACTTCCTGACTTCCGTTTCGTCCTACTTCGCCAATATTCAACTGCTTTCCGCTAGCATTCTAAATTGATAAAATTACCTTGCGCATCGTTGGTGCAGGATTCTTTATTATTTCCCTAAATGCAAATAAAATAATCTATGTAGCGTGTAAGAGTAAGTAATACTGATGCAGATCATTTTAGCATGCGTTGACTTCATTATTTTGCCCAATCAGTCGTATCACAGTCGTAATACAAAAATGCACACGTTCATTTCGTTTTTCAGCAGGAACGGAAATGGATATTTTATGTACTTCCATAAAGTCTACAAGCTATGCAAGTTCAGTAGTAGACTATCAGACTTGAATACGTTTCCTTAATAGTCCGAAACGTAGGAAATATTGGTGAAACTATGCCAACAGTTTAATGTTTTTATCCGTTCATTAGTGTGCGGCGTTTTAATTAAATCGAATTCACTTCTTAATCGCCAAGATGCTACGTTTATTGCTACTGTTACTGAAGACTATCCCTGCACAAAAGTCCTTTTATGAAGCAACGCGCGATTGTCTGACATGTATTGCACGTCCTACTAAGCCATTACGTTATCGATTTCATTGTCCTCATAGATTTAAAGCTTGAACGGACAATTTTCTTCCATACTTGCTGCAATTGTCTCGTGTATCCCTTGTCAATTTACATACATTTCTATAGACTCCGCGGCAGCCACTGCAAATCTCGCTCCACTCTGAATTGTAGTACAAGCAAGTGGATTATAGGTAATGGGATCGATTAGCTTCACTTGTTCATTTTGTCCTGTATTGTTTCATTTTAAAGAGTACGACAATCCTGAACTTAAGCATTTATCATTTATGATACTCTATTTGCTGTTTTTTACACATCTATTATTATAAGTATATAAGACGTCTTAGTGGAATGCATACATACACTCTACATATAGCCATTGCATATTACAAGGAAAATTTGCATTTGGCGTATTTCAAATGTTCTTTATATTTCTGGTACATGGTCACTTTGTTCTGATTGCATTTCATAATTTTGCCTCCTTGTATACGCAATTGTAAACGGATTCGCCAATTCAAGAATTTCTGTTCAAGAATTTCACAGCCACCTGATCCTGTATTAATTAGATGGGATACCTGCTTTGCAGAAGTATTGTATTACTATAAAAAATTTTAGTCGACTAAGGGTAAATGAATCTACGATGGAAGGAATATTAACGTTGCAATTCTTTACGGTATGATACACCTTCGTCTGCATCCAGCCGTCGATACAGAAAGGTAAGCACGAATAATTTTTGTTCTAACTGCCTTCTCTGGGAGATACGGTTACAGCTGTACTTAACTAATCCAGTATACATATATCTGTACATATATACATATTCCTTAACTACATGCCTCCTTTGTAAATTATATTTTTACCATACGCATTTTACAATAAAGTCAACAATTTTTACTTGGTTTGACGTGTAATACAAGTACATATTCCGCAGGCAAAACGTGTGAATCGATTTAGGTACACATATATGTATGCACATAATGCAGGCCGAGCTTGTACGGTCTGTGCTGTTTCATGCCAACAAAAATCACCATCTCCAATGATAAATACTAAAATCATCCGTCTATTGGTCAATCGACTGTGTCGAAAGTGGCAACGAAGTATAAAACTTCCCGTGCGGAAAAAGAAACCATTAAAAATAATCGTCCTGGTATGCCCGAAGAGATAAAATTAAACATATTTTATTATTACGGAAAAAAGCTCATTCTTTTAGCATTCAAGTTGGACATAACAACGATTTTCGCAGAACCATCGTAACAAAATTAAAAAAATAAAGTACAATTTGTCCAAGAGTTATTGGAAAAAGTCCTGACAGATGAAATCAATTTTGTGAAGTAACGATTGAGATAACAGATAATATTGAAAGACTTGTTCTTTTTTTTCTTTGTTTTTCTTGTTTGTTTGAATTGTTTTTTTATGCTTATTTTTCTTAATGATCGGGTTTATGGACAAAACTGAAAGTACTCAGTGAGGAAAAATTCTCACTATCTGGAAGAAAATCATCCCCCAAGTATAATATTACAATTTTAGTAAAATGTACAATTTTTCCGTAGCCACGAATCGGCACCTCGAGGGAGAATAGATTGGCCACCCAGATTCCGTCATGTCAACCACGTAGACTTCTTTTTTGCGGAGCTACTTTAAAATTTTAGTTTATAAATCTAAACCAAATTCGATAGATACACTTAAAGAATCCATTCGACAAGATATATGAGAAATTTTCCAGGCGTAGTGGAAAATGTTCAACGGGAGTTTTTAACCGAGTGACCTACTGCAGTACAGTATCGACCACAAAAATGTTCTCTATAGGCTATTTTTTAAGGTGAAGGTTATTCATGTGTTCTTTATAGAAATATGAAAACAAAGTACATACGAAAAGACCTTTCTGCTCTGGTGGTTTCAAATACCTGCCAAGTGAGTGCGAAAGAGATTCTTCTTTTTTGTTTTGTTTCTTTGTTTATTGGTGTTGTTTCCGTTAGCATAGGTTTTCTTTGTAGTATTTTCAATCATGAAAACGTTTCATATTATTTGTGTAATTTATGTATTATATTTATGTAACTTATATATTATAAATATATAAATATATTATATACTTATATATATAGTTGTATATATATATATATAAGTATATATATTATTTTATAAATATACTTATATATTATATAATATATTATATATAATATAAATACAAATAATAATATAGATAATATATTATTATCTAATCGTTAAAGGTAAGTTTTATACTCTAGCTTTCTGTTTTCTTATTATAGATAAGCGATGTCCATTCTTTCTTATTTTTGGCCATTCTCCTTCCATCATTCCACGATATCCCTCTTTTTCTCAAGCTTTCTTCTATTGTGATATCCCATGTTTTTCTTTGCCTTCCTCTTTTTCTCTTGTGCCTTTCTTCTTCCATCCGTATCATATGCCCAAACCGTTTGAGTTTCTGCCTCTCTATACTATCTAAAATCTCTCTCTTAATTCTTCTCTGATCTTCTCGCTTTTTAATCTATCCTTTCGAGTGACTCTTTTAACCACTCTTAAATATTTCATCTCCAACGCTTGTATTCTACTCTTAGTTTGACTGTTTAATATCCAACTTTCACAGCCATATGTCAATATAGGTTTAAATATTATGTTAAGCACAGTTATTTTTGTCTTCTTTGAAATTTCCTTCTTTTTTATAAACGCGCTGTTCAATGCATAATATTCCACTTTCAATTCGGCTGTTAATTTCTGCTTCCTCTTTACCTTCCAACAAGTCGAACAAGTAGAAAAAAATACTTGTTCTATAACCTTTCCATCTATATAAATTATTCTCTTCGCATCGTGTTTCCCTATTGACATGGCTTTAGTCTTCTCTGCATTTATCTTCATATTTCGCCTTTTTAAAACTGTTTCCTAAATATTCAAATTTGCTTGCAGATCTTTAATCTAAATTAAAACTTACATTGAAAAATTTAGCAGATAGCCACAGTATTTTGAAAATAAGAAAGGAACGTAACCTAAAATATAATAACGTGATTTTCCACATAAAATTGGTGATGACGAAAATTATCATGTTAATTATTAAAAAAAATTCGTAGCAGTGATGAAATACGCATATTTAAATATAAATCGTCAGAACCACCAGGTATGTTAAGTGTTATTAGATTTTAATAGACTTTTTCCCAATTACTTCGTTATTAATTGGTCGCAGCTTGTTTAACACACGTGGTTTCAGAACTTTCACTAATGCCCAAGCCACAGCTCAGGTGATGTAGGGAAAATACGTAAAAATCACGTATAAGACCCTCTGTGTGTTGATTCATGTTAAATTGGTCAATTCGACTAGCAGATTGTTAATCTATACTTTTTTTATTTTGTCTAGGTACAAAAAATCTGCTCATTATATACGCTCCATTCTACATTACGCATCCATATAGTATTTCCATAGAACATTTACACTCACGTGCTACGGGTAGAACGGTCTGGCTTTTATACATTTTCTTTATATGATTCTATAGCGAACTACTTAAAACTTCAACCTTGCAAGACTACCTTAAGACATAGTTTATTTAAAACATCTTTATGATCGCCTGGCATGTACATACATACTTGCAACCGATAAAATCGGCTGGCAACTTTTTTTTAATTTTCAGCTTTGCAGGAATGCCCTAATAATAAGATTGTTTTTAGACTTTTAAACATTTAAGAGCTAATAACACAAGTCTGCAGGTTGTTACTTCATTACCATTATACAAATATTTAGTTTTGCAGAAAAACCATACTCAAATTAATTGCCACTTCATGGACACGTAAGATCTATATTGCCAATAATTGATAGCGTATCTGCAAATACTTAACGTACAATTTATATATTTAATTACCGCGGTATCTATTACGCTTTAATTATACAGAAAGATGTAAGTGTCTACTATTATTGTTATTGCATTGACGTGTTAAATATTCACGCTTATCAGATACCCTTTCATAGCAATGTAGTAACGTTTTTACCTTTACATAGGACTTAGCGAGGTTTATATTCATTAATTCAGATTAAGAAGGAATTATACTGCAATATCGTGAACTGTGGAATAAATTACAACTGTGCCGTGGTTACTTTCGTTGAATAATGCAAACAGTATTATATACTAGGCAAACCTTTCATTGCGTCCATAAAGTTGCGCTTATTTAAAATTTATAGAATTATCGATGTATATCTTTAATGTGTACGTATCTATATCCGTTTCTTTCCCTATATATAGAATTTTGCAGGATAAAGTAACGGATGCGTAATTATGGCTACGAAAGTTTGGCGGTTGCGTGAAAACTACTACCGGATAACGTTTCCTTCGCCCATTGCGTTACCCCAATAACGAATCGTATTGTTTCTTATCTCTCATCGAAGCAACGAAAATGAGCTGAAGCGATATCACGTAGTCACCGAAAACCTATTCCATTTCTGTATCGGAAACGATTTTAATAAAGGTAATAACCTTAGCTTGCTATGAGGTTAAACTTTAGAAATTACCTACAGTGAATAGATTAAATTGATTAATAAAACGAGGGTATTAACTTTCGCTGTTCTTATTAGTTAGTAAGTTTCTTTAGATATGTTAGAAATGTCAAAATATAATTGCGTAGTTCGGTTGAATTAGCTCATTGGTATATATCTTTAATCAGATAGAAATATAACCTTATAAATCTATATAAAACTAGTGTCTACGAGTCTTTCACTCAGTCTGATTTGCATGAAATGCATATTTTTCCATTTGGCCTACGCATTCCCAAAAAAGCGCTTTTGGTGCATTTTGAACACATCGAAGTTGCCCTGCTGGGGCACTTTGTCTTCACTTTACACCGGCGTCATTTAGAATTTGAAGATGTTGAAATATTCTGAGTGGTTCGTTGTAAGTTTCGTGAAGAATTTCTTTGGATATACTCTTCTCTTAGCTTCCCAACAGGTTTTAGTGAAAGTTAAGCCTACTTATTTTGTCGTTTGCTATTCGTTGGTATATTATCTAAGCGTTGTTTCCAGTTGACGAGTGCTAACAATAAGTATAATCACGTTCTTGTTCTTTTTTACTATTTCTATTCCTCCCCATCATCTGGGAAAATACAGGTGGACCCGATACATTCAATTACATAAGATAAAAAATAAATACATCGAGCTTCTGCCTCTGTTCAGGTCTGTATATTGCGAAGAGTTTTCTCTGCAACGAATAACCATGTAAGCCGTTGTGGCCAATGTTTCTTTCAGGATATTTTGCGCATAAGTTCCGCTTTTATCATAGTAATCAACGCTGACCGTGCTGTTTCTTTGTTTCTACTAAGTTAACTCCCTCCAACTTCATGAAGTGCAAACCGCATAATTGATCATTGTCAAGTTAGGTTGTTAATTTCCGAAATAATATCCTGACCATTCTTTTCTGTTTGTCACAAGACGCCACTTGAACACCTTCTATTAGCCTGGCTATTGTCGCAGTTTCCATGATATTTACTTACCTTGATTATTCAATAAAGGAAACATCGGAATGATGGCTCTGTTAGGAATCAAAAGAGCTGCTATGTGGAAGAGCGAATTCCGCGTGAAATCACTGAGTACACGTGGTGAACGCAACGTTAATAAACACAGCTAACATCGCCCTGAAGTGATAACTCGAAGTACTTTGAATTTGAACATGCATTCAAAGCAATGGATGTTGCTCGAGATGAGTGTTCGTGGTTACGTTCGATCATCGCAAATGATGGAAAACGACCCGTAAGTTTATATACGCGTATCTAGAACATACTAAGAATATTCATAATCGTTTCTTGTACAACGAACACACGAAAAACTAATAAATGGTCAATTTAGCTGTTACTGGATGTTCTAGGTACTTCCTTATCGTAGCCAAGATGCACTAATTTTATTTGTTTAAAAAGTTAAGGCACTTAATAGAACAGCGGCAACATGAAAGTTTAACCGTGAGCTAAACTTTCAAGACGGTCACATTAACAGCTCTAAGCCTTCTAGTGTTAACGATAGAAGTAAATTGTTGTACAGACGTAATTTTGGAACCCGTCGCTCGAATGTCGTACTCACATTTTGCATGTATCCAGTACTTAATTCGGTAGCAGTTGGTGGAGATATAAGTAATAGGACACGGACAACGATTCGATTTCCTCGTATATTTCCGTTGCATAGTATGATGTACACAATGTGCAAGGAAACTATACAAAGGAATCGAATCGATGTCCGCGCTCTTCCCATCGACCGTTATTGGTTTACAGACTAACGGGAACAGCAGCAGGATGACAAGGAGTCAACCAGGCGCCGGATGTTAGGTAAGAGTATGCCTTAACTGGGAGTTTAAGCACATCACTAAAGTGTGGTTTATCCAAGCTATTATGGCGTATAAACATTTTGGGCACGCCCTAAAGCAGAAGCGTATAGTTTATCCGAGATATAATACAATATTTAGGAACTGAAAATCAAAAAACACTAGATGCGATAAATGCTTTAAATAACGTAATAAGTAAGCTAACAAGCATTCAGAGCTTTTTCGGTAATCAAATTAGGTTCAAGCGGTTTTTAGACTCAAACGACGTTTGCAAATGTTAATGAAAGCGATGAACATAATGAAAAGGCTGAGAAATTTAGTAAATGAAGCCATACTTTCAACACGCACCTCTAACGCGCTGTGATATTGAGAGTTTTTCTAATTTTCAAATGCATATTAATGCATTTTGTATATTAATATACAAACACTAAATTTTTCTATCATTTGGAAATGAGATTTATAATTAACCCTTCAAAATCATCTACGATAATAACATAATCTTTCTACTCACACAAAGTCAGCATGGATCATTCCATTATACCTCCTTCTTTAATTATAAAAGGAAAAGGCAGCGCGACTGTTAAAAAGAGGACTGTTGATGCCAATTTTCTCAAAAGCGCCACCGAACGAAAGCAGACTAATTTCGATTTATACCTGAGGAGTCGTCGCATATGGTTATGCATCGACGGGAAGAGCAAGAAATAATACTACGCGATATAGTATCTCTTCAAGATACAACACCATCTAAGAGCACGATGTCTTACGTCTATGCATATAACTCGGAAGTGTGGTACCCTACGTTTTCTTCTAAGTGCCATTAATTGTATAGTTTGTTATTGGGAATGTATGAAATGTTAATGAGTAGCATGGATCATGCACTTTGACGCAGTTTTTCGTCACATATAACAATTTTAGCCAATATCAACCAATTCTAAAGAAGCTATTACGTCTCATTGCCATCCTTATCATCCAAGAAGAAACAAAAACCGTAGAACAAACAGTTATCGTTACACAGGTGGTTGGTTCATAACGAGGGCATGCTACAAGTGCGAAGATAATGATAATTCCTTTTTTAAATTTCGGTCGACCATGCTGCGTATGAAAGTATTTTCAATTACATGGCAAGCTTTGTTACATCCTGTATATTATAAATTCCTTGGATAGCCCTCTGAAGTTAAAGTTGAAAGTTAAAGTTAAAGTCAAATTCCAAATCCTGGATTTGCAAGGCACCAGTTTTGAGAAATTGTTCTTATTTATAAAATATCTGACAGCTGCAATTTCAATTTAAACATCAATATCTATTCTTTGTCATTAAACTATATCAATTACACGGCCACACAAATAGCTGTAATAATATAAACTTGAGCTAGGAAAAAGTCATCTTCTTAAAAAGGTAACACTTACATTCATTCTTTATTTCTATGTATTCTATAAAAGTATTCGAGACTGTGAATACTATTCTTCAGTCGAAGCCTGTCCAAATCTTGGTTACGTTCATCGAGTGCCGTTGTTTTGAGAGTTATTGAAAGTGAACAAGTTTAAGAAGGAAGGAGAGCAGTACCGGTCAATGACTTAATTTATCATGTTGTATGTAAAAACGTGCGCATCTTCGGTGACTCGTATTACATACTTTGATGAATTTGAGCGTGACCGACAAAAGCGAAGCGGTGAACAAATTTGGGCGAGATAACTTTAATCGGTGGTTAAATGTTTCAATTGCTCAATTTGTTTCTACCGATATTCACGATGGCGGGTTTATATGAACGTGAAAGAATTGAAATATCTAGGATATCAACAATATTCTTCTCTCTGACAAAATTACTTTCTTAACGATAAAGTAACCACTCATATACAGATACTGATCATTGTAAAATTCTTCTTGAATTAATGTTAAGTTAATGTTTGAATTAGCACTGCAGCGGTTCCTTTTTCATCACTGTAAATTTATCTTCGGCTCTGTACTTGCAACTATTCCAAAATGCTGTCCTCATGAAATCAGTGAACACTAATATTTCCTTATAATTGATAGGCAAAGAAATATCGAGTGGCCAAGCTGTTCGCCAGATTTAAGTCTTTTAGATTTTTGTCTTTAGGAATAATCAAAGAACAAAGTTTATATAGATAACTCGAATAACGTTGAAGTTCCAAAAATTACCGGAATTCTTCGGTTAATTTTTGTCCTAGAATCGTATTGCCATTTTCTCTAACCCGAGAGACCTCTATATATGTATGCTCCTTGATTATATTGATGCAAATTAGTTTAAACTAACTGTGCATGTGTTTATATACAGACACAAGTCAACACTGACCTTACTGATGCTCAAATAACTACTTCATCGGTCGTGGTAGGTAAACCCTTATCTTTGATGTCTCTTAAAATGAAACAAAATAGCAGTATTATCCTATGTTAATTAAATAAATAACATACCTTCAACTTCTTCTTAAATTTCTTTGATGGACAAGCTCGATTCTCTCTCGATATAAAGTATATATTGGAAGCTTATGTAGTAGAAGCATCTTGAGGGACGTGTCACTTAAATTTTTTCCCATTACAGCAAAGTAACTATTATGTTTAATTTGCTTTATTTCGCTAATCGTTGGTCAAATTTAAATTATTTTTATCATAATAACATTGTAAAAGCCTATCTATTGTGTGTGTCTATTTGTGTGCAAATGGGACCAAAACCAATTTTTCTTATTTGAAATACCTTGATAAATTGAATTGATTATTATATTAGATATTTCTGAAATGTAAACTTACAAGATGAGGGTTACGTCAGAAATGAACACCTTCATTATATGAGATTTCTACCAATGTGCAAACCCACCTATTTAATCCCTGAAAAGGTCAAATATGTAGGCAGTAACTAAAACCCTATCACTGTACAGCATGATTATAAATAAATATCGAAGCAGAGTTCCTAGGTTTTCGCTTAGGCATGGACTATTATGGAACGAGCTTTCCACTGTTAGGCGGCATAATATTTTCTCTAGTTAACGTTTCGCCTACATAAAAGGCCAGCCGCATACGTAATGTAGTAATACATATTGTGTGGTGAGTTATTCGAGCATTTATTTGATGAAATTCCGTCGGAAATTCATGTTTAACATTTAAACTTTCGTGGGTCTCCATGTGGCAGCGTTACGTGTGCTTTGATTTGAACTAAATATTTCCGTATTGTAATATTACTAGCTAACTGACTTTATTCTTCCTTCGAGGTTTACAAAAAATTACAACGACATATGTGAAATGAATATGTTTTAAGTTTCGTTGTTTTGTTCTTAATAAACTATTTTGGATACCGGTTCGGCGTAAACTTCAACTCAACGATGCATCAACGTAAATTCGGCTCAAGCGTAGAAGTGTTGTACCACTAAGATTGTACTAAAATTCTGCTAATCCGTATTAACTTGATGTTGGAAATAGAAATTGTCATATTGCAGCATTTTACGTTATAATTTGGCGGGAACTGTGTGTTTGACAAACACGGTATTAACTAGTTTCTGAAAATTTCACCGACAAAATCAAACATTAAATTTTCTTATTAGAACAAAATTCTTATAAGGATCGGGAAAGAATAGTTAAGATTAGTTTTAGCAAATAAGCCTGTTGCTAAGGTGGCAATTTTAATAGAGCCAACAACATATGCAAGAGCTGCTAATTTCAGAAATTATGAAGAGGAAGTTTCGGTTACTCTTGTAAGAAAAAGAGTAATAGATTCTAAAAGTATTGATGATAGTAGCGTTCAGGAAAGAATGGTGCTTGGGAAAGGTTGGCGAAAGAACTTTATTAGAGCTGCTGAAATGATACCAGGAAAGTACGAAAATATCAAAAACGTATTAACTAAAGGTATGCCTATGAGAAAATGCATGTTATGGATACAGATGGTGGGCGGTATAATGGAGTTTTAATAATAAATATGGATAGGACGGTAAAAGAGATTCTAGGTACCTCATTGACCCGTTTAAAAAGTAAACATGATAACGCAATCTATAGTCTTGGAAAATCATAGGCAGATCCAGCCCAACGATCGTTGGGACATAGGACAAATCAAAAATAATAGCTGCTCCACATTCCAAAAAAACAAATTAAGTAGTGACACTAAACAGCGTAAATTTATCAAGGCAAACGATATCGTTTCTATCACTGAATGAGCTGCACGAAAGTGTAAGAAATTTCTGGAAAATGGATGAACCCACATTGACGCCTGAAGAGCAGTATTACAAAGATCTTTTTAAGGAAACAATAACGATTGGCGATGATGCTAAATTCACTGTAAAAACTCCATTCACAAACAATCTTGATAAAATCGGTAGCTTAAAAAAAATTGGCGAAGGATGGCTGGCCACTGTTGGAAAAGAATTTAGATCAATACGAAAGTAAAGAAGCCATATATAGATTTCAACGAATATGTAGAACTTAATCACATAACTCTTATGAATCATCAGGATCTGAAGGTCTCCTCTTTCTTCCAAATCATTGGGTTTCAGCCAAATTCAGGCTAGTATTCGATGGCTCAGGGAAGCGTCAATCTGGCTTATACTCAACGATACACAATTAGCAAGTTCTACTATTCAAAATGATATATTTTCAATTATTACAAAGTTTAAACTGAATCAATTTGAGAGATATGGAGAAGATGTACAGCAAATATGGATTCACAACGACCATAGGCAGTACTAAACAATATTTTGAAGAAATGAAACGAAACTGAAGAATTTCAATGGTTTTAGTTAAATGCAGTTACATATGGAAAAAAGATCAGCACCCTTTTGAGCAATAAAATGTCTCAAAGAATTAAACAAAAATAAGCAACACATAGTTTCGGAACGAGTACGAAATCGTAAAGAATGATTTCTATAACACAGTTTGTTGGCAAACGCAAATTCGATAAATTATTAGATAGATATCGAAAAAGTTATTCAATTAAAGGCAAATGTTAAGTTTCACAGGATAAGTAACTGTTACGATTTAGAAGCTTCAGATCAAGTAAATGACGATACTCGAAAAACTTTGAGGATGCAATTTTTAGAGTAAGAGGAAGATCTAAAAAATTCTAAAGATCATCAATCAATATAATACTTGAAAATCAGCATATTAAACAAGTTCACGCAGGTCCTTTCTCTTTAAAGGAAAAAACAAGAAGAGGAAATAAAACAATAAAGTATTATCTATATCTTTTCATTTGTTCTCTTGCAAAGGTTGTTCATCTGGAAGTTGTTACAAATTTGACCACAGAAACAGTTTCATCAACATTCAAAGATTTATGGTACGACATGGTAAATCGTTAAATATATTGAGCGATAATGGTTGCTAGAAGTGAATTACTACTTGTTGGTGAATTTTTAAGGAACAGTAAACATTATATATCACTGATGCTGTGTTAAATAAAGACGTTAATGGGCACTTTATTCTATCCAATGCTACATATTTAGGAGGAATATGGCAGTTAAGGATCAAGAGTACAGACTACTACCTAAAGCACCCACTTAGTAATCCACCATTAATATCGAACTACCCTCAATATTACTTTGACTTTGAAATTTTAATGCAATTACGGACAAATTAACGTGTCAATAATTTAAAATCTAGCTACTCCAATAACTTACTTGTTTCTGTTATGAGAAACTGATGAAATATTGACAGTAATTCAAGTTCAACAATACATACAACGATAAAGTGGTTGATGTTAGATGCTGCTAAAAAAAAAAAAAAACTAAACTTTAAAATTTAATTCAGTTCAGTCTAGTGAAGTGTTTCAATATGCTTTTACTTAACAATTGGATGTATTATATTTCGATCGCTTATAGTTTTTTATTTATGTAGACGTGTTGTTAATTAATCCATCAAATATAACATTTTACCGTCTGCTTTTAAAGTTGGTGGGTGGTAAGTGGGGAGGTTGCCAGATTTCAGTTTGGTTATTTTTACTAATATGGAGACCGATTTGTAACCCACAAGTTAAACACTTTCATACTAATGAAAGTACGCATTTACTCGCTCATCTGTTGAAAATTTTCAAAACGTGCAAATATTTCAAATATGATAAAAAAAATAGCAACATAGTTGCTTTTTCAAACACAACTTACATAATAATATGTAAGGTGTTCTATTTAAAATAGCAAAGTTGACAGTTACTTCGGATATAATCGGAAGACTTAAACAATTGAGAATGTTTTGGTTTAACAGTACATGTAGGCTTTAATACATTACCAAGTTTTCGGAACTTTCCGATGTACACTCTTTCGCATATGCAATTCCTCGTGAAATATCCTACGTAAGAATAAGAAGTACAACAGTAAATATGCTACTATATTCTTAAGTAACGTTGCGATTGTTGCTATTACATACCAATAAGAATTCCACAACAAATAAAATTTTGGTTAATCACCAAGTGGAAAATAGAAAATAATTGGAAATAGTGCGTAATTTGTTAATGGCACACATTTTTATTCTCACCATCGTTTAAACCGCGACTTATACAAATGATCAAGCAGTTTGTAGCTGAGAAACTTCTCGTAAATTTATTTCCAACTTAATGCGAATGATTGTTTTAAAAACCTGTTCTCAAACATAACTGTAAAAGGAAATACTGACGTAACATCTTCAAAATGCTACGAGCACATGCTACTTTAACTACCACACAATTTCACAACGCGGAACAGTGACAGAACAGTCAGAAGCGCGAATAAGTTTTCTTCCGAACATCAAGCGTATACTGAAACTTTAGTTTGATACACAGCTGAAAGGGAACAGATTCCTGTCGTTCCTTCCTGAAATACGTGTTCATTCTAAAAAATGCTAATTTTAGGTGCAGGTATTTTGCCTCAACTGTGGCGTTTAAAGGATCAACCTCCCATAGTTTGGATATTTAGTTTTGTGTCACGCACATTTCCTACCTTTAAATTTGCTTTAACGCTTTTAGAATATCGTTCAAGGAAGTTGAAAAGGAATTTACCCACTTGTGGCTTTATGGTCACTGGTAGGGTCGGTAACGTATAACTATCATTAGAAAGATTCGAAGAATGTTGTTTAAGGTGATATTTGAAAAAACAATGCGCAATGATCATCACTTTATCAACTTATCAACTCTTGTAAAATTATATCTTAAAATTAATTTGACCTAACAATAAGCGCGAGTAACTACTGTCCGCACACTTAGCTGACTTTATGATAAAAAAGTAGGCTTCCACGGCCGGAGTCTGTTGAAATTAAACGTTTTCCGGGTTCGGACCGTATCATGTCGTTAATAATAATAACAATAATAATAAACTCAACGTTTCGCAGTTGGTTTTCGCCTCTGGCATGGTTCACATGCTGAGTTACCGTGATCAACTGCTTCCCGCTCAGTTAGTTTCGCCTCTGGCGTGGTTTACACGTTGAGTTACCGTGCTAACTGGTGCCTATCTTTCTCCTGAAGAAGCCCCATACGATTGTGGGCGAAACGTCGAGTTTATTATTATTATTATTACTGAGTTTATGATGTTATTTGTGATTTGGCGAATACTTTGCGCCAACAATGTTTTTATTAGAATAACATTCTTCCCGAAATGCTTCAATTCTTCTTATTCTTCCCGCGCTCAATCTTCAACTGCGTACTGTCGTATTTCACTGACATCCAGTATTTACGAAAATTAACTATTTATTACTATTTTTGATGGGATAAACTTGTTGATGGTGAAGCAAATTCGTTGTCATGCTTTGTTCACCAGCTGCAGCAAAGCAGCGACGACTGGCGCTGAATAAATAAGGGCAAATTTATAGCATAGGTAATTTGATTAAAAAAAAACACTCTCTATAAAATTGATGTTTATGTATCGGTGGAGTAAGCATCTCTTTGAACCTAATATTAAGAGTATCATCTTATCACTCACCGACTTTAAAAGCAGATGGAAAGATTTATATTTGATGAACTCCCGGAAAGAAAAACAACTGTATTATTATTACTGTGTATTGTATAATTACTTAATTATACAGGGGCGAGGAATTGCATCGATCAATATATAAAGGAGTGTACATTGGAAAATGTTGAAAACTTGGTAATATACTAAAGCCTGCAGGTATATTGAACTAAAAACATTTATTTAATTTGAAAATTTGTTGACGATTTAGTGTGAACTTTTCTAACACATTATATAGCGTGTCCGACATTACATATCTTTTAATACCTAGGAAAATGTTCATTCTAGCATAATTTTCTCCCAAGAAAAGGGTCAACCAATAAGATCAATGAGAATTTAGCATATGCATTCTTTTACATGTCTGCTACTAAAAAGTAGAGTAACACAGCAGCATTTTGTTGTTTTTTAGTGTAGATATTAGCTAGCCAAGGTAAAATCTGAAATTTATAAAATTAAATATTTTTGAATAAGATTATTTTACATCTAGTGACAAGCAAATTTGGGTTCGTCATAATATAGACGTAATACCAGTGTACAATCCAAAAATATTTTCTTGGCCTATAGACGTACGATTAAGCTTTTCGTAATAGAACATGTTTATTATTAAAAAAAAATAATAAACAAAATTTTTATTATTTTTTGCATTATCATTCTACGCTATATTATTATAATTACATTTTTATTTTTCTTGAATTCGTGAATAAATAGATTTTATTAAACCATTCACTTATGTAATAGAATCATCTGATTGATAATTAATAGGGCTTGTGCGATTCAAGATTTTACTAGAAACAGATTATTTATTGCAGCTTACATGAGCTAAGCAAGCGAACGTGAGTTACAGAGATAAAGGGTATCAAGTTAAAATCGATACAGGTACAATTGCATGAACGCCTTATTTATCTTCCGAAGTTAGATTTGTTCTTCTTCTCTGTGTCTAGCTAAATAGAATAGCAATTTAGATCTTAAAAGATTGATTTACACCAACCATTTGATACCTAAATCCACTTAGCAATAAATCTATACCTTAAAATTTAAATTGGTGTCTTATCGAACTCCAGCTGGTGCAGGCGATAGAAATTTACGTTAAATGAACACCTTGAACGATTAAGTATTTCATGTCTGAAAAGCAATGGCTCTTCCCTCCAAGTAAAGTAGGTACATACATTTAGGTACGGGTATGCACGTATGAACTTAAACGCGTATGTATAGGAGAACGCAAAGTAACGTTGTACAAGTACGTGGCCGTACGTATATTTGTTTCCCTGACTAATTGAACGACAATCTAAGCCCCTGTTTTTAGTACATACACGTTTAATGTTACAGAGTACTTTCCGCGTGATTTACTATCCGTTGTACTACGAGGATTTCGAATAGTTTCGTCGCTAGCCACAACTATTTATCATAAGGCGGAATTCTACTAACGTAAACATCAAAGGTATTCACTACTTGAATTTCAATTTCTGGAATTTCACATTACTATTGTTGAATATATCTGATCGTTTTTCGAATAAAATAAAGAATCATATGCCGTTAATTTAAGGCATTTTTTTCTTTAATTATTCGTATATTCATTAATATTTTTTATGAACGGATCATATATTTTCCGAAGATACTCCATGACGTTTATAGTGTTATCAGAAAATGTTGGCTTCCTACTATTTACAGAATAGACGCAATTTGAATGTTGAGACTTGTACGATCTATGTTCCAGCAAGTACAAAGGATACGTGTGTAACTATTTCCTATATTGGAATATCTTTCTGGAAAGCATTAAACTTTCAGCTGAAATATCAAAGAACAGAAACAAACATTTCATATTACCGCGACGTATACTGAAAAGCAAATTTACTGTTCAATAAAAGCGGAAGTAAATATGGGTGTTTTCTCAAGATTTTTCTCGGTTGTACCACCGTCGATTTCTATTCCTGTCTTGCGATTTATCTCATTCGATAAATATACGGCGGAAATACATTATATATTATTTCATATATCAACCGGAAAACCCTATCTAAATAACAGTTCAAAAGAATTCTGAATCATGAAAACGAATTACGTATCTTAAATCTGCATTGCAGTTGTGTACAATATTGAAAACGAGATTTATGACGATAATAGCCAATTGTGTATGAAGACTTAATATCTCCTTACTATTGGCTGAAGATTTTCCTAACGTGAAATCAGAGAAAGTAAAAATTGTTGATACCATTACAACGATAATAAAACATTAATTTGTATGTCTCTGGGATTACCCTCATTGTTTCATTATTCACATAATTTAATGAAAGCTGTTAATAAAATAAAGATTATCTTTGGGTACTTCACGTTTCTATAAAATAGTCTTTATTTTCATTAAATTGCAGCTTCTATAACAAATGCATTATTGTGTTATTTTAAGTTAGCCCTGACCAATAAGATTATTACATGTCTCTTCCTAAAGAACCACTTCCTACTTCTGATATCTCAGACACTATTTTTTTGGTTGCGAGCGATTGAGAAGGAGCTAAGTTAAAGATCATATTTAAGTTACCATTCGTTTCCTTAGACAATCTTCCTTTCATGACTAGCCTCCCGCTACAAGATCTATCGTATTTCCTTACTATTCCCTCGTATTTTTTGGTGTTTCTTCCTTTCTCCTCAAGTGTTTTTCTATTGAACCTTATTCTTTTCAGACAGGCGATGCTTCCCTGTCTTTAATCCATCTAAATAGAGGTAGCACATTATTCTGCAAAATAGGCGTTTATGAATGTGACAGCCTTTTCATTTGAGTCGGAAAGAGAAAGAAATTTGGGGGCCAGATCTGGTAAGTAGGGTGGGTACTACGAAGTGTTGCCTTACTTGAATAGAATTTTATTTTTCTTTAAACGAGGTCATCTTTTTGCCATTTATGCCTTCAAGTGCGCAGAATGCCTTTCTTCTTGTTTTTCCTATTTCAAGATAGTCGATTAACACAATCTGATGACTAACCCAAATCTCGACTGGTGAAACTGTCGCCTTTGTCGAAGTCGAAGTCGATTCGACCTTCGTCGACCAATGTTTCGAATGTGCTTGGCTTCAGAAGTACATCGAGTGTATTCACAAATATTAATCGACGCCAATGCGCAATTATATTAACAGAACATCTTTTACCTCCAATACCACCTTCATGTTGAGGTTTGAAACTTTTTTTACTTTTGAATATATATATTTATATATTATATATGTTATAATATTATATATGTTAAAATGGCCGAAAATGGTCTTTGTGTTATGACTACTTGAACGTTATCCACAAATGTTCATCGCTCTTTCTTAATAGACTCAGAGTCATATTCGTTAATGCCACCATCCCTTTACATGGCGTTCAAATGTACCTAAATTCATAATTCATTCTCACATCGTATAACGGTTAAGAGTACGCTTGTTTACAAAAATTCATGCACAGATAAGTGCTATTAATCTCTGGCCTTCGAATAATATCTCTTTTAGCAAGAGAAAAAAACCTATTTATAGTGAAAGAAATTCATTTGTGGAAGGCTGTAACATTTCATCGAGATTCAAACGAGAAACCTCGCCAGCCAATATTAACGATAATGTTGAAGTAGTTTCTTGCGAGTTTCTTTCTTGTTTACCTTCGAAACATTGGAGAATGTTAATTTATTGTGTATAATGACAAGGGACAAAAAGAAATTGTAGAAGTAGCATATCCCGGCACCTTTTCCAAAACATAATGATGCCCAAATGGCAAATATTTACATGTATTGTGTTAGCTGCGCGTCGCAGAACAAAAACTACATATATCATAGTTAAATTCATTTTCAGTATTGTAAAGACAATATAATCAAAGTGGACAAAGCGAAAAGAAATATTAACACAAGGATAAAAGTTTAACATCATAACACGCAAAATGCTTACGTTAATAAGCAGATAAAGTTTGTAAAACTCTATTTATTTCAACAACCAGTTGTTATTTTTATCATTTTCTGTATGTAAAATAACTTTTCCTTAAGAGGTTACAAATAATCCTGTATATTTAGATCCTTCTTGTTTTCCTGGATGGCTTCCTAAATAATTCTGCCGCTACATTGTTTTTTCTTTCTCTTTGCAATCTGCTGTAGTCATAAGTCCTAAGTAATACTTTTGTATTTTCAAGTTATGCTGTAATTGTTTTCTTGATTTGCTTTATATTGCCAGGTCATCTACAAATCCTTTTTCATGTACCCTACCTATTTGGAAGTCAGAGCAGTGCGCCTCTTTAGCTGACTGAATACGAATGCATAAGCAGGTATTACTTTACAGAGCATGAAAAAATGTTTTACGAGACGTTAAAACCGTCAATGTTCTTAATGTACCTTGAGACAATTTTTATTAGTTTAGAAGAGCAGTCTATCATCATACCAATTTGCAATTGCAATAATTTCACGAGCATTCGTTACCTACAAAATGAACTTTCAATTGTTAATCGAACCGTATAGAAAACATCGAGCGTGTATACGGAAGAAAAAAGCTTTTCTAATAATCAAAGGTTTGCATAGGAACCTCGTACTACAATATGATACATAATTGTAATTATTGGTATAAAGCTACCAATAGATTTCTTTCCGGTAAAATTGTCTCCTATCACGCAATGCAGACGTCCGAACGAAATAAGCACGTTGTCCTAAACACTATTTATTTTAATAGCGTTGGCCACTTTTTAATCCAAATTTCTTTCTATTGTAGGGTTGAAGAATGTTCGAAAAATATTCCAACGAAACGTAAATATTTTTATAAATTATTTTTATAAACAATCAAAGTTGACAGTCAGTCTCATTACAACTTCTACAAAGAACCAAAATTTGGGCTAAAAGGTAACTAACGATTTCAAAATAATTAATATGTACGACTGCCTATAAGGATATTATAAGTTTTATATTTTGTTGGACATAGCATGATCAGCATAGCAAAAGAATTCTATAGCTGAAATACATTGCTAGTTTGTATGAAGCTAGCAATAAATTTCAGCAATATCAGTAATTAAGACCTGTGTGTGGTCTTACAATTATTGATATTCGTCGTACAACAACCCTTAAAAAGGAAAGCAGAATACAATAATTGAACGCCGCGTATTTCTACTTAAAATTTAATTAATAAGAGGCAACAATAACAAAAGTTTTGCGCCGAGTTCGGCCGTACAGCCCGCAAGCGTCTTTGTATTCCCATCTAATTAAATTGCAGAGATATCTCAGGAGAGCTGCATCCCTGATGGCCTATTGTTATTGCCGTCTTTTCATGGTAGACTCGTACGTATGATAGATAAAGGTGTGAAAGGATGTTCATGTTTGCAAGAAATATATTTGAACAAAATATATGATTAATTAATGATAAGTTTTCATTATTATATGTCGTCAGTATTAAAGAAATTTCATTCAGTTTTCAAAATCAGCGGAGTTATAATAATTATAGCAGTATGCACTCATATTACTAACTTCTCTAATTTGGACGTAGAAAGATATATAACTAATAAGATAATAATATAAGATGTATAAACGATGTATAACTGAGACTAGCTAGGATGGTATGTCTATAAGCCGCAATGCTGCGCGTTATTATATTGAATATTTCGCGGCTTCCTACTTATCTTCTGATTAATATTTTGAAATGTATATTATATCTTGTACATCAACTTACAATGACCAATGGGTTGGAATGCTTAAATATGGGTTAAATATGCTTAAAAATGGGTTGCTTAAATAGTGAAAAGTTATTATTAAGTTATTATGTACATAGATAATAACTTCAAAATGAATAGTATCAGTGTAACGAAACGTATTCCGGGTTTGAACCGTGTCATATCGTTTAGCTTAAACTGACTCTGGCCATGAAACCCTGCGCTTTTATTTCAGTACCAGCGTAATTTTAAAATGTGATTTCAGACAGGCAATTACCTCCACAAAGAACGGAAAAGGAGCCGAAAATAAAACATTCGCGTAACATTTATAAAAAAAATAATTGGATATGTGGATGTGAAGTTTCAAATTTATTATATTGTTTGACGAGGCCTCTGGCCTTAAACTTGCTTTAGAGCGCCCAGAATTTGTCTCTTGGATAATATTTTTCTACAGAATTCTTCGGCACGTTGATATGCTTTATAATCAAATAAAATCTCTAAATAAAGAAAGCATATAAGCCCAAACAAACATGATATTTCCAAGAAGCTGTTTCAAATATTGGAAATGAAACGAAATTTATTCAAGAGAATGCGGAAATAAACTCTACGCCGAGAAGAGGAAAACGAAGAAGGAACGAGGAGAACGTACAAAAGAACATGCATGCTAAAGAAGTTTGCAACGTAATTATGACACAAATGAGAGATAGATCCTTCGCAACTGCTTTTTCTGCCTCTCTTTTAGATGCTATAACGTCATTCTATACATATTTATACAAGTCCTGGTTAAAAAGAATTAAAGGTTATTTACTTGCGACAGGATTTCAGAAATATTTTTGGGACAATGCATGTAGTTTTGTCCATATTAAGAATTAATTAATTTTTACGCAATTTCATGCACAGCGACAATTTAAATACTTTAGCAATGATGTCCACGTACAAATGCTCGGTGCAAGGTATATGTATAGCGTGGGATTAAAGTATGGAATATTTTAAAAAAGCGTACTAAGCCAGTTTTTATGAAATCGATTCATCAAAATTTCATTCATTCATCATTTTTATAAAATCGATATCAGATCGATTTTATTTTTTAGAAATACACATTAGCACGTGCGATTCACCTTCCGACTTTCATTTGTTCTTTAGTTATGACGTCATCCAAAAAAAATTTAAACGACAATGTAAATTTTTCGCAGCGGAATCCGATAATGTTTTTCCTACCCTTTATGATCATCCAAATAAATCATAAGGTTGCATGATAAAAATTCGGAGAAAAATCAAGCTGAACCTTTAATGTTGATATTATCGTTAACTCTCTGATCCTCTGAAACAAACTCCGAATGGGCGACCCCTTTCATATCGACAAAACAGCTAGCATTATTGTGACGTATGATTTCACTTGAAGAGCTTTTTTGGGACAAGGCGAACATGCAATCTTCCATTGGCTTCATCGTCGCTTCGTTTCGCAGTCGTAACCGTAACACCATGATTCGTCAAAGTCTTGATTATTTCGGAACTCTTCTTCCAAAGCACCGCATGCATTCACGCGACTTTGTTTTTGTTTAGCAGTCAGCAGTTGAGGCACGAATTTGGTAGTTACCCTCTTCATTTCCAAATCTTTCGTTAAAATTCATCAGAACTGACATCCAAGTTATTCCCAACAGCTTCACCACTTCTTCAATAAGCCGTCGGCGATCTTCCAAGATGATTTCGTGAATTTCTTCAACATTCTGGTCGGTTTGAGCCGGGCTAGGATGACCAAAGCCAGGTTTGTCAGCAACTAACATTTCACCTCGACATCCTTGTAGGCCGTTTCTAACATTACAAGAATTTCTGTGCCAATTTTTCCAAGCAAATGTCAAAATTTTAGGACCGTCCGTTGTCACAAGCAACAACGATGACCATACAAAACAACTAGTACTAAAACATTGATCCAAGACGTATAGAACCTTTAGCGACGACGGTGGCTTGCTGGTACCTCTATGCGACGCTACAAAAACTACGTGTACAACAGCAGTTCGGTTTTTTTTGGATACACCGTCGCAACTAATTATTTAATAAATAATCACAATAAAATGGGTTCTACAGATATTTGCATAAAATATTTCAAGACTCAAGTTATCAAGTCAAGTCCAGTTTTATTAGTGCATTCTTAATAAGCTAAAAAATGTTTTCCAGAAGCAACATTCTGTAGCAAAAAAAATAAATAAAATATGTGCCATGCGACCACAAATTTTATTCAATAAACGGAAATTTCACCAACAGTGTTCCAACATTTCGTTCGCCTGCAGCGTCGAACTTGCTTGGACTCACTAATTCATCTCCATAATTTGTTTGTGCCAACCATACACCTAACGGATGCGAAAATCTATAGAAAATTATGTTAATTAGGAACGGACGTTCTGCAGGGAGAATTGCTAATGGAGCGAAAAGCGGAGAAGTAGTTTATTTCACAAGTCGCGGTATTAAAATCGTTGGTGGAAAAATAAGCGCCAAAACCTTCGAAAATGGAGCAAGTGGCGAAATAAGGAGTCGTTAATCATTCAAGAGCCGTTCTCTCGTAGCCGTTCCTCTTGCGGGAATATGAATATGATAATTTAAACGTTTCGTACAAATTCACTTTCATCGGGAATACATGATTTATATACAAATTCTATGAATATCGTTTTGGCGGGAGACAATTTACTTTTTTATTGTATACCGCTATCAGAAACACATCGGATAGGAAACAAAATGTCAAGAATTATCGCTGGTACTTCCTGCTATTGCATTGGGCAAATTACTGAGTATTGTAAGCTATTATATTCGTCTTATATTACATCATATATCAATATTACTTCGAACTTTGATCCCACACCTCCTTTTTTATTTAATCATAGTAAAACGTTTTCGTTCGCCAACAGATACTACTACAATGCGTAATGTTAAAGAAAAAGTTTTGCAGATTATGATATTTCTGTTTCTTCATTTATCGCTCGCCCTTTTCTCTATTCTTAAAATTGCTCGAATGATTTCAATTCGTAAAAGTGAGAACGGCTGTATGCTCCGTCGGACTACAGACTATTCGGACTATTTCTGTCTTATCTATAATATTCAAAATATTCAGAAATATTATCTGGACATTGCCAGCTTAGCTTCAGAGGTAATATATCTACATGTTGCATACATATCTGCATGTTGATAACATGTTGCAGAATACCTACCATATCAATAGTAAACAAGTATCATCTAACTTATTTAGAGGTCTCGTTTGCGAACGCTCAAAAGAAATGAATTTCGAGAGCAGATCAATGACTGGTTTCGGTCCTACCTATCACATTCAGTACGTATGTATTTGTTTACAGTAGAGTGAGTGGCTGTGTTGTTTCTACAGCCAATCGCGTCACATCGGGCTTGGGTATTACGGTCGACCCTGTTTCTTTTTTTTATTAATGAGTTAACGCTATTAGATTTACAATTAGGTATGTCGACTTCCGAGGAAACCGGTAGGCAACACGGACCCATTCTCATGAGACGAATAAACACGAGCCTGTCTAATCTCTGCTAATTTCTTGACTAAATGACTAGAGAGGACAAAGGCAGGTGGAATAATTTTTGTTTGCAGCGATAGACTCGTGTGTATTCGCCTCATGAGAATGGATTCGCGTTAGCTATCCGAGAGTCGACAAAACACGAGTCTGTCTCCGCAAAAAAAAATGATAATTTTATCCGCCTTTATCGTCCCTATTGATGGCAGCTATTTGAAGTTTCTAAGCCTTATATGGAATACGGGCCTGGGGTGAACAGAGCATATTCGTCTCCTTTCCTTTATTTTAAGTATGTCCGTATGCTTTTCCCTGAGAGTTATAAAACGTGATCTGGGCGAAAATATTGCTATGGTGTACTTCTCGTTGATTGTATGCCATTTAACATTGCTTATCGCGTTGAGGCTTCATTACAACGCCAAATTTCAATGATCTCCAAAATTCAGGAAAGAGCATTTCGAATGTGTGGCGAGGCGAATCGAGCCCATTGTCGAACTCCGTTTGTGCCACGGACATTCCTTATTTTTGTGCGGAAGATTAAGGATTATTTATAAACATAATAATTATTTTAGATACGGATCTGACATTCGTTCTTATAACATCTGAAATAATCCTTCCAAGACTGCGTACTTCATTTTGTAAGAATTCACTCCATTATATGGGTCTCCCTTTCTTTATAGAAGATTTACTTATTTTACTTATATTTCAATAATTTCATCCAAATAATTTCCGAAAAGTAAGTATAAAAATAAATAAAATTTCGAAGTTTTCTCTATTTGTCTCCACGTAAAACATAGTTAAAGATTTAAATAGTAGACGTATGGGTTCCTTTAGTTCAATAAAGAATCGTCTTTTGTTGAGAATGTAGATGAGATTAGATTAATGAAATATTCCATTGAAAATCTGGATAAATATATATTATGGCTGAAACGACATTGCAATCGAACGTATAGATGTTAAACATATTTGTTCCAACAAAAAACGGGAATACTGTCCTACCGAAAAAAATTAAAATGTTTTCTAATGTTTAATGCCAAATAATGCCAAAACATTTAAAAACAAGCAAAACAAAAAAAGGAAGTATGAAAAAGACAAGACATAAGTGCTAATCGGTTTGCATGAAGAAATCAAGTAATATGTAATACAACATTTTCAGCGTTAATCTTCCCATTCAACGCAATGTATTTAAAAACCTTACGCTGTCCCATTACGCTCGCGCCGGACTTTAACGACAATAGAGCCACTTAACAGAACCTATATCGGACACTCGAGCGTGCTTCTGCCCATATTTCAATTACGAAGTACCTACCAAATGCATTTGTAAATTAAAAATAACAGTCTCTGATACTAAAAATGTCGTTAATTTTTACGTTTCCCTCGGCAGCCCCTCTTTTACTTTTTTTATGGACAATAAAACAGTGTTTAGCGGATTATAAAGCAAATTAGTTAGCAGTGAGTCTTCTTTTCTTTTTGTCGAGAAAGATAAAAGCGTGGGCTTTATTAGTATGACTTTAAGGATAAATGGACCAGTTTATTGCTAGGGAAGATGAGAACTTTTGTATCAATTAATTGCTACAGCAAGCTCCCGAGCTAGGATATGGTAAATTATAGAAGTGTGAATATAGTGGAGAAGGAGCTTACTGAAAGCTAGTACATTGTCTGTAAATATAGTGAAATTCAAATAGAGGATGTATTCTATGTTATATTATGGCTAATAGAAAAATGTCTAATTATACCTTGGACACAACTAAAATTGTTGCCTTATACACTTTACTATATACTTATTATTTATTGCTAAATTTTGTTGATTTGATATTGATATATGAGATTGTTTCGAACTCCTTTCTGTCTAGTTGCAAATAAAAGGAACATAACTTGATTTTAAATAAAATCTTTTTTATCTATTTTAATCACTTCGTCTTAGAGTTGGTAAATATTAAACTGGTAACTTTAAAGAATCGGGAGAGCGGCTCGATTCATTTTTAGGAACCGCCTTAAACATCTGTTACCGTTCGCAATTCAGTTAAAAACAACTTTACGAAAAATATATAGTAATCGTTCAAATTTGGCCGCCCAAAGTTTCACTGCAGCAAGTGATGATGCAAAGTCCTCGTAAACAGCGTTCATTTTGGCTTTAGATTATTTAGGCGAATTCCTTTTCAGTTGCAAACATTCAACGAGGGTTCGATACTTGATTCCTTCTATTTTTACATAAACGCAACTGTTAATAAGTGAGCGTCCAACATGACTAGACTTGACAAATAAGGTTTTTTCTTCGTTAAGGATCGAAATTTTTCGGACTACCCTCATAGCTACAAAAACAAAATGGAAGTCAAGCTCCTTCTGAAAACGCTAATTTCTATTGCTGAAAGACGTATTTTTTCCGATTTTTTCCGATTATACCTGAATATACCTCCACATGTGCAACCAGATCTAGACTATTCGTCAATATCCTCCACAAGCTTCGCATTTTACGGCCTTTATTAAAGTCACTAGATACAAACTGACTTTGGCTTTGACTGTAACATTCTGCTATCTATCAATATACCGGATGTCATTGAAAAAGCTACAATGTACAATACTAATACGCGATAGAGAACAATCAAATAAAAAAGGTTTTATACACTAATGTCCGTAAGTGAGCTTTTCGTTTTCTAGATACAGAATCTTAATTTTTTTTGTTATTAATCTTGTTCGCCGATAAAGCAGGTTTTAATTACGACTGCTTTTTGAATCTACATAATATGCACTACTGGAGAGATGATTCTGCACGCTGTGGAGCTAAATGATGAAGAGTAGAATTATGAAGTCTGCTAAATCCGATCATGTCATCAATCATTAACAGAATGATTGAAAAAGGGTACCCAAGAACAAACCCATCAATATGAATACCTTCCTTAAAGCGAAACGTAATCGTTGTTTTTCTTTGCCGTGTTACATTGCTATTTTTAAAACTCACGTCAACTAAGTAGCGATTGTTTTGCTATGAAATATTGAAGAGTCGAAATGAATTTCAAACTTTCAATATCTTGTATCTTAAAAACCTTTCTTTAATTTATGTGGCACTATCTATTGTAGCTTTCTCAAAGTAATACAGAAGTTTTTATATGAGTTAGCAGCAGAAATTTTTCAAATATTTGAAACCTTCATTAAGGCTAGGTTGTTCCATGGTAGATATCATCGATTTATATAAAATTTTATTTTTCAAAAATTTATAAAAATTTAATTTTATATATATCGTCCTCTATGTTAGAGTACTTTCATAATCAATCCAAATATTATGTCTTTTATGTACAGTGTACTATTTATATTTTCGGAACAGATATTATTTCTATTTATGTTTCAATCACAAATATTTGTTAAATATACCCGCCTGTAAAACCTATTTTTCCCAGATAAGTAGGTACAGTAATTGGTTTAATTTTTTTTGTACAGAATTCTATTATGAATTAGATGCAGAAATTTAAAAATACAATTTCACTAGTAAAGCTTAGAAATATACATTGCCGTGGCAATACCTAAATTCATTATAAAGTGCTACGTTCTATATATAACATATTATCCTTAAGTTCAACGAGTGTACCGACAAGAGCAATAAACAAAAAGAGCGAGAACGATAGGGACAGAGAGAGCCGTGAAAACAGTGAAAAGGGCTTGATGAATAAAGGAACTGGGACGGCCTGAATGTTATATTTCATTCAAGAACCGGTTCTCTAAACGACTAGGTGATAGGTGTTCTTAAGAATCGATTTAATCCATTTAGTATCACCTTACTATTTGTGTACAGTTTGAAAATTGATATTACAGTGATTTTACCATACGGCATCACAGCATTATTTACGGCTTACTTAGGAGTTATGCCAAGTAAATTGCAGGGATGATGGACCCCTAAGATCGCAAGTCCGTCCGCCCACCTTTTGTTCAAGAAAATTATTCAAATTTACATTGCCTAATTATTATTATTATTATTATTATTATTATTATTATTATTATTATTATTATTATAAAGTTTAAATATCCTGCGGATTCTGATTTGTTCCCCGGTCAACATTATGAAATGTATTACATACAACGTACAGCAAGTTGAAATGAAATATTTGGAAATCGCTGCTTTGCGACCACAACAGTACGACACCTGACCAAGCAACAAGCAATTACAGTCTAGCTGGTATATATCCATTTGGGACACGATTTTCGCGTCCAATCTTATTTTAGTTACGAGAGAAAGTATTCTCGGTTAATATAGATTTTTCTCCTGTTTCAGTGTAATTTTGAAAAGTACCTAATAAACCTTCTCTAGGAGAAAAATTAAAATAAAAGAGGTAGGTAGGCGATAACCTCAACTAAAATTGAAATAGATATCGGAAAGAAGAGTTGAAAATAAATCCTCTACACGGTTTCTATTCATATTTATAAAAAAATCAAGTGGATAAATGGAAGCCGAGTTTCAAAATATATTATATTGTTTCCCGTTTGTAGGTCGTTAGATTTCAGTCAGGCTGCACCAGGTGTGAAAGCTCTACAATATTTAACGAGTAAAATAAAACATGAAGAATCTCGTGCTCACAGTGTCTGTATTTCAATTAAAGGTTCATATATACATTAAAGATTCAAACGAGGCTCAACCGTGTGAAATTTTGATGAAAATAGCACATACACTGTATTAGAAAATTCTTTGTATAGCGGATTACAAAACGCCTGCTTTCCAAAAAAATCAGCATTGAAGTGGTCTGCCCTTTTTATTTTTATACGTTTTATAATTATTATAATCAAAAGGCTTAAAGGAAGATACGATGCAGTAATGCTATATTTATTTTTTTAAAGAAATTTACAATATTGCAGCTTCTAATATAACATTATTTAGATGGCAGAAATAAAGTTTTTTCCCTTTTATAATGTAATTTGAATAATTAACCCAATCTTGTCAATAGAATAATTTTTTCATATACCACTATAACTGGAAAATCCGATTAAATTATTTACTGCACTAGTTTCTTAACGTATTTGATTAGCTCTCATTTGATAATGCAGCAATATATTAAGGACAGAAACTGCTCATGTCGTTTATTCCGCTCATGAACTTCTGCCAGACGATGAAATCACTGCCATCAGCTCTCTAATTGTAATATCACAGGATTACGTACTAAGATTGCAGAAACGAGTGCTTCCGCAGTAGCGTACGGCTCGGTTGCTATCAATATTAAAAATGATGTATGTGTATCATTAGCATGGCTTCAATCCATGACTTAGTGATATTCCTACTGCGACGTGAACATATGTTGGTGCATTTGGAAAATGAGCATTTTGCGTATCTCGAATTTAAAAAGGTCGTTCGCATTACATTCGCACCCTTGGTTTTCGCTTAAACTCTTGTCTACACGCGCTATAGGTTGAAGATCGGGATTCTTATTTCATCTCACTTACGTCATCTACTATATTTGGCGCTTTATAATTAAGCCTGGTGTTCTCCAATTTGGAAATAGTATCTAAAAGAATTGAATAATTTTCGGGAACTTGTTCTATTTGAGGATGGATTTCTTACGCCATCTTACTGATATTGCTTAGGGCTAATTGCGGATAAAAATTCGAGTTACAAGGATTAATAATGACCAAAAATTTCCCATAATATGAAACAACATTAAGCCATGTTCCTCATCTCGTCACCATAGCCTGTGGTTGCTGAGGAATGCTCGCACAAACCCGTTTAAACTCACGAATACGTTTCGGAGATTTAATAAAAACTTTTTTGGTAGAAACTATTAATTGATCCACTTTTGAATAAACTGTTTCTAATAAATTCAGTTGCAAAATGATACGCATGGAACAAGCAAGTCGCATGAAGCAATTGAGGATGAGATTGCTTTAGTAACTGTCTAGTTTTAACCACGTTTGAACCCCTATCTGCAATGAACATTACAAGTTGTGTTGCCGACATGTTGAACTTCCCAAATGTATTTAATATAGTCTCTACTACCGTTTCCTCATTTGTCTTCTGTAACATTGTACTACGTAAAAGAAGAGGGACGGATGCCACATAGTTTTCTAATGTACACACTAACACGTTTAACATACAATTCTTTCTTGCATCCGTTGTTTCATCCACCGCCAGCTATATTTTTTAATTTTTTAACTCTGCCTTAATTTTCTACGTAATCCTGTTTTTACCAACAGTTAATTGACATTTTGTTGACAATCTTCATTCCGGAATGTATCTTCCCCAAAACTTTCGAAATTCTTCATTGTCTACGATATTTTGTGAAATATCTCACACACTCACATTTACAAAATAGATCGCATAGAGATCCATAATATGGTATATCATGCTTTGCATTTAACAGGCGCTGTTTGCTATTAACATGTCTTTCACAACAAAAAATACTGCCCGGTAAAATGTTAAAATCGCAAACAATGCATTTATTAATAGTGTCAGTGTACTCCGTACTCGAACAAATCCGGACTTCGGGTACGTCCAACTGCTTTCGTAATATATCGCCGCCGCCAATGCGTGCATCTCGTTTCTGCAGGCCTAGTACGTACAATATTTAGATAGGCGGTTGGCAATTGGTAATTGTTCGATCGTATCCGAAAAAGCAATATTAGCAGTAATAATATAACTGGTCAGGTTCTTTCGTCACTCGAAACAAATAACTTTATTCACATATATTAATTGTGCTTTCTAGAAATTAGTAGAAACTCCAATTCAATCAATCATTAGTTCGAATAATGTTTGCATATGGCAGCATCGCTATGTGATATTCACCCACAATGTTCTGGTTGTTTCCGACCTGCTGGTATATTAATAAACCTTTTAATGTATTGCATTAAATGTTGTTGGGCATTGAGCTGGCTCTTAGATGTCATAATGGCAAAGAAAAGCAAGAATTAATGCTTCCAAAATATTTAAATAATACCTTTTACTTTTGCAGTGTTTTTTAAAAAACTTCAATTACAATGCAAGATAGATACTATGCTTGTTATGTGCAGAATATATATTTCGAATTAAATTTGTAGATACTTTTAGATATTTGAACAAATTAGATGTGTGATGGGTGGGATTCTGGCATACATTAAGAATAAATATTGTGTGCACACTCTAGTTCCTGTTTCTTTCATGCAAGCTAAAGGTGAGGTTTTATCCTTTTTAGTTTTTTACTATCAAAAGACCACGAACCTCCATTGACAAATAATACTTTAAATCCAATGTTTCTGAAGTTTGAACTATATTACTTACACTTCCTTGTATGAAATTTGAAAAGCACGCCTTGGATATCTATTTCAAGAGCAAGCATGTTAACAAAATTACTTCAACCTATGGCTGCAACAAACTATGCAACGGAGGTAAGTAATTATCTAGTGAACGCATTTAGCGTTAAATTACCTTTCAGAGCGGTTGGTACTCTCAGATATGAACCGAGAATTTAAAACATTTCTAAACGTGAAGCGAAAATGTTCAAATACAATAAACGCTGTATAAAAAAGCCATTACAGAGCCATTAGTTATTGTAATGACATTTCTGTTACATTACTATACCATCTGTAAGGATTGTACGTTATATAAAATACATTATTGTAGTAAGGTAGTATACGTCCTAAATGCCAACAACCTGATGTTCCTGGTCTGTTTGTATAACCCCCTTCTTCCTGTTATGTAAAAAAAACGACAGGGGAATGGCTTTCTATTATGCATTCAATGGCAACATAAATCAATCAATAACTTAAATATTTAAAAATGCGTATACGTCTGACGTATCAGAAACATTGAAAAGAGACATATTTCAGGCCATCCGCATGTTTGTTTGCACTTGTTTCATCCTTGTTTACAGTTACTTTTCTACTTAACGAATATTGCTTATGTTTATGTACGGTGAGCACACGTTTAATAATAACAATATTTACTGTATGGAAAATTTAAACTCCGTCAAAGGAACTGATACTGCCATTTTAACTAATTCCTGTAGTCCTGATTTGAATTAAGGCTCTAGTTTAATGTTTCTAATTTTTAAGCTGTTTAAGAAGTACTCCCCGCAAAGAAAATAAAAATTAGCCAGATATCTTAACTACATAAATGCATAGGAATTCTAAACCAGAAAAAGATCCACGACTGTTTATGCATTATTAAAAAATCTACCAACAGTACAGAATGTTAACTATATCGAATGTACCAAAAGGAGTGTATTACTAATATTGATGTAAATAAGTAAATATTACTAAGACACGATACTTCAACCAAGTAATAAACAAAAAGCAATCTGGTTATAATCAGCAGAGAAAGTGGAAGAATAGGACGATGATGTGTAGGAGCGCTTATTTCTTCGTACTGATGATATTAACGCTACCTTCGATAGTGTGGCAGAGACTGGTGTTGCCACGATTAATACGAGTGGATCGCATAAAGAATGTTTACGTGTGGATTGCTTTTAATCGTTTTATTGCAATCGGGTAAACCCCTTGGAAATAGTTAACGTGATCACATAAAAAAAAATTGACTGGGATTGTTTATGGACTAATGACAGTATTATTACATCATATCCCAGAAGAACTAGCGTTCACCTTATCATATGTATTTAACAGTTGTTAAAATAAGAGTGTTTTCTCATCTGATTCGAAGCTTGCAAGATTGTCTTAATGAATTTCCCTCTTATCAAGTGTTTCGAAGATATTATCGCGAAGCGAATAATTAACTACTATAAGCAACGAAAACTATTTTTCCCAAAATAACATGGTTATAGCAAAAGCAGATCAATAACATCCGATCACAATTCGGGCTCTGTACCACCTGAGACAGAGAGCCGGTACTTTACAGAGCAGGATATTAATAGCAAAATATTTGCTATTATATCAATGTGTACAACTGCATAAAACCAATGATAAATATCGCGAGTATTTTGTGCGTAAGCGAATGGACTTATAGGTGCCTTACCGTCGTCTCGATAGCACACAACGTTATCTTGAGTTTTGGTATCATATATTATTTAACAAGTTGCCCATGGAGCGCAAAGGTCTCCCAACAAAAAGATAGAAGTATAATCAAGAAATCCCTGATTAGTACAGAGGACGAATTCGGAGTGAAACCATAGGCGTGACTAGCGAATGGGCTTCTGCATGCGAAACATTAATCTCTACAGATATACTATCGCGAACGGCGCTGTTATTATGTTAGATACAAGAAACATTGGAGACGGTTTTTGTAGATTATAAAACGTCCTCGATGATACGTATAAAAAATAAAATATAGAATGTGTGTAATTATTAATTAATGATAAAAGAAAAAACTTACCGTCTTAAGCGTTTTCCGTGACTTGAAAATCAGGAGAAGGGCGATGAAATATTGTTAACACAAGGTGCGTCTCCAAAGTTATTTCTCTCAAACGCGTCTGCCGTTAGGAAACTATGTGCTTGTATAAAAAAAAAGGATCGCTCTACATCTAATGATGTGATTATGCATACTTAAGGTAATCTTTAAAACAACTTAATGCATCTGTAGATGTAACTCCACAAATACGGATTATTATATATTACGGATCTGTTCTGCTACAAGATGTAGGGTATGGATTTTACATGTAATACGTAAAAAGTTGCCACACTGTTCCTTAAAAGGCCGAACTAACATGATTGCATCATGATTGATGATGCAACCATGCATGCTTTCATTTCTGGAAATTTCAAATTTTTCCTGTACTCAACACAATTTTTGAAATTACCTGCGCGGTACATTCTTCTATTTCTGGTAGCTAATAAAATTGACGATGGCGATTGATTTGGTTCCAATTTACGCATCATAACATTAAGTACTTTTTTGCTATCAGTTGTTTCATCCACGCACAAGCATAGATTTTTTATTTTTCAGTTCAGCCTTAATTTTATTTTCTAAATATACACGAACAGATTCTAAATAATTGCGTAAGTCGGTGCAGCTCGGTAATTTTACATTGACGTATTTAAAACAAAATGAAATAAACGAATCATCGCGTAACAAAGTAAACGGCAAATTACACACAACCATCATTGTACACAAATGAAATAAGAAATTTTAGTATTTTGTATCGACACCGGTTTCTCTATCTTTGTGTCTTACGCTAGGCACGTGGCGTTGCAAATTTGATTGTGTTACTAAACATTTTACATTTACCCCGTTGTAAGCTAAACTGGGATAATTCACAACAAACTTATTCACTAATCTTGATGATTGAGTTTTTTTTTTACTGTACACCCCTTCAACGTTATTAAATACACAGAACACATTTCCCTGTTGATATACGTGCACGCGCAGTGGCCGTGAACGACATACGGAATAACCTTTCGTATGTGAGATGCGGGAAGCGAGGGCCCAATCGTTAGTCACGCCTGTGATTTCGTTCCGGATTTGTCCTCTTTAGTTATTATTAATACTGCAAAATGCGTTAGAGTACTGATCTTTTGTACATTGCGAAAATTATGTTTTCTTTTTCTGGAATATCCTTGAATTATAAAGGATAATAAGCATAATCATATATTTATCTGCCATATTCGCATTGGAAAATGGAATATGCAAGGAAATTAATGTTTACTTAATGTTGATTTCTCCTGATCTTTTTGTAATCTTCCATATATTTCGAGTTTTTTCCAGTATCAGGACTCGCTAGTCCCGTGCAACTTGAACTATCCAGACTACTGCAATAGTGATTTTTCTCAGAGAATAGGGATATTTGGCCCTCTCATACATATACATATATACCGCAACTAATCTACTTTTATCGCTGTATTTCATTTACTTCGGATTTTTAACAATTTTGAATACTCTATGCAAATTCATTTTTTCAATGACTCAAACACAAGTAATATAATTATAGAGAAGCAACTAGGTTTTCGCAGAAACTTACCAACTATTTCTGACGTCCGTTTATGAATACGGGGGATCATAACATATTAACGAATATAGAGGACAAAAACGAGTGAAATCATACCTGTTTCGCAGCGCCATACATAGTCTAGATCAACGGTTTTGTAGAACTCCCACAATTCAAGAAAAAAAAAAATCCGTTTTATTACAGTTTAATTATTGTTACAGCAAAACTCGAATAAATCCAATCTCCTCCAGCCATGTAGTTGTGGGCATCCCAGCAAATGCACAATAAATATAATAAGTAAACCATTCCAGTGGAAGCCGGAGAGGAGGAAGGTACTGCTTATGATTATAATATTTGGTTATCAACGTGAAGAGTTTGGATTATTAGTCTAACGATACACGGAGCATTGTTGCTTCGGCTACTTGGTGCTGTTTCCGCCCGCTGAATTATAGTTAGAGAGATCGCAGGCACTGAACATTTTAAAAGAACGTGTTTATCATGTATTGGAATAGATTGGAAAAATTAAGAAGTGAAAGTGATTAATAACTGTAGATACACCAATACACTTCTGAAGCTAAGACCAGTGCCAAGAGAGTGAACTGCGAAGAATGAATTAGTCAAGCGGCCGGGAAAGTGATGGTCATAGTTTGGGATACGGTCGCATTTGAAGGAAAACCAAGTTTTGTTGTACTAAAGCTCACACTTCAGTGGCATTCAGGGCAAAAATTCGGGAATTAAGGATCGCGTAAATATACATAACGAAGCGAATGACAAAATTAGAAGAAAAATATTTACAAAACGATATTCATCTTAAAAGCACAAAGGAACTCTCAACAGTATAAATACAAATAAATACGTCGAAAGTTCTCCTCTCAATTTGGTTGAGAAATCACAATTCACCACAATGTTTGGCCGACTTATTCGAGAGCGTAAAGTAGAATGTCAGAAATAGGAAATAGTACGTAGTCGCATGGTTCTAACGATTATAAAAACAATTGAATCAAGATATCGTTTGGTTCGTTTTTGATTTCAAATGTTTTATCATTTTATTATTATTCTCTTCTCGTAAGCTTTCAGTGCTCTGTAAAAAAGTTGCCATTTGCTTCCATTTCTGTATCGAATTCATCCAAAGATTTACACATGTAATAATGTTTTGTATAAAATGAAATTCAATTTACTTGTGCATCTATTTATTGTTGTCCTAACAACCCATCACTTATAAATCTTTTTACTTTCGAAGTATTGGTATATTCGTTTGCAAGAGGAAGACACTTCTGGACGTATTTTAGTCGGTTCCAAATTACAAGTTTTCAAATTTCTTAAAGGACGGCCACTTAATTATGGACAATTAATTGCTACACGGAGATGAAATTTATGTAAACTTATTTTTCACTGCGGCCTGACTTTTAAAGCTTGCTCCAAGCGACGGATGAAGTAGGCATTGATATAGCTGCAGGGTTTAAATCTGTCCCCAGCTGTGTTCTTTCCTTCTCGCTTCAGCCACAATCCCTTTTAATTGCCCTAAATTTATCACGGGACGCTTACAGGTCTCCCTCCGCACTTCGTTTCGGTCGCATTTATTACGGCAAGCGTATTTTTGGTTTCTAACTTGAAGGTGTTCGTGAAAGAAAACGGCGCGGCGATGGAAATAAAAATAGTCGTGAAATGATGCGATTTCTTCGGAAGTCAACTCCTATTTATGTCGACAAACAGTATTTAATTAGCCTTAATTACCTTGAATAATGCAGTTTAAAAATACTGGGTTAGTCAGTGGCCATAAAAGTCGATGTTGACAGATTGACGCATGAAAGTAGATACCTCATTCAAATTCTGTAGCGAAGCGTAACTTCAAAGCAATTTTAAACACAAACAAAATCGATTGGATCTGAATAAAATCAGCAGATTATTTTATATTTACAGAGAAAAGTTTCAAAATGTTGAAATTCCAGACATAAACATGTTTATTAGCTAACGTCTAAAGTAGAATGCTTACTGTGTTTAGTCAAAAATTAAAGCTTCGTAGAAGTCATCCTGCGATACTTTAAAGTTGAAGCATTACTAAATGTATTTATTTCTTGATGTCCTGACATCCCATCACTTATAAATCTTTTTGCTTTTCAAGTATTCGTATATGCGTTTGCAAGAGGAGGAGTTTACATTACAAGTTTTCAAGTTTCTTAAAAATTAAAGCTTCATAGAAGTCAGGCTGCGGTACTTTAAAGTTGAAACATTATGTTAATAATGGAAAAATTTTGACATTTTGAAATGGAAAAAGCTAGATTTAATGGTAAGTTGATGAATAGTGCAAGATTGATGATCAAGTTTGGAGTTTAAATTGATAGTGTAAAGCGATATAAAACAGATTAAAGTAAAAATACCAAGATCCCAAGCTACACCATGCATATTTATTATTAAGAGAAGAGTAACAGAAAGAGACACAACGTCCAAAATGATTATCAGGACACGGCCGTCTGCGTTCATTGTAGTACTTGTCGTAATACTTTTGATTTTGGCAATGCTCTAATTTTGAATATCGAACATAATCTATTTAGATAAAATTTTGCAAAAATGTGCAACATTGTAAAACTAAAGAATTCTATTAATTACAGGAAAGGTATAGACAATTTAGATAACATATACGCAGGTTTGCTATTTGATACATTTTAATTAAGAATGTCAATCAAAAGATCTGGAATTTTGGATATTACTATTCTCCCGGGACTTTTATATTTATTCATCGCTATTTTCAAATGACGTATATAGGCTTTTTCTTTGTACCTGATTTTTTTATACTTATCTGGTCAGTCGTTACACTTTTCCGTCTTCAATGCGATTTCATAAGCTTGAGAACGAAGTTTAAATTTCATTAGGTTAGTTTTAAACAAATCAACTACGTGTTTTACTTTCTTTTTTTATTTAATTGACTTTAATAATCTGTTATATCTATTGTTCTACAATCTAATTTTATTGCTATTTCATAATTTATAATGTTCATTAGATGGTCCTGATGAAGGTCACACGTATGATCGGAGATTTGATTTGTTGTAGATTAAATTCTAAGCGTTTTCTACCTACTATCTCTCCTCTCTGTTGTTGGTATCAATTATATTATTAAACGAATGTTACATTTCCAACATTGGAAAAGGTTTGCAAGATGAAACGATAAAATAAAGAAGAAGATACTTTAATAAATGCCGAGATTGTCATGCCTCAGAAAAGGTAGCCCAAGAAACGTTAATATAAGTGAAAAGTGGATTATCAAAGGTTTTATGTTTTTCAATTTGGAGAAGTTCTAGTAGATTCAATTTATTACTTGCTAGACATTTACGAAAAACATTTAGATTTTGATAATCTATTTGGTCTTCTGTTTATCTTTATAAACGTTGGAATTAATTCGAGTAATTATGTGCTTGCCATCCGTTTTGTAATTGTCTGCTAATTTGACTTATGTACATATCTTCCATTCCGTTGGAATTATTTTTACAGTTATCTAGAAGTTGCAACAATGCGCAAGTGTAATGCTGTTTACAATCATAATCAAAGAAATCTTGTGTAAAAAGATCGGATATTGAAAATTTCACAGATATAAACTGTTGGTTTAACTACCTTTTTACTAAACTCAATAATTCGATCGGAAAGCATAAGTAAGTGCTGTAGGATAAGCAAAACGAATAATAACTCATTTTGGAAAATTTTTACTTGCATGCTTTGTATCTATTCGCCTGATAAACTATCATTTAAAAAAGAAAACGACTTTTTGCTCTTTATGTATTTTTAATTCCCCGCTAATTTTACCAACAATCCAAAAAAAAAAAAACAACGCATACGATAGATAAAATATCGAAAACCAAATTTTAGATAGTATCAAATAAAGATAAACTGTATCGTTACTGAGTAAGCTTTCTTTGCATTTTTTGGTGGGAAAAAGCAAAATATACCCTTGACATTTTTCTGGAGAAATAAAATATTACGTCCTGGTTGTTCAAATTGATGATAAAAACAAGAAATTACAGCTATTATTAAAATTGTTGGTAATACTGCAAGCCGCAAAGAAAATGAGGTCGTTTTAAATTTTGACGTAGTTTAATAGAACTCGAACATAATATAAGTTGTGCGTGACTGTTTCCAATATTTCCTCATAATTTGGGCAAAGGGATCAGCCTTATTTTTATACCAAGGGTTTGTAATAATAATATTGCGGTCAGCTTAATATTAAGGTGTAGGGGGGTCAACTTTCATTTCACCTTTCACAAAGAATTTTATGATGTAATACATGCAATATTTTCAGTAGCAGATAATATACCCAAGAAGTATGCGTTTTACAGCGGCTTATTATTTTTCAAAATATTCGTCCTTAAACTTTATGTACGTTTGTTGCATGTTTCCGAACCGATTCTAGAAACAAATTTTCCACTCTGAAGCGAGTATCTCCGAAGCATGGTTTTTAAAGGCTTCACGCAGTTTTTATTTGGCATTAATTTGATGTGTTCTCCTTCAAATAATCAATCGTTTGGTGCGATATTGTCGAGTGTCTTTCTAATTTTATCGATGACTTCTGACTCCATCTTCCGAAACAACTTTTGGATTAGGTTCATTTAGAAATATCCAACTAGTTGACTAGCGGTCTCCCGATTATAAGACTATATCCAAGTTTTATCACCTATTACGTTGTTGCAAGCGGATTTTGTTGTGTTTGAGTTCTTCTGTCGAATTTTTTAAGCATTTCCATACACCAATTGACACGTGGCCTTTTTTGGGCTTGGATAGCATTATCCGGAATCCTTCGGATCGAATGAATTTCAATCTTCAGTATGGCTAGGGATACTTTTTTTCTCGCGGTAAGTCATATACCGGTCCTCGTCAATCATTGTTGCGCCTAACGTTGATGTATTTTGGAAATTTATCACCGATAAGGTAAGCTAAGGGATCCAAGGCGCTGTTCTGTTAGGTTGTTACTAAAATCGTGAAAAAGCATCCAACGTGAAATTGACATGTTTGACATTCGACATTAACAGGTCGGAAGGATTATAAATTGTCAATAGTTGTTATATTAATTATTATATTAATTGTCATTAATTGTTAATAGCGCTGTCAGTAGTCGTTTTTTAAGAACTGAAGCGACTATCCTTGTATAATTTTTTAGAATTAAAAATACCCTTTGGATACTTTTCTATTTATATTTTTTTTTTTTGAAAAGAACTAACTACCTTCTTAAATGATTATAGTGACTATTCAAATGATGGATCAATGATAGAAAAGAAATTACCTTGAAACATCAACGCCTCAACATTAACAGTGGAAATTTCACTTAATACGTAACACATACCTAAATAGGTCGTCTTTCTAATATAGCTTAAGCTAAAAAACGTCGATTGTCTTAACGTCTCATCGCTCATCTTTTACTGATATATGTTTTTCAAGCATGGCAGCGATTTTAAATGTGGCATTTTCAACATTACAATACATCAACTTTATTAAAATGGCTAAGAGTCAGTAATGTCGGTAAAATGTCAGTAACGTAATAGCGGAGAAATTTCTGAGGTAATAATGAAAAAAGTGTATATCTAGTTAAAAGTAGATTCTATTTATAAATGACAGATCACATCCGTATCAATATGACATTCCATCTTTCTTAATTTGCTTCATTGGTTATCACTAGAGACGACAAAGGCAGGTGGAATTTTTCCTTTTTCGCAGCGACTAGATAGACTCGTGTCTATTCGTCTCATGAGAATGAATTCGTGTTGCCTACTGGTGTCCCTGAGAGTCGACAAAGGACGAGTCTGTCTAGTCTCTGCAAATTCAAATACAATTTCATCCGCCTTTGTCCTCTCTAGTTAACACTATCACTAGAATAATGATATACCTATTTTTGCGTTTGTTCAATATATTTAAAACAGGTACAATTAAATAACATAATATCTGTTACTGTGGTTTTATCAATTAATTATTTCTTAGCTTTGATGGCTAGTGGTTGTGCCTGAATAGATATATGTTGCCGTACCAAATAAATGTTACCGTAAAAAATTAGAAAAGAAGCAGAATTCGTAATATCCGACTTATGAAATTGATAAAATATGTACTAACTATTGTACTATTTCCGATACAGAGTAGTTAGCTAATTTAAAAATTTGTAAGCATTGTTTTCATCCTGTTTTGAAATCAGGAAACGTGTTTGTTTTTTTTTCTTTTTTTCATACGTCATTCTCTAAATGGGGTGCGTAATTTAATTTTATGCATTGAACGTGTTCCTAATTTTAATGTAATTTCGCATTTTACATTCCTGAAATGTCATAAGTCGTAAAATTATTATCGAACAACGAGTAATAATATACGGTGCAGAGCCATTCGAATTGCAAATTACACCGCTTCTGTTACGGCACGCGATTTAAATTGTGTAAATACGATGAGGAAAAAAGTGCAGTACGTTTGGTATGATTCGAATGGAATAAATGGATTTTATTAAACTATAATTTAAATAAAATTAAATATATGCATATGATTGATAGTACGTTCGTTTATTACACTTCTCCTTATCAGACGTTTTGGAATAAGAACTAAAAGAATATACTACGTTTGTATACAAAAGCTGCGTGCTAACATTAAGAAAAAAAACATCAATTGAGTATGTTAATCAACTTTGTGTATACTTTTTACAAATACGTTTGACAAGAAAACGTCTTGTTTAGATAAAGGCATTCCTTGAAAAGCCGCTTACTGCGCAATGCATAATAAATATTCTAACGATAAGTGGAAACATTAAGATGATTATTTCATTTCATCCTACATAGCGTGATATCTAGCAAGAACCTCACTTGCGACCTTTGCTTGCCCGACCAAGATCTTGTGAAAGGGGCGGAGCTGAAGCCGCTATTCTTCACACCAGTCACCGTATATGCTCCTCCCATCCTTGCGCAAAATGACTCAATATTGTCACAAGATTTTGGACGGATAATGTATTTTATTTTATTTGATAAAGGTAACATCAGCAACTCGAAAACCAACATTTCTATGAAGGTGTTGAGAGAAGAAGGTGCAAAAGCAATACAGTCATTTGGGATACAGCACTCTTAAAAAAAAACAGAACAGTCATAACATAAGTTATTTTTACATAGAGAACTGTGCTATATAACCAGTTTAGACAGACAAATATTAAAACTAAAAATATGTTGCTCTATAACTCCACACTATTATAACAATACATATTAATAATAATAATAATTTCAATTCAGCATGAGATTAGTCAAATAATATATAAACAAGAAAACCAAAACAAAACGTAGCCACACATCAAATAACTAAAAAAGGATGCATTACAAAAAAAAAGAAAACTGCTATTTAAAAGAAAACATTATTAAAACTAAATGTTTGTATTAAAGTATTCTTCCAAAGAGTAATACACGCTGTCTAACAAGAAGAGCCTTCAGTACGTTCTTACTCGCTGAAACATTACTTACGACTAAAGAGGACAAATTCGGAATGAAACCACAGGCGGGACTAAGAATTGGGCTACCGCACCCCGCATCCCACATACGAAAGTTTATTCAGCATGTTGTTCACGGCCAGCAACAATAGCAACCGAAAATTGTATTCTGTCTATCAAATAATGTTGAAAGGGTGGTCAGATAAAAAAAAAACGCTATCATCGAAATTAGTGAATATTTCATTTTTTTAAAAATCCGTCAATGTAAAATTACCGAGCTGCACCCACTTACAAAATTATTTAAAATCTGTTCGTGTACATTTAGAAAATAAAATTAAGGCTGAACTGAAAAATAAAAAAGTGTGCTTGGTGTGTGCATGAAACAACTGATAGCAAAAAAAGATCTGTACTTAATATTATGGTGCGTAAAATGGAACCAAATCAATCGCCATCCTGAATTTTATTAGCTACCAGACAAATAGAAGAATGTACCGCGCGGATAATTTCAAAGGTGGTGTTGAACACATTGGAAAAATTTGAAATTTCCAAAGATCAAAACGAAATATTTGTGACAGATGGTGCCGCAACCGCGCTTTCTATAGGTCGGTCTCTTAAGGAACAGCGTGGCAACTTTTTACATATTACATGTAAAATTATATGTAAAAATGTTGTGTTGCGTGTTTAAGTTGGGTTACATGACCAAGAAAAAGCACTTACCGCTATTAACGTCTTCTCTTCCTTCCATCCTTCCTAACATCAACTGCATTTCCAGAGTTATTTCTGCAAAACGTGTCCGCCGTGACGCTTTGTCTAAAACACTTTCACTTTTCGCGTCTTCTACAGCACATAGTTGTGCGTGAACACTTTTCACGATTTGCACCGATTCCTCTAACGATAACGACGAATTGTTAAATTTTGTTATTGCTTCGTCTAGTCCCAAGTAACTCACGTGAATAGTTTGTAAATCTGTTTTATTCTGAACCGTTTGACAGTTTTTGTCATTTATATTGACAGGTGAATTTTGACATAATTATCTGTCTTACTCATACTATGATACTGTAATTATTTGAAAAATAGAACTTTCAAGATCCTTACATTGTATTAATAAACAAAAAAAAAGGAAAAAAATGCATGAAACAAACAAGTGTACAAATGTCAAAGTATTTTTCCTTACCCTAGTTGCATACCTTGTACAGTTTTGCGAGTTTATCTATACAATTGCTACAGGCGCATTACCAGCAAGCAGAATATTTGTTTTTTCGTTATACAATTTTAAGTTATTTGAAAGCTCGTAACGCGCCACATCTATCAAACTTTTTCGAAAATTTGTCATAATTTCTTATGTTATGTAAAGGAATGACGCATGCAACTAGAAAAATTCCAATCGATATAGATCGGTTATAGTATCGATATAGTACACGTCAATGGCTGCTTCATAGTGGGGCCATTGTCTGTTAAATTCATTAATAAATCGCGTTAAAATCAACGGCATTTAAGGGTTTTTAAATTGTTTATTACATTACAAACATCTAACTTCGATACAATAGCAATATACAACCTTAAATATACAATCTATATTTTATTGCGCATTCTCACGTTGTATTGCAGCAACTTTCAAAATTAATTCTGCGGAATTCTAGAGCGTTGCCAGAGTTTTACAAGGGTTCTGAAAAGTTTTCAACTTAAATTTATTTATGTTTGATGTAATTCATGGATTGTAGAGGGAATTTCGTCTAAACATCGGGCTGCCTACCGCACCCGCCAGAGTGCATTTGCTTGTTTTGCAACGATCACGAGAATCTCTGATTGAGTGTACTTTATCAAAGTCAAAACAAAAATTCCCTCGACAACATAAGAGTCTTGATTACTGGGCCAACATTAAAGGCACTATTACTTCGGTTAGATTTCTGTCGGGAAATTGGGTATATTACAGCTAGCAGTGTTGTTTGGTTGACCTGATCAGCGAAAGATGATACATGTGGCGGGCTAGTTAAGTATCTGCGGCTAAAGTTTGTCTATTGACAGTACTGCTGTGCCAGGATTTAAAAGACACAACAAGAAATTGTACATATACTGCACAGATGAAATTTACAGCTGTGATGAAACCGGCTTAGGTTACAATACAAAATATGACTTTACTATAGGAGCAGAAGCTTCAGATTACATGCGAAATAAAGAAATTGTAACCGCTTTTTTACGCAATAATACTTCATGACCAAACTTGGTTATAATTAGCAAATCCATGAAGGCGTGCTGATTTTTTTAAAGGCCGCTGCAGATCTCCTCTATTGAAATCACTTTTAAAAGCTGGATTAGTTTCTGGAAATATAGCAATGAAAACACTTTATAGCCAATAGTTCAATTCTATTGTAACTTTGCATGAGTTAAAATTGAATAAAGAGTTCAAAATGAAAGAAGTGAATAGTGAGACAAATACGGTTTGCCTCACAAGTAAAGCATAAATTTCATATATCTTGGTATCTAATTAAAAGTATAAAATAAAAAGATTCACAGCAAAATTTGTAATTATAGTAAACACATCCCGCATTCAGAAAGAGATCTCCACAATTCCATCGTCACATAATCGGTGGAGAGGACAAAGGCGGATGAAAATGTTACTTTCTTGCTGAGACTAAACGAATAGACACGAGTCTATCTAGTCGGTGCAAAAATGTGATAATTCCACCTGCCTTTGTCATCTTTAATAATGGGTAATCTCTCCTTTCCTTTTTAGTCGGTAAAACTGAATTTGGGTGTGTCAGATATGGAGACTTCAATTATATGCATTACGCGGCATTCACAAATCACGTAACCTTTTTCTTGCTACTTCTCTATAAATTTCCAACAATGTCTTTAATTTTCTAATCATATTCAACAAATTTCTCTAAAAGTTGTCTTATATTTCTTAAACTGCTTCTAGTGTTGTTTTCTATTTATTTTTAATATTTTTCTATCCAATTACGTCTGGCCAAGTTATCGAGCAACTCAATGTTAATACATAATGAAGTCCATAGTTTATACCAAAGGAAATCTCAAATCATTGTAATATGTAACTTATAAAAATATTTTTTCGTAATAGAATTTTTTCTATTCAGCTAAGTAATATTCACCAAACATTTTTTTCCCAACATTTTCTAAGCTAACATCACCTTAATGGACATGTTACTTCCCATAAATAAAACACCTTCAATGTAAAATTCAGCTAACAGCGCCTCTTACAGCGTGAACTGTTTCGCACTGCTAAAACGGATCCAAATACGTTCGATTCGATCGCTGTGTGTTCTTTCGAAACGCATTGTTTTACCGGTAATCCACTTGTCCCTCTGGATCAACGTGGTGATTAGCGTTTCAATTTTGGCGTATAAACACTGACACTTTTAACAAAAAGTAGAACTATGGGATTAGAGATTTTAGTCGAGTGAATCAAGTTGAAACGCAACGGTTTTTTCATAAAATTTCTGGAATCATCGAATTATGATCTAAGGATTATCATTTCAAGTTAATAACAAAGAACGCAGCTATGGTAACATTCACCATATGCACCTGTAAATTTACCTATTTTTTACTATGAACAATTAGAAAGAAACATATTTTATTGCAATAGAGAGCTATAATAAGGGCTGCGGTCACATAGCTCGAGGTAGCCCGATTTACTAATCTGCTGATATTAATAAATTGCTTTCGTAACACACGGAATTACGCAGAAACGTTAAGTGGTGTATTTACCAGCAATTTCTGCAAGAATTATGACGTACAAATTTAAAAATAGAGGCAGAGAATAATGTTAAAGTTTGATATATGTTTAGTTTCGCGTTACACTATGTAAACGCTACTTTATGATTAAACCTAAATTATTAAACCATGAAGGTCTTATGGTCCATATTACCTTTTACTACTAACATTTATGAGCTATTACATTAGAAAACTTCAATAAAACTTCTCAACAGTGGTATACTACCGTCGCTTTTAGAGTACGACTGTGTTTTATTGACGTAGTTTGAATAGTTCTACAAAATTTAATTTTCCAGCCAATTCAATTTAAAATGTTCAATGATTTTCGCAAGGAAGATATGACTTATTTTATTTGATATGCGGGACGCGCATAAGGTACTACCTCAAGTGGAATAACGTGCAAATGGTAATACTCGGTTTGCTACTTGATAACCCACTTTTTGACGTAAACTCCACCTGTTTTGTGCTACAAGTGTTTGCAAGATGCCACACTCTTTTTTTAATGGGAACAAGAGGTTTAACTTTGCATAAGTTTGAAGGGTACCTACTCCAAGAAGATAAAGAGGACATTATAAAGCCGTTTATTGCGAAATAAATAAAGTCCGGGAAAATACAAATCACTCTAGACAAGGAAATGACGGTAAAAAATAAACGAACTCATAATAACTGTTGAAAATGTTAACCGTTTATTTCCTACCAAAAATAGAGCGGTCTTATAAAAGCTTCCGATGAATGATGAAGGTATTTTGCGGGAAAATTTGCTGATCATTAAATTTTCTAAATGTTCCCGCAAGGAAAGGTCCAATGGAGTGATTTGTAAGGACCGACGAGGTCACTCAATCTAACTTCCAAACCATTTCTAGGTAAACGTGTGATTAATTTAATCACGAACTTGTGGACAGGGTGATCCACAAGTACACTACTTCATGGTAAAATTTGGTCATGATAAAATTTGGTAGACATGGTAAAATTTGCTTTTGTAGTGGTTCTAAGTTAACAGCTGATGTTAGCGTTTCATGCATAAAGAATGGACTAACGATGTTTCTATTTTCCTTTCCGCAGCATATATGACTCTTTACTCAATGTTATGCATAAGGCTGAGACTTTGGCGTTTAACACAAGTGAAACTCATGCCAAGAAGGGTATGTTATAGTGGCGTTAATCTGTTTATTGTTAAACAGCTTAACGCCAACAGAAATCAAATTTAAATGTGTTACTATTTGTACATTTTCCACTTGGTACGATATTTTTTAGGCATCCTATCAACTAGAAGATGGAGGCCATTTTTTTCCAGGTTAAATTCATCCAAGTAAGCGGAAAGAAGAAAGTTTAGCTTCCAGTAATTACACATTTTACACTGAACAATTCTCAATCAATAACGCGCCAGGAGTGTGCTTTGAAAACAAGTTTAGCGTCATCAATTGTACACATTTTATGGCCACTCAACCTTTAAATTAAATCGTCCGTCGGGTTCGCTATAGAAAACATCAACGTTTCTCATAGTTTTCTCAAAGTAAATCTAACCGTCTCAAAGTTTGAACAGGTTAATTTGACTCCCAGTGCTTTTACTGCTCGTAAAGTTCTTTTAATTTTCCATCCCGGAAGACCAACGTTCTGTAATTAATTGAAGACCGTTTCAGTTTCCTTGCATATAATTAAATATTAATTGAAAATTGGAAAAAAATACTTCCTCTTATAAGTTTTTCTTTTATAAAAAGAGACGGATATGTCGCGATACTTGATTGGTTAGGTTACTAACTGCACGGGAAAAAGTTTAGTTGTTGCTTTTTCTTGCTCGCAGTTTAATGGCGTAGTTGAACCGAATGCAATGCTAAGTCAATACAATCACAATTAAGTGAATGGGGTTTCGGCGAAACTTCATTTCTCGGTGCTGAAATTGTTATTTAATCGGATTAGTGGAGTCAGTAAAGAGGTCATATTTCGTTATTATTACAATTGCATTGTTTTTCGTTAATTTTATCGTGTTTAGAAAAAATTCCACGCAGCATTTTTGCTTCATGGAATGTGGACGCTCAGAAATCTGTATTGCGTTTTATTATTTACTACCGCCTATCAGTTCACATAATGATTTAGGATAAGCAGAATAGTTTCTGGCTTTATTCACTTATTTTTCTAAATACACGTAAAACTCAAATATGTATTACAGCCTTGTAAGTTGCCGGAAAGCTCAGGGTATAGTACAGAATTGCGGATAACAAAGACAGCAATCCCTAATTATTTAAAAGCTTGGGGAATACGAATGGGGACCAAGGGTCGCCACAAAATGACAAAGGGCGGCAGGTACCTTTTAAAAAAGACATCAAGCCGTTAGCAATAATTAAAATAATTCTTTCAAGACAAATGTACAAATTAATCATAATATTTAAGTGAAATAAAAAAGATATTTTTGATATTATCCAGGTACCTACAAATTTGAATATTAATTACCGGAAATTTCTTCAGTCCCCTGGAAGTGATTGCATACCCCGAGATCGATGCCTTAAGAGTGCAAATAAATCATAAATCAATCGTCCAATAATTCCAAAATCCCAATAATGAAGATGTCAAATGTCAAAAAATTTCACTATTTGGCCAAATACGAACAAATATTATAAGAAAAAGTTGTTTGCATCCACCAACATATGCCAAATCCAAACTTTTGCTTTTTCTTATATTCTGTTAAAAATACACATTGTCCATTTTTTAAAATATTTTCTTCATTACTGTCAGTTTTTCTGATTGAAGATGTTAAGAGTATACTGAGCATACTGAGTTGAGAAGTTATAAAATATCTATGATTTCTTTGGGATTGAAGGAAACTTTGCTTCTAGACATTTGTTAAAAGTCAATAAACGTCTATTCTTACAATTAAATAAATTTGGGGATTGTCTGTGAATGCAATTGCAAATTTTGTAACGAAATATATTATCAAACAAATCCCAGTTTTTTTGCTGTGTTATCTAAATAGGCTAATATGTGTCAGTCACGGACTAAAAACTAGAAATTATTTTAATTTTCGGTGAAAATTGGACCGACAAGGATATGGTAATTATTTTTAATAAAAGATATAGACATTGGTTTGTTTCACACTTCATCACTGGTCGTATTACCAGCAAACCGGTTCTGCTGAAAGTAAATTTAAAAAGCGATACGTCAACTGGCAAGTTTATTAGCATGAAGAGAATGCTTTACTGGATGTTGCGAAACATAAAATATCTTCACTTGTCGCTATTTCTAGTAGAATAGAGTCAAAGAAGACTATGGTGGGGAAAATGTTAAAGAAGAACAAATATCATCGTAACAAAAATCATATGGCCCTATGGCAAAGGGTCTTTACCTGATTTCCCAGACCACCTTAATCGTATAAATTTCACTATGGAGGTAGAACATAACGGTTCACTTCTATTCCTTGATATGCTGATCACAAGTATTGACCCTCATAGCAGCCTAAGTCACTCTATTTATCGAAAACCCACATACACTGGTATCTTAATACCATCCCACTTCATCATCCAGCATTAAGTTCTCAGTGATCAACTCCTTGGTTCACCCAACGATGACAGTCGCTGAACCCAACAACTTTCCCACCAAACTGAATCATGTGCAAAAGACCGTCCACAACAATGGTTTTCATAACAAAAGTATCAATAGAGTCATCAACAAATATCTTTATCCGACCAATAAACCAACGATCGAAAACACTTCCGTCAATCTTGCTACCGCTTACCTTCTCTATACAAGGTAACGGACACACTCAGTAAAATTTTGAAAAAACAAAACATCCAAACAACCTTCAAACTCCCCTCAAAGGTTTCAGAAATTCTTTCGTATGAAAACCATGTTTTCAAGCAAATATCTTAAATTTAATACAGTTAAGTTATTCTTGTACCTTAAATGTAAACGAAAACAATTATTTCGCAATGCGCTTTGTAGTTGCAGTACATAATAGGTAGATACATAAGTGTAAAATTAGATTTCTACATAAACATTCCGTGTACCCTTAAAATCCCCAAGTATCCCGTTTATATCTTTGACATCTCTATTTTCTTCTGATGTTCACAATTCGATGAGGATCTGTTTGCTACGAATCTTTACATCGATAAACGGTTTGCCGGAAATTCGCCAGTTGATTCTCGTTTCGGTAATCCCGTACCTTTTTCCCGAACATCTGCATTCTAAATTCATCTTCCCCGCCGTCCTTTTCGTCTACAACGCAATTATTTTCATCCTCATTTCCATTTGGCAGGTTTCAAAGCCATTATGCATAGCGAGTCATCTCTTTCTTTTGTCGCTAACCTTTTGAATACGGCTCGGTACGTTTTCATTATTATCGTTCGTTTGTTTGTACCAGCGAATATATGAATGAATCAAATAATATAAAATGTGCAATTTATGAAAGAAATCAATAAGCCGAAGATGCTCTTTTATTTAAAATGGCATTTAACTAATTAGTGATTTCACTATTGTACCTAAAGCTTCATTTCTCCACAAACAAAGTGTATCTTTCTCTAACATACATCCGTATGATAGAGAAAGATATTGTAATAGAGATTGAAGGGAGATCCCGATGATTTGGTCGGCTTATTTAGAAAATAGCTTTGTGAGACAATTTAGATACACAAGTTTGATAGTAACAGAGTAATGAGTAATGAGACGAATATTCACGAGTCGATCTAGTAGCTGCAAAACAGTAATAATTGTACCTGCCTTGGTCATCCCTACTTATAAGTAGAGCTCCCCAACTGCGTGGCGCACCATAGGCGTCGATAAGGAACATAAGTAAAGTACATAAAAACAAAAGAAATAAAGAATTTTAAAACGCTTACTTTTGTAATTAGCCGTATCCAATATAGTGGGTGTTAATGCACAAGGAAAATAGTATTAGTCAGCACACGAGGAGGTAGGCACATTAAAACTGTTACCGTAAGCGCAATCCGATTTCTCAAACATCTGAAGCATTAGGGATGTTTCCACAGTCGTTTCTTTCAAGGATGTTCGTCGTTCTGAAAAAATGTTTTTATATCTTGAAACTGAACGCTCGACGTCTAATGATGTAATACACGCGTAATTAAAATAATCTTTGAATTTAGTCACCGGATCAGTAGAGTTACCTTCCCAAACTTGTCTTAACCTGCTAGAATTTGTATCTTTCTTCATAACACTTTCAAAATTTCTTGTAACGATATCATTTTTTTTGTTATTTATACAGTGTAGGAGTGTATTAACGTGATCTAATATTTGTACTGACTCCGTCAGGGACAGTGCACTATTTTGTAATTTATTTATTGCCTCAAGTACTTCTCTATAATTGTTGTAAACGGTTTGTAAATCTGCTTCAACGGAAATATCTTGGAATTTTTCCTGGCTTTCCTTAATAGCCGCAGATTCGTTGGGATTGAATTGTAAGACGACTGATTTTATTTGCCGGAAGTATTTAAAATAATAAAACGCTGCCTTCAGCCATGTCCCCCAACGCGTAAGAATCGGCTCTGGTGGTTCGGGAATACCGGGACACTGTTTATGAAATTCACTGGTACGTTTGGGAGATTTGAGAAACACTCGTTTCGTATTTGTTAGTAATGCATTTACCTCAGGGAAATTTGCACGAATAGTTTCAGCCACAATATGCAGAGCATGAAGTTTACAAGTAATATGTAACATCATCCCATAATGTTCTTGAAGAGAACGACCTACACAACGCATTGTCGCGGCACCATCGGTCATGAAAATTAATACTTGAGTAGTGGCAATTTCAAATGTTTGTAAAGTATCAACGACTACGCTCTCGATAGCGTCGGCAGTACACGATTTTAGTCTTTTACTAGCTAATAAAATTCCCTTTGTAGGTTGACGAGGTTCCAGTATACGTACAATCACATTTAAAATAGAATGTTTTTTACGGTCTGTCGTTTCGTCATTACATAACCACAGTAGTTTATTTTTTATTGCAGATCTGATCCTGTTTTCAATTTCGGTACGTACACTTGGCACACATCTCCTTAAGCTTGTTTCCGACGGTAACTCAAAGTCTGGATTATATTTATTCCAAAATTCACGGAATGGTTTCTTCCTGAGTAAGGAAAACGGTAAATTACACGCAGTCAGCATATAAAATAAATCAATTATAAATTGAGTTGCCTCAGTCGGTGATACACCCAGTTTTTTATTTTTGTGTTGCTGACTATTTACATGTCTTCTACAGCCATATTTATCATCGCACATCAGAGGTATATTACAAATTTTACATATAATCTTACTTCCATTATATATTAAGTCAGGAAATTCTCCACAGAACTTTTTCACTTTGTCGGCCTGTGGGCGTTTCTTACTACGCGCGTCCGCCATACCGTCACAACCCGATCGCATACGGTAATAAACTACCGAAATGCGATGCGAGTTATTTGCTTATATATTACATTACATATCCCCCCGGCCACGCCCGGCGGTACGCCTTCTGACTTGCCACGCACTTTGGGGTGCTCTACTTATAAGCAATCTAAAGCAATGTTGTAGTTTCCTTGCCCCATTTTATCTGAGATACTTCCTAGTAACGGTCCGTTAAAGATTCCAGAATTGTTAAATTATAATTGATCTAACCGTATGATTTTGTTTAAAAAATATTTGTTGTCTTCTTATCTTCCTATCAACCAGTTGTAGTCCTCCAGTCTTCTTAATTCTTCACTAGGCTCTGGCTAGTATGAATGGTTATTTGGTTTCATATAATAATAACTTATTGCAGTAGAAAGCTATTCATACGCGAGTCTATGGCAAATGTAGGTCTAGCTGTACATAGATGTTCATGAACTATTATCTAGAAAGCACAAGCAAACATTTAGTTTGCTATTTGCGGGATATCCCTTGATTTTCATTCAAATTTCTAAAAGTTTCTATCAAAATCTAGAAAAATAATACGTGGTAGCTATTGTCGTCCTGTAAATATCCTTTACTCGTTATTATTGCATTTCGGTTCGATGAATAAAAAATGTTTAATGTATCTCGTTTACCTTCTTTGATGTACAGCTCTTTTATTTTAGTAATGAACGACAGTTGAAATATTTGATAGTTTCCAATTTAATGGGTACCCTATTCAATCTTAAAATTTAAGCATGATATCAAACATTTTGATCAACTTTCTCTGACGGTATCAAAATTTAGTATGGTACCGATAAGAAATAAGAAAGTTGATGCTGGCCAGACAGAATCTAATTGTCGTATTAAAATTTCGATTGCATCATTAGATAAAAGATTGAAGGTGGCTTTGGGGACAACAGCGAGTGAAACCATTTTTTTGCAGCGACTAGACAGACTCGTGTCTATTCGTCTCATAAGAAAGGGTTCCTGTTGCCTAGTGGTTTCCTAGAGAGTCGACAAAACACAAGTCTGTCAAGTCGCTGCGAAACAGGTATGATTTTGTCCTCTCTAGTCATTAATAAGGAAAATATAAAGACAAAAGTAACTATATAAAACCATCTTCAGACCTACTCTAACGTGGGGGAGCGAAAGCTGGATCTCAAAACTTTAGGCTGTGAGCTACCGATATAAAATATCCCCGAATAGTAAAGAGCATAATACATAAAAATAGAATAAAGATCGAAGTAGTTAGAGAAGAATTGGACATCCTAATCAAGTAAATGAAGCTCGATAAGTAAAACGAATGTGCACAGTAAAAAACGGAGAAGAGGAGGAAAGAGAAAATCATGGGCGACTAGCTAGTTGCAATATTATAGAGAACAAGCAAGATTTAGTGTGAAGTGATTTAATTAGCAAAAAACAAAAAAGAATGGATAAAATTCATATACCTAGGTTTATAAGTTTAAAGATTAGTGCTCCTAGAAAGTATTCAATTCTGCATGGTTACTTCGTAATTTGGCGAACAATGTTTACTCTGCAACGACTAATAACTTTGTTTCAGTTGTTCCGAAGATGTAGAAAGTTGCATGTAATTTAGCTCTTCTCTTGTACAATTCAGTTACCAAAATGAAATTGTGATCGCTTTAACGCTACACGTTCACAGTAACAACCGTAATTAATTTTCCGTTTAACCCTTTGGGTAGCAGCTGTACACGTACTGTTTGTTACGATGCTGCTTTCCTTTCTCTACAGCACTTACCTGTGGTATTAACAAGCAGTATTATTGTTCTCTCCCTAAACGCACCGTCATATCGTTTCCTCGACTTTGTTCAATAAAAAACATCCAATTAATGCAAGCTGTATTTCCGTTTCAAAAATAGGGTAAGCCGTGAATAAATGTGCCATATCTGGAAACCTTTTGCTTTATCACGTGAACTGTTTTGCAATCGCTAATTTAACAAACTTCAAACGAAACGAAATATCCTCAATATTTCTACGGAATTCTATTAAAAATTGCATGTATGTATATACACGTATGACGACTAAACGCAGGAAATTTCATTTATAGCTTCACTTATGAAGACATGTTTAAGTGTGCATTGTAATTACATAATACAGCACGCACGTTTTAACATATTTAACGAACAATAAAGGCGGTTAATGTATGGTAATTATACATACCTGTTACGGATGCCATCGTTCACTACAGGATTAAAATGATTTTTCAGTTAAATTGAAATATAAAATATTTAAAAGAGGAACGAGAAGGTACGTGTCATTTGCGTCTGTTGTATTGGTTGGTCCGGGTTTGATAACTTCGCTTTGCCCTTCTCGTCATCTTAAAGAATCGATTGGTTTAAGTGCAACTCTTCTGAATAAAACTGTTAAATCCATCTTCTTGTAAATACGCACCTTTGAAAGTTTTGATAACTTCACATCGTGTTTCTAAACTGTTCATGTTCTTGCCTGCTTGGATTTTTGCCCTATAACAACCATATGTTGTAAATAGTAAATGTTTTAATATTGAGCGGATTTATGCATACCGTGTTGCAATTATATGACTGTTGACAAGGAAACGAATATTACTTATTTATACGATTATGCAAATCTGACAGTGAGTAATAGATTTCTATTACTTTGCTTCTTTGCTTGAGTCTTTAGAAGAGAGATAATACATTCATGTTCGTTATTTCTCGCAAAACAAGTCTCACGCTAAGCTGTAAACGACTCAGTGGCTCAGTGGTAAGAGGGCCCGCACTTGACCGGACAGAGTTAAGTGTGTTCAAATCCCGCTAGAATCAACATATTTTCTTCGTGGGTCCGGTATACTCCTGAGTAACCATTTGCAATAAACTGCTCCTTACCCTTACAGAGAGGGGCTGAGTAACAATGTCATGGAACACTTTATATTCACAACCAATATAATAAAAGGTTCCGGAAGTTATGACAAGCTTCAAGAACCTTATACATCACTTTGGGCCGTTACCACACTAAAAAAAAAACAGGTTATAAAAATTGAGTCAAACATCTTTAAAAGGACATACTTCTTGCAAAGATTCAGTTACGGTTATAAATATATTACTAAATAACTAGCCCATTCGATGTTTTCTCTGAATATAATTTAGAGCAAAAGAAAGATAGGAAAGCTTAACTTGTAATTCAATTTCCATTATTGTCCGCTTTTACTTTCATTTAGTACTGAGAAATCACTCTGTGTACATTATGTGAATAAGAAATTACTCACGCATTAAAGGGTTTTTGTATTCGAGTAGCAACAGAAGAGAAAAAAGCTAGATAATGCTTTCTTCAGCAAAGAAATAAAACAATGTAAATCTTAAACTTATCTTCTTAAATCTATTTCTACTGGAATGAGTCACGATTGTGCAGAGAATATTACCGGTCTCGTACTTTCTAGAACTAGGTAATGAGTCTCTGTTTTTATTACTATTTTGTTCAGCGAGGGAATAAGAGATTTGGCTTAAATTAGATTGGTGTAAGTCAACAAAAACGATTTATCAACGCGAATAACATCTGGCAAGTTCGGGAAACTCCAACAAATGCGATTTTAGAAACAGAGAAAATTCTGGAAGTTATGACTTCGAAAGTGTGACTGATAGATTAATAGTTTCGAAGAAGAAAGAGCGAGAATTCGCGCGGGATGGCGTTCGCACCGCTTTTTACCTGCACTTGAACGCGAGCTTAAGGGCGATCGATATCGCGACGCGTTCATGTTAGTCTAATTCTTCGTTACGTCTTCTTTTCGGTGTCACCTGGACTTGAATCAATTTGTATTAGGCATTCCATAACTTAGAGCGCTCATCAAATATTTACGAAACTCTCACGGGACATAATTCTCAATTTCATTTCGCGAAAAACCTTTGACAGGTAATTGCAAAAACCTTGACGTTAAATTTGTCAGATGTAGCGCCTTTGTGCGATACAAAGTTGGCGGCGAGGTTTAGAACGTTGTATTCTAAAATTTGCGACAGCGGCGCCCTTGACCTCGGAAGAATACGTCGACTTATTTAAGGTCAATGTCCTCTTTTCCAAACCTTCGAATGGCTAATGCCATGGTTAATAACTATAGTTGGAATCATCTACATAATGAAGAACAATTGATAAATACTAACTGGTTGCTTAAATAATATTACAAACATTAGCATACGATCACAACAGAAAGTGCCTAGAAACAATAACCAAAAAAATTACTGCTAAAATAGATTCCTCGTGGTATTGATGAAATTATTCATGACAAGCGCAACGAGAGAAAAAGTACACTGCCCATGGACGTGTTTCTACCTACCCGGCGTCATCAGCGTGGCTCCGAGAGTATTTTTTATATCTACCCTTTCTTAATGTTGTCTCACAGTTAATGCCACAACATTTCAAAATGATAAGCCATACACTTCTTAGAGCCCTCTGGTGCCAAGAAAGAGATGCCTTCCATTTAGAAAACAGTGACGTAAACCGGACACTACTACCATACATAAACATAATTACCTAATTTCATATTACCCTCACAATCTATATTACCTAATTTAGCTCATTCTTATCCATTTCTAAATCAATAAAATTTAAATTAGTTGTAGTTCCGCAAACAATCCTAAAACTATGTTTATATAACATTTGTTAATATAAATGACTTCCTGAACGGGCTGTCGGTCGTTTACATTTATTGAAAATCAGCCTGTATAATGTTAAATGGAAATCAGCTTTGTGTCTCGAAAATTATATAAAAGTAAAAGATTCTTGAAAGTTCCTGTTGTTTTCGACACTAATAAATAAAATTACGTTAAATACCTGCAAATTGAAAGATGTTTTGGTGTGAAGATTTGAAATTATCTCTTCTCTTATGTCGATGCAGTTGTCGAAAGAAAGGTACCTAGCTAACCCTATAAATGAAGCAATAATGATATCCAAAGACACATTATAAAAGCTTCTATTCAAGTCAGATACGTTCCGTTTCAACAATTAGTTTAGTAAAAATCAGATTCTCCTACGACTTTTCTCAACCATGTAAAAATGCTTGGTTGGAATAGCTAACAAACTATTGATTTTACAACGCCCACAAAAGTAGTATAAGTTTCCACATAAAGAATCTTTGGTTAACCTGAAATCATACGTCATGGAAACTCGGCGTTTCTATGACGTATGATTCTCTCGATCTAACACGTACGTTGCTTGTGTCGATAAATCAGTTGCTAAAAAGAATTCTCTTTAAGATAGCGTAAGTTATTTTTGAAATATTTCGTATTGAATATGTTGCACATACATCACTTATTGATAAAACGTTTGATATATTGTGCGCGATTTGAGTATCGTGTGTTAAAAAAACGTTAGCTACATGTCAGATGCTGCTTTATAAACTGTACAGATTACTTCCCCTTTGATTTTTGAGGTCCATTATCCTCATTCACGATAACATAGTACAAGAGAAAATAGTCACCAGGTGAGAAAAACTACAGTGCACACGCAGTAATCAGAATGATTTCATGTAAACTAGATCTTTGTTTGAAGATCTTTATACTGAAAAAAATGTTATTTAATATATTTTACCGCTCTGAGCGCGGCAGAGAGTGTCAAATAAATTATAGGAATTTTACTTTTATATTTATAATATTACTTTTATACTCCTGTAGTTAAATACGCTTTTGAAATTAAGAAACGACATTCATTCGGTGTGAAAAGGATTGATAATATGTATGTGTTGTTATCTATATTTAGGTCATCATCGGTGGATCCGTGATAATTCATCACTATTATCTATTAGTCTTAATAGTGCATTTCAAGTAGATAAAATAGTCATTCTCGTCGAGCCGGATTATTTCAACCCCGCGAATAATTTATCATTAGGAGCTTATAGAGAATTAAAAAAAATTCTTACCAACCAAGATTAGAGAAAGGAAAAAAATTCCCCAAAACTTATTAACGCGAATCATATATTTAAACAGTCAATTTGAAACCCAACAGTTCTAAAAATGTACTGCCTATCTAAAATCCAGCAATAAGACCAATAGTTTCAGGCTGTTCAAATAGCCAGTAAACGAATACAAAAATTTACCCATTAAAATTCATTAGATTTTGTAAATGAGGTAAGCAATATTGAACTAGAAATGAGGGAATTTTAGTATTAATGTTTGTTTACTCTTCTCCAGTTTACCAATACAAGGAATCATCAAGTATTAGGTTGTGTTTCGAATGCTCAACAATATCGATGATGTCAAAATTGCAGAATATACAAAAAAAATGAACTTCGTACTGCATTAATCAAAATTGCTTTCAAGAAGAGGGCGAGTACCATAAACAATTGGGATTAGGCAATGGGCAACCTCCTGACCCCCTTCATAGCCAAGTTCTTCTTCAGTTTCTTTCTAACCAAGTAAATTTGAAATATGTATGAGAATTGATTTGGCTTAGGTATGTAGATGACATTGCCGTCTTTGATATTAGGAAAAGTAATATTACTATTAAATCGGCAGTAGAAGAAGTGAACAATTAACTTCCGATCTTGGATTGTTCGGTAATAACAACAACAAACTGGAAATAGACATCTATAGATAGGAAAGAAACACTGATAGGTACATTATGAACGATTCTAACCACTGTGGACAACACAAAATGGCCACGACTAGTTTCTTAATTAATATATTAGCTAAATTCTCTTTAAATAAAAATAAGTAGTAGAAAGAACTGAGATTCATAAAAAGCGTAGCTATTTACAACAGTTATCCTTCTCTAGATGTCAATTGCATCCTTAAGAATCCAATATAGGCATCACGTAAGAAATTCCACGACCTTAATCCCGGTAGAAACTAAAGGTGAAACTCCCCTTTCACACACAAGGTTCTAAAGGGTCAGGATATAAGGGCATGGTTCGGTTCGCGTAACACACTTAAAAACCTTCTTGGCAATACGAAAGGTAAACCGAAAATGGAAGAAAGATCGGGAATTTATAAATTGCATGCAGCGTAATAAAGCCTACATTTGTCAAACTAAAAGAGGAACCGGCACCAGACTTAAAGAACATATCAGTTATTATCGCTTTAGTAGATTAGATTCGTCAAGTGTAGCTCAACACATAAACGAAACCGGGCGTAATATGAAATTGATTAAGAATGCGGGAATTAGATACGTACGAGGCGGTTTACACAAAAGGCAACAAAAATCTGATGAATAGAAAGAACGGACCGTTGTCGTACTCAGTTCTATTCGATTTATTGAGGTAAGACTTGCACATGTTTTATGTCTTGGGCTGCAATAACAAGAGACCCTTTCGTCTATTTGTCCGTATTCCGTATTTCTTCGCGTGTCTTAGTTTTAAGACACGTAGGCGGTAAAAGTAAGTACTTGTAAATAATGCTTTTCTCGAAAGTAGGGACAGAACAAGCATGTTAGTTTTAGAGGTTTCTCACATCACTCAGTCACCGATTCAGAAAGTGGAAAATTCGTATCCTTGAAACGGCCGTTCAGGATTAATTAATTAATTAATTAATTAATTAATATATCAACACAGGCATTTTTTTTGAGTAGCTTATTTACGTCAGATATTGGCATTGCTCCTAGTTAAAGTATCTTCCAACAAAAATATATAGTTGAAAGCTAATTTTGTTCGATTTGTCCTTACATTACACCCAAAACCATTATACTCACTCTATCTGTATGATAGACACTGAAAAAAATCTCAATTTTACACCGTCATACGTCACTGTCATATGGTGATTTAGACAATTAACACTAGCGCCTGTTAAAATTAACTCTAAGACTAAACTAAACTAAGATTTACTGTGTAGTACTAGGCGATAGAGGACCACTTTATTAGAAGATATCCAATTATACATTATTCAAAGAATGATCTACATGACGGCGGGCCAGTTTACCTTTCTCGAAGAGCAAGAGAACCTTTGCAAAGATGAATTGAGAATAGATGTACCACAATGCCCACGATTTTTCAATTTAGCGGTTTGTGAAAAATGAGATATACATCATAGAACAAAATAATGCAGCAAGAATAATACTTAATAAAATTCAATATAACTGAAAATAATAATGTATCTACATCGCGTCAATCTTGACAAACGAACAACGAAAAATATTTACCGCTCCATATGAAAACAAGAACAATATCCTCTATTCGCTTGCGTTCAAATCAACCATGACGCATGGGTAAGGGTTCTATCTAAATAGGGCCTTAAGAATCAGAATCTAGAAAATCCCCTCCCCTATAGCAAAAATTAGAACATTCATAGTTTGAGGATACTTTTCTTTGTACATGCTCTTATTTGCATTTCGCTGCCGTTATTATGTGAATCGGACATTAATGTGACAAACCGCTACATGTAATGCGGCTGTTTCTTATATTTATTGATTTAGTGAGTTTAAAATCATTTCTAGGGAAAAGCTTATTAGTGCAAAATCTGTCAACAAAATTATTTTCGAAAGTGAAAAGGTACGATTTATTTTTATTATATAAAATTTTATTATATAAAAGTTATCTCCAAAGAGGAACAGAGAACATCCACAGGAACTACGTAATTTGCCTTTCTTGGGAGATTAGGTAATCAAGTTATGCATGACGAGACTTTCTTCGCACATACGTATCTAACTTCTTAGAGAGCAATATTTCATTAAATTAACTGCAGCATTTATGGCACAAAGAAGGCTTTTGCCAGTTGAGACTTTCGAAAACCGTCGCACAGAAGAATACGTTTCGGGAAGGTTTGAATCCAAGCTTTAGGAATGGTCGATTTCAATCGAGAACGTTTCTCATTAAATGCAGAAACTTGCAGAGCCTTTCAATCGCTCAACAACAGCAAAGCGAGAGTTGAAAAATATCCAGAGAATTCCTTTTAGAAATGCTGCAAAATTATCCGTGCTGCAATAGTACCTTCTATATGTTAAAAATCTATTTTGCATTGAAGATCCTTTGTCGTTTTACGACACGAAAAATAAAATAAAGCAACTCAACATCGAAAACAGGAAATTGATTTCAGAAATGGTAAGAATTCTGAAGCCCTTTGGAAAGACCGCAAAGAAATTGAGTTCATCAAATACATTCATATCGGATGTGATCCCACTCGCGCAAAATACACGACGTAATGACAATTTCACAGGCAAAAGACAACGTACGAAACTAAGCTAAATAAACGGTTATTTTTACATAAACAAAAGCTATCACCAAATACAACTACTGTTCCCAAAGGAAAATATCAAACAAAAGAAAGAAAAAAAGAATATTGTGACACATTAATGGCACTATAGCTAATATGCTAATTTCCTAAAGCATGTCGTGGTTTGTTTATGTAATATGCGAAAAAGAACAAAATTGCAAAAGAATAGAGATCCGTTAAAATATTGGTAACCAAATAAGAAAGAAATGGTAAGTCACAAGAGTTCCATCCGAGCAATTTTTCCTTCCTTAGAGGAGATAAGGGTACCAAATTATTATTTCTAAAATAGTATCTATATAAGGATTCGTTCAAGTTTTGCTTAAAAGAAATGGACTCAGATGTTTTTATCCAGCACACCACTAACTTCTGCAGTAATAGGGACTTTTTATCGAGCAGTATTTACACTTACAAGATCTTCGATATGAAATAGATTTAACTTTAAACACTCTTTAACCATAACAATTCCTAAATGGTAAACTAAGAATATAGTCAGTTCTTGTAACTTTACCTGCTTTTCAAGTATTGACAAAGACACGTTCTTTTTTATATCCGGATTTAAAAATCAATTGACCGAATCGGGGTATAATCTCTTAACCTTTGGATCAAAAGCTAAAACGTGCTAACCTTTCGACCCTCTAGCCGCTGGTTTATATCATCGAGGTAGAGAATGAAGGACGCATGGAACTTTCGATAAAACCTAAATGCGGGTTGAAGGTGGTGACATGAATGAACTTTATTCGCTTGTATTGTTTAGCTAACGAAAGTTAATATTTCAGGTTCTTTGCTGTTTTTGATAAAAACCGACCGAAATAACACGTAATAAAACTAATCCACATATTAATAAAACGAAGTGGTTAGAGTGCTGGGAGTTGTATTGATTTCATCAGCGCAACTCGCAACTAAATACGTCCAATATGTAATCTGGTTCTTCAAGAGAGACAGGTCCGGAAAAAACCGAACCTTAAGCTTTTAGCGCTGACAGGAGCAATATTCGAAGCTTCAAATTCAACATTAATGATATGTTTACACAATATAAGACGATTTTCTTAATAACTCGACAGGCGCATTAATGAGAGAACATACAACACTTGGAAAGGTGGTAGCAAGTCATCATTTTCCAGGAAGGCGAGATTTCCCTTCTCACTGTCGTCTATTTATATATTTATGTTTGCTTCCATTTACGTCAGAACACGTTTAGCTTTCATAATTGATTCTCTAAGAGAATGTGGTTCCAATAAAAACATATGTTTGAATAAACTTTCACAGATAATTCACAAGGCACAAACTGGGTGTTGATTGTCTAAGTGAAAGGATATATAAATAAACGATAGTGTTCCTACTAGTTCTGAAGTTGTAATTATAATTGTTAAACGTAAAAACGATTTAGCAAGTAGATATCACCAAAAATACAACAACCCATTCATTTGTTTAGTATATCTGACATTACCATGTTTCCTGATTCTTTATTAATAGGCCAGTGACTCTTACTTAGCATATTTTACGTACGTCTCAAGTCGTTTCAAAGTTTTGATCGGTATTTTGTAGATACTTTTTGAAAATGTGACGATACCGAATGTAGTATAAGAAAAAAGCAATGCACCAGTCCTTTTTCCTTCGTATTATACCTTACACTAGCCCATGATCCCTTTCCTAAGTAATTTAGAAGAAAAGTTGAAACAAAACCCTGTTGAAGATAAGTCTTATACAATTCAATGTAACGGGATGCCTGAGTAAAAACATTACTTTAATTAGTATTTATTTATTTCCATATAGTAGAATTGGTTTAATTTATTTAACGTACTGAATGTGTTTGCTTATCCCTTTATGCCGAGTGCATCTTCTGTTAATATTTCATATGTAAGAGTTAGGTCAGTACGTGACTCAGAAGAAAGTATTGATTTTTTTCCCCATATGATATTCTGTGCGTGTTGTGATTGGTTCAATTTAGGAATAAGATCGTATCAACCACTCAAGTGTTATAAAAATTATCACAAGAGGAAGTATTTTCCCAGAGGCTAAGACGATAGAACGTGCGACCAACGTTTAATCATCGACGGTTTACTGTATCATACTCCAACTGCCCAAAGATAGAGTAAAGGGTTAATAATTTCCCCTATTTCAAGGAGCAAAACGCATATTGGTGTTTCGTTATTGCCAGAAGAGTTGCGGAGGGAGTACATTGTGCTAATTTCAATTCGCGATATGTACAAGACTAAACCTGTCACTGAAAGTGAAGCCTATAATCAACACACTAACTGAGTGGCGGAAAGTGTTTTAGAGGGACGGGATACTAAAGAATAGGCAATTTGAAGCGATTTGAGTAGAGCTTTCAATTGCGTATGTCATACGATTCTGCTATAAAAACTATGGCATTACGGTATTAGAAGAAATACATATGACCTGCGATCATGCCTGAATAACGGGAAGTAAGGAGTGCGGTGGCAGAACGCCTTATCGGACACGAAAGTAACCGGCGTAGAAGTGCCACTGGGATCCATCTTAGGGCCATTGTTGTCCATTTTAGGTATAAGTGACATGCCTAGTAATATCAATAGTAGAAGTCTGGCTGATGTGTGTCGTATGTGTGAAGTTCGTTTACGCCAACCAGTGATGTTTTAAACGAAATGTCGATCTGCGGGCGTATGAAATCTAAAACTGCTACAAATTTGTAATTTCCCATCATCGAATGAAGTTAGCGCGAAACATGTACAGCCATCGGAGAAACTAGCTTCAGAATAAGTAAAAACAAATTTTCCAAAACCATGAAGGATGTTCTGCCAACGAACACTATTTACAACGTTAGAAAATTTTTTAAAGCGTTGACAACATTTTTATATAACTGGTGTTCATTTGAAAGCTTCCCACCCAAAATTTATGGAAGTTTGGAAGTTTATGAAAACTTTCCTGAAACATGTAAGAAGTATTATCGAGAGGGACAACTTTTTGTGCAAAAATTGACTCACCCACTTTAACTCTCTGGCCCCGAGAGTTACCTTCTTAAAAATTTTAATTGGAAAGGAGTATCGAGTAGCACCTCATTGTAGTAGTTTCTTGAAACAACGTTTTGGCGTTCGATTTGGTTTACTTTGCATATTGTAGCAGCATTGGAACAAAAAACTTATAAATTCTCTGAAAAACAAGGAAAATAAATAACCTCATGGTTATTTCAGTTGTAAGCTTTGTTTGGCAGAGATTATTTCATTTAATTATTCGTACATCTTCAAAATATATATTTTTTTGCAAATTTAAATGTGCATTTGGTACAACTTTACATTCAGGACGAATTTGTTCCGATCTTTACAGTGTACGTGACACAATGGAATTGATTCTGCTTATAATAACTGTCTATTCCTTTTTCCATATTGTGCAATAGACCATTATTTTTTCACATGAAATAAATATGATGAATATCATGAATATAATTTGACAATGAATAATAATTAGGAGTCATAAAAATAATAGCAATTAGCGATAAGTACACCAACAATATTAATCTTTCAACAATGAATAACACTAGTTTTAAGATATTGCATTTCATACAGTAAAATAACATGTAATAAATAAATAATCAATTCAAACAATATCTCGTTTCGCATTTGATTAAAGACATGTTTGCTTGTATCTGGCGTCTCTGAATTCTTGGAATTTTCACAGCGTTGTATTGTATTGACATTTTCTCGTACCTTATTTCTTCCTTTATATTTCTTCATCGACGAATGAAGTTGTTCGGCTTTTTGAATATTGGCAATATCACATTATATATGACCTCAACCGAAACGTGTGAACTACTAGAATTTCTGACAAACCTCTTTGAACATTCTCATTTGCAAAGTAACATATTCAAAATATAGGCGGTGCAAAAAAGGATCTGGGTGAAAAAGTGAAATTTTAGGATGGATGTCTGGATCGAAGGCTAGCTGACAAAAAAATGGGGAGTTGAAGTGACCTAGATAGTGGGCTACCAAGAACAAATGGAGAACGTAACATTTTATAAGAGAAATAAAATATATAGGTATATATTTTATTTAACGACCAAAATGGAAAAAAAAATTATAATCTAGTTATTTTAGTTATATTATTCCTGTATATGCTTTACTCTTAATAAATATATAACAATAATAGCCGACATAGTCGTTTGTTAATAGACTGCCAACTTTTTTGCGTTTGTTTGCTGTTTGGGCCAGGATTAGACGGCCGCGTAAAACGCAGCGCGAGAAACCTACCGTCCTTTGGACGTAAACCGTTCTAGTGATCCGCAACAGATATGCGCCTAACACATTTAAAAAAAAAAAGCGCTGCGTTGCTCATGATCATCTATTCCTGATCTGTTAATAAAGGATGTGGAATCCATGTATTCACCTACAAATGCACCGATTCAGCTAAAGCGCTCCGACATGTATTTGGTTTTACGAGTTATACGAGATATTGTTAGTTTCTCCATTCAAAAATAGGTATATTGAATATTTTCTTTACCTCAAGGTTAAAAGGGAGTTCCTACGTGTTATGCCAATGCTTCGACAGCGGATCATAACAGTTGAATGGTTAAGTAAGTTCGACGTGGTAACAGTTCGCGTATCAGAAGTTGCAAAAAGCGTAGCAAGAAAGAGCTCTGAGACAAATCCCCAATCCTACGTACAAGAGGAGAACAGTACATCCCCGCTAAAATTTGCCTCCAGTGTATTAATGGTCAACATGAACCCCTTTTTTCCGACGAAAATGTTACAACATGTTCCCATTATAGTTTTAGCTGCTGTAGAATGTTGAAAGTAGTGTCCTCGCAAGAAAGCTAAGAAAGTAAAATATAGAATTCCGAAAATGGTGAGTGCAAAGCTTTATACACAACCACTTGAAATTTCTCGCCAGTCTACGCTCAAACAATCAAGAAAAGCACTTCCAGGGTTAAAGGAGAAAAGTCACCATTGGTAGCAATAATATGTATTAGTTCCTCCGAAGGTGAGTTAAATCATATTCAATGTAAGCACAGGATTTCCATTTCATGTTGACTGCGACCTATTTCTGTTACTATTGTAGATACAAGGAAACATTTCAAATAAAGGTTGTGGTGTACCTCTATGAAGTGAAAATTTTACAGCTATTAGAACTGCATATACAGAGCGCGACCATATGTATACTTTTTTTTAATGGGACAACAGGTGTTATGGAAAATCCACAAAAGATTTCCAACACCTGATGCAAGAACAACATAAAGTTTCACTCTTTTGGGGAAAAGGACGAGGATTTTTAAACGTCACCCCTAGTTAAGTATTAGATAATAAAAAACACCGAGAATATCTTAAGATAATTTAGAAGATGCATGTAATTCGGATAAATTTGTGAATGGCTTCGCAATCTAGAATCTATGAAATATATCCACTAACGATCGAAAACCCCAAAAATATTTAACTGAAAAAGGTTATAAACAATCTACTGGTGGAAAGATTGTAAGTATTCACTTGCAACTTGCTGTGTTATTTCTGAAAATGAAAACAACCTTCCTCTTGTTGTGGTCGTTCCCAGGAAACCTTTTAAATATAGTATCCTCGTCCTTGAATCGCGTAGAAAATGGATGGATGAAATGGAGAAATCTTTCAGTCTCTTCTGAAATATTTTATAAAGTACAGTGTGTTTTATAAAAACACAACAACATCGCTTGTTTTTGATAATCATTAAATTAATTTTTCATTGCAAACTTAAATTTGGCTAAAAATAGTGGAGTTCTGATAACATTAGCACAACATTGTAGCCAAAAGCAATACCCTTCAGATGTTGCTGTTCTAACTCCATTTAAAGCTCACTATAATCCAGCATTTGGCTTGTCGCTGATAGACCTCTTCCCTCCAATTCCTTTAACCATACACCAAGTTAAAACTAAGCGTGTTTCGGGTTTAGACCGTGTCATGTCGTTTTTTTGTCTAACAGAAACCAGGAACACGTACAGCAAGTAGTTAGTCACGTGCAAAGGTACAAAACAGACGACAGAATCGTATTCTGCTAACTTCTTACCATTCTACGTTCACTGTATCCGCCCCAAATTTCTAAACTTTAAAAGAATGCGGTATCAGAGATATATTTTTTATTACACTGTTTTTCTCAATTTTTTTAAGGATAAAATATTGATAATTTTATACCGTTGGTCACGGAATAAAAAGTACTACTGAAATATAAGTTGTCATTTAGAAAAACATTTTATGACTTCATAACTTTAAAAACAAATGACGTAAGATAACAACGATTTAGTATAAAGTAAAATAATTGAAGTCGTTATACTTTTTCGAGATTAAAAGAAAGGTAAATATTAACAAAGATCCGTTACTTTCCTTCTACACTGTATATACGTCAGATTAACGGAAGTTTAATACGTAAATATTTCTGACATTGTTATTAATACGTCCATACCTCCGTAGAGTATCTGAATGTACCTAAATATCTGTTACGTTTACAGTACCTAGTTAATAAGCTTAATTAGTATTCTGCGCGAAATGTACTTTTCGCGAACTGCTAACTTCTTGGTCTTCCATAAATTAAATCATGCTGCAGGGGAACAATAATTGAAGCGTTCTCCATTGTTGTTTCGTTTGGTAGTAGATTTCTCGGTCGGCGCGAACTCCCAACATGACCGTGGCCATATTATTACGCCTAAATGACCGGTGCGAGGCTGCGAATCGACTACGGATGAAGACGAGGGTATATATGTGGGGAGAGAGCTGTTTTTACTATGCCGATAAATTTACTTAGTAATGCGACTGGCGCGAATTTGTTTCATGCTTCATTTAACTCATTCCTAGTTATGTTCTTGATTAAATTTTTCAATTATCCTTATTACTTCTTTTTGCATTTGCATCGTCCTTTTTATAATTTATGTATGTATTTACGGAACAGCATGAGGTCAATTAGTCGACAGCAAGTTGCTGAAAATATGTCTAATCCCTGCTCGTGTTTAGCGATATAATTTTACTTCGTGTGTCAGGGAGTAGGTACCATATTACTTGATTATTTTCAAACTTATGAAGGAATAAATGGCATTTTTTTTGCGGGAAATAGTATATCTCCCAACATTGAAAAAAAAAAACAAACAGAACTTACCACATATCACTGCTCCGTCTCTTTCCATGAAAATAATAGTCACTAATAGCGTTCAGGTCTTGATGTACTAATGTCTACAACATAACTTTGATTGCGGAAAAGTAATCTTTAATAAACTTTGAATTCTAAACATCCGATAGGAGAAATTTCAGTGGGGCCAGGTACGGGGATCGAATTTGCCATGAATGCCTACAAAAATTGAATCAAAAGATTACAACGGACGCATACGTTTAAATATAACATAGCACCTACGAGAAGACCTTAATCTGATCAGGATGACAAGTTAAAATTACTTTCAATTGTTCTAAAATAATTATTAAATTTTTTTAAATTAACCAATCCAACTCGTTGGAATTAATTTTCCGTTTCTTCTGCAGCCCATTTTTTGCCTAAACCATGAAGGGTCTATACCAGGATTTACAATCCTTTAGATACATATTTAACAAATAAAGAAGAAATTCAACAGAGCTTGCCAAGAGCTGTATCGATGTCATCGTTAGCCAACACGCTAACCAAATCAACAACGGCCAATAGTTCCTTAAGATTATTGTAGCTTGTCTCAACTTACGTTGAGATTGGAAATTCTAGGGTAGTAATATCCTGAAAGGCTATAGTAGTAGCCTACTAAAGGTTGGCCTGCGAGAAGGTAGCCAATTCAATCAGGGCAACTACAGAATATCAAATCCAAGTTTCTATTAAGGTGCAAGGAATGTTCTAGTCTCCAACAGTAACGAATAAGCTCTTGTAGGTTTAATGGGTATCAATTGGATTTTAAAAAGGTATCAGATTTACTACAATTTTATAAAGGTCTATAACGGAAAAAGTTCCGTATGGTGCGTACTTTTTGACACTGGGTACATAACTTCTAAAGGAGAATGTGATCTAAAGGTGTTATTCATCATGAAATTAATACCGAAATTCTCATAGCAACAAATAATGCTGCTCTTCTCGCTCCTAAAGATTTAACAAATCGATGCAGAATGAACAGTGCAAAAGCGATCGCTTTTACGCAGCGTAGTGGTCCGTCGCACGAATTTAGTGCTGAGCCGCTACCTTCGCAATTAAATTACCTTACGAATAATACAAATTCGCAAGCTTTCGAGAAAATGAACCGAGCATTCCGAAGAAGAAGAAGAAGAAAGGAAAGCGCCGTTTCCAGTGGCCGGGTAACTCAGGAATAAAAAATTAAATTATTTTATAAAAAAGTACTTTTCGCGAGTTTTACTTCGCCGTTTTTCTTTTTAGCTGTTTACTTATAGATGGACCTATTTCGCGTCCAATATTACATATCACTGTGCCACCGCTTGGAACCAGAAGCTTCTAAGGGCACGACATTTATTGTTGGAAATATACGTATAAGAATGTGTAAGTCTGCTGCAAAAACCAATTTCCGAAATAAGGTTGATTTGTAAATGAAATACAGGGTGATTTATGGAACTGGTCCAGTGGGAGTTTAAAAATAAGTAATATCAGTTCGATACTGAAGTTTCAGTTATCAGCAATATTCTTAGACAAATGAAAGTACCTACATGCAGAAGAAGGATACTTAGATGCAAACGAGAATTATTTAAAGGAAGTAAACAATGCCTCTATATAATTTAAGTGAAAGTATAGGTATTGCATATATGCAAGAAAATAGATTCTACAATCAAGAAGGTCGCTGCCTTGAAATTATCACTAAATTCAAGAAAGCGGTTGCTTGACCAAATTAAATGAATAGCTTTAATCTAAAATATTACTCCTTTCATTCATTTATACGTATATTTTCAAAATAACTTCCTTTTCTTTATATAAGGTCTTTATTTATATTGTTTCTTCATTGTTTGTCATCAGCGTGTCTTGCCTTAATATATGCAGAAGGAACAGCAAATATGAAGTTTGAAATAAAATGTATTAACAGGGATAAAAGCCATGTTTAAATATTACATTGATATTTGACCCTATTGAGAATTTTTAATTCAGATTGGTTCCTTTAAAAATAAATAAATGATATAATAAGAGACATGAAATAACAATTGTATTATTATTACCACTGGACAATTCCAAAAATTCCTTTTGTATGAACGTAATTTGGGACAACATGAAAACCATGTTAGAGCTTTCAACGGAAATCGCCTGCGTTTGTATCTAAACTACTCCATCGTACTTTCAGCCAATTTTAATTAAAACGTACAGTCGAAGCAATAATTGTAACTAATTAAGTTATATTTTCATTCGCATATCGTGTGGTAATTGCTTTGTTTGCGGCACGTTATACATGCGGTATACATGGCAATATTCAAACTCTATGATTTTAATTAATTTGAGATTTATGTTAACTCACATCACGAACATGTGCGCTAATTGTAACAATAATTTGTGTGCGTAAGATAACAGTCTGTAGCAAAAAAAAAAGAAAAACTGTTTCAAAGATCAGCTTAAAACGTGTGGTTGAATGGTTTCAAAGCTAATTACAAATTGTTTTTTGTCTAAAAGGTAACCTTAGTACTTACTAATTGTAAGTTCTTGTATTTCTCTAGATAGATTGTTACATATCAAGTTAGCGTCGTATCGAAGATTGGTTTCGATAGTCAATGTACGTAAACTATGTGCCATTTGCGAAACTTAATTCTTGAGTACAGTATTTTTCTAGAATAACTGCACAAGTACACTGCGTAAATTATACTTCTGCAAATGCTTGTGCAAGATGGGAAAGACAAGTGTAAATGTTTTCAAAAATTTTGCACGCTTCTTTAGTCTTCCAGGAGCACATAAAAAAAATATTGGATTTTGACCGTGTCAGAAATTATTTTATTAATAATTTCTAATAATTAATAATCTTATTTTTGTCTTTTTCGCAGCATATCTGTATGACTTAAACAGCGACAAGACAGCTAGCAAACGTCGAAGCCCGACAATCAGAGTCCTTGGTGGTTTTAATTTGCGTGGTTCAAATGTAAGGATTTAATAGCGAATCGATATTCGATTTCTTCCATTTCCACGTGCACTCTAACGAGGACTAACATAAGCAACTGTTAACAATATGGGCGAAATCTTCAAATGTGTCTTATTATTATCTTTATATCGAAACTTCAAAAGCTTGAGACTTTCCGGATTATTTTCTTCTTAATCTTCTTTACACTGTGTAAATGAGAATTTTTATAGGGTTGTATATCGTCAGATTTCTTTTAAAAACTTAAGAGGTTTGGAAAAATGCTAAGATAAAAAACGGAATGCGCTTTAGCCGTGATGAAAATGAAATACCTTCGTAATTTGGCGAGTTTCCCTTTCTCGCTGTAGGCATCCTGTTTTGAAAAGTAATTAAATAAATTGAATTTATTTGCCCGCCGCTGCAAACAAATGGTGTCAAATTAAGCAACCTTCCGCCGTGTATAATAGCAAAACCACTTAGTGTAAGCAAACGCAATTAACAAAGAGCAAAAAAGATTATCGCCGTTGCGTCGACGGTAACGGGCCCTGAATAACTTAAGTAAAGACGCGGCAAGTAGAGAGTTGTAGCTGTTTAGGGACGTGGCTGACGGCTAGGCATTCCGGGCGCCCAACAAATTAATATGTAAAAGATGTTGACATGAAACATGAAATTTCCTTTTCGCTTTGTACAAATGTTTGTTTCGGTGTCTTAGCGCGCCAAATCCAGGCGACAGAGCGGATGCTGAAGAACATTAATAATTTAATTATGCCGTTGAAACGAATGGTTGATTATGAAGGCAGCGAAGTGCGCATGCAGCATGTAGTTAATTGAGGCTGGTGTTTGCCAACAACTATGTAACTCGACATTTTTATTGATTAACTGTCTAGAAATACACACAAAGTAAATGACACATGTGTATATAATGGATTTTCGAGATTTGAGGCAATGCACGTCATCGGCGACGTTCACGTAATATTGTGGATGTTATACGGATTCTGCGAAGTATCGCTGTGTATTAACTGTAAACACAATTACAGCCGAAGTGGCGGAATACCTTACGTCAACAATGCATACGTCATTTGCACGAAGGTAACGCAATAGGGGTGTCTTATGTTAGAATTTATTGTACGCGTTTGGCTAACCTACTTATTTACATACACACAAACCACCGACTCGGTGTGTTGTGCTTTTGTGTTGAAGCATATAGGGATCTTATAACTTCGTTATTATTCGAAATCTTGTTTTTTAAATGGAACATGCTATATGTTACTTCATTTAAATCTTCGTTAAGTTCAGAGGCAAAATATAATAAGGCACTATTGCCTTAAAAGATTTCGTAATTATTACAGTTTTTTCTTGAAGGAGTCGAAATTTACAGAAATCCTTATTTCCCCGGAAGTTAGAAATATGTGATTTTTGGTACCTAGAATACATATAAGAGGACACAATTTTATCGCTAAATTTGCTAAAGGTGTGCGTAATGTTCCGTTAAGTTTGTCTGACATTTTAGTTTTATATTTTTGCATAATTCTGGATAAGAAACTTTAAGTTTCTTATTAATAACTTAAGTTTAAATTTTCTTAACATGCGCTGTCATTATTATTGCTATCTATCTGATATTACTCGCCGAGTTCTCATAATAAAGAATAAGTTATCACACATAACAAAGGGATAAATAGATTTATTTCTTGTCTCTGCACTTACTTTGAACCTTTGAAGAGTTATTCAGATAGCCGGTATCATAAGTAATAAAAAACGAAGGAACTTTGTCTGACTTTTTGTTTTACATAAGTAGTCAATGAAACATCGAACACCCATGAAAATTTGAACCATTTCCACCAACGCTAGTTAACATTCTTTAATTATCACTTGTAACTTGAGAACAAACAAGATACGAATATGCGGATTTTCTACATTATTCTCTATTGGTGTTTGGACCGTTCAATCTAAAATGTTTTATTTAGTATCTACTATTTGTAGATTATATCAACCTATTTGTAGATAGGTTGATACAAAGAAAATGAAATTTAAATTGAATAGGATTCTTTAAATAAATTCAACGTGTTACTCTGACTAGGCTTCAGTCACATTTCAGCTTCAGTGCCGGATCCCCTCCTCCAAGGCTTGTTGATATAAACGTTTGATTTCAAAAAAGCGAGGAGAATGAAATTCAAAAGCGTTAAATTGCTCGATTTGTGTGGCCAATTCTACTCACTCAAAAGGCAAATTACTCGACTAAGGAACATCTGGTACAATGAGCCCTTAGCTCACGTCAAATAGCAGGTGGCACCGTCCACTTGGACGCTTCCGTCACGGCTTTGGACGAGACTTACAATGATGCTTCCAGCCCAAAACTCACAGTAAACAGTGACACGTTTGGGATGTATTTCTTTCACATGAAATATTGAGCATGATTTTATTACAAAAGTTACCGTCCACCCGTTGTCCTTCAATAATTCAACTGACTTGAGGTTGTTGAATTTTGTAAGAATGAAGGCGTAGATCTTTCGTGAGAATCTGCTTCATAGTGCTTACTGAAAAGTACAATTTTTGACCACGATGGATGTTTCCAAAATTTTGAATAAACTGGATGAACATCTAATATTAATAGTGGGCGCCGTTTTTTTAAATTTTTAGGACAAAAATGCATTGCTGTGTTGAACAGCACTTTTAATAATGGCGGAGTGTCTACCATCATAATGATATTCCTAACAATGCATAACAGCTAAAATGGTGCCGAACGTAAATTTTCCGCTCACTCTGTACTCTTTATAACATAGTAAAGCTTTTGAAAAAATAATAGCGTGATTATTTCAGATATTATATGCATGAATATCGGAACTGTATCAAAAATTATTTTTACAGTGAAAAGCTTTGTATATTTTACGAGTAATTTGAAAATGAGTTCATCAAAAAACAAGACGTAAAATTCGTAAATTTCTTTGCTTTTGACTGCTTCAAATATTATTCTATCGTAGCCAATAATATAAAAATAAATTCGTATGTTTACCTGCAAGGGAAGGCGTCTTTAACTAAGCAAAAATAAAATTGCAACAAGGTTGCGTAGGGAGCAAAAGCGCATAAAAGTTGTAATATAATTAGTCGTGGGATCAAAAAAATCGAAAAAATATTATAATTGCCCTTTACTCGAGAGAACTTGTAATATTGAGCACAGGCATCGCGTAGAATGTTGGCCTGTAAGAAAAAAACGACAAAACACAATTTTCAGTGGTCTGAGGTAATATTGATCCCATGCCAATTTAGGATGAAAGGACTAAATATATTAAGCATCAGTTCCCTACTCATATAATAATTCTTCCAAAACCATTCTCGGTAATACTTTCTCAAATCTGAGAAAAAATAGAAACACTGCGTGAAACGACACGCAAAAGAAACAAACCAAATGCATTGTTGCCACTTAAGATAAAAAACAAGTTGTAGATAAAAATACATTCGTACGGTTGAACGTTTACTACATTAAACATCGAGTCAGTAGTTTCTGCGAATTTCCATCTCGTAAATAACATTATTTTTAATAGGGATTTCACTCGAGAAGAATCCGAAAAGTGATTAAAATATTTGAGACGATTATACAAACGAAGTTATAACTTTTGTTAAGGAGTTTAAACTTTCGTCCTGCGCTTGTAACGAACATCAATTTTCTCACAAGGATTTTCCGATTAATATTCCGGGAAAAAATCCAAACTCCATCAATTAAAAGGTTGAAGTAAACTTTTTGCGTGCCGGTAAAGTCTTGCATACTTAAGATCAAGTTTTCGTAAACATTTTGTTAACGTATGACATTTGTTATATATAAGTTTATTTTATTACTGTCCGGGTCAAGTCAGCTAGCCTAACGTTAATTTTATTAACATTAGGTCAAAATTATCACCAATTTTTGTCTACGAGACGAATGCCAAACATGCTTTCTTAAAGGACCCTGTAAATAGTCATTTTTGAGTTAATTAATCTCTTACATAAAATATTAGATTTTCTCCTCTTACGGAGCGATACCTTTGTGAGCTCATGTGAAAGATGCTTTTAATTTATGAAGGTTTACTGTTACTATTTTTACCGCAATGCCCTTGTATATGCCGTATCTCTGGATAATGAAGATCAGAACCAAAGTAAGCCAACAAGTCGTCTTAAATTTAAGACGTGGGCATACGATCAAAGACCCTAAACAACTACTATTGAAAATCATAAGACTGAAAATAAAAAAGTAGGTCCCTTCTCTGACAAATTCTAGAATTTTTAGAGAATTTGTCAGAGAAGGGACCTACAGTGCATAACTCCATGTGCTCTATGGATTGCTTCCCGAAACGTTGGAATGCATTTAGAAATACTTTAATCCTGAAAGAAAAATAATGGCTGATAAGTAAGAAAATAAAAGTACAATTAATTGAAATACAACTTAAACTCAAAACAAACGGTGCTCAGCTTGTCGAACAAGTAAACTGGCTAGATTCGCTTTCGGCAATGCTTTAACCATCAATTGCATTAAAAATGAGATTCGACAAACAGGAATTTCTTCTTTTAATTCAAGTTAATTTACAGAAGGGGATCTTCTGCCGACATGTTACTAATTGGCCACTTAAGAATGGATTCCCTCATGTATCAACTGCTATTAGTATTACTATGGCTATTTCTATTTCAGATATGACAAATCTCTTAAATAATCAGGTTAATAGCTTTCAAGCAGGTATTGCTTGAACATATTCAAAACTTGCCACCCAGAAAGAGTAAAATCATTTAATAAGCAACACTTCGAATACAATCAAGTAAGAGTTATAAGAAAGGATAGTTCAGAATTTTGCTAACATGCTCAAAAGGAAAAGGTTAAAGTATTTTGCCAAAGAGCCAAACGGGGAAACAACAACCGAAGGTGAGGAGGAAGAAAGTTGCTTAAAGGAAGCTAACATATACGATTAGTAGAACAAGTTAAATTTCTAAGAGGAGGAACTGATAATATGTGAGTCTGGTAATAATAAAATTTCTTTAAAATGTACGGGCAGAGATAGTGATTATCGTGAAGAATTTGAGAATATTGTAGGTAATGCATTGTACAACGTACCGGTGAAGTGGGTTACGAAGAAAACAATGAAATATGTAATAGCTACGATAATACAATAATAAGGTATTGTCAAGTGACAAGGTAAAAGATATGGGAACTTCGTATACAAACAAGTTCTTGTCATTCTCGTTCTTCTATGTTCTGTGTATCTCTACCTATACCTAGAGAGATATAAGATAGATAGAGATCTACTTAGTTGAAAGTTTTCTGTGTATCTATGTGTTTATCAATTTTCTTTTAGTTTTTTCAGAATATGGGATCCTGAATCTCTTTTTTTGTGAGCTTATTATGCCTGCTTGCCATTTTTCTGTTTGAGCACTTAATAATTATGCTTTTCATTGTTTCCGTCGGTGATATTAATAGGGCTCGTACCAGTTCCTTTGTTATATCGTCATCTTCAGGCGATTTTTCTAGTTACACTTGTTTTTCTTTCTTTTCTTTTGCAAATTTGTTTCACTAGTACAAAGTATTTTATCATTAACGTTTTGCTACTGGTAGTGTCGCAAAATCAAATATATTTTATATTTCCCTTGGTTGCTGAACAATAAGAATGTAGGCGAATATATAAATGAATTCCCAAATAACACGTTTGGTAATAAAATATTTATAACAAAGGATGATGATTAGTTCCTAACTTGTTCTGCTGTCGAAACTGTTGATGTTAATTATGTATGAGGAAGAATTATTAATGTCAAAACAATGACCTTCCGACTATAGGTAATTTAATATTCCCTTCCCTTTTTCTACGAATTCATATCACAAATTGACTTCTTTCGCTAGCAGGAAATGTATCAAACTTGTACTGGTTATTTATAATAATCGAACAAAGTGAACTAGTTTTCCAAACTCTTTCGACAAATTTTCTTCTACTACTTCGTTTTTCGTTGTCTTTGGAATACTGAATAAAATATAGCATCGCTTAATTTTCCTTTTGTTTGTTTTCCTCGCATTATATGTATATTATGTATGTATTAAACACACACCAAATGGAGTAAAGAGACACGGTTTCTTCAAATTAGAAAAACCGACACTTCCTTAATCGAGAACGTTCAAGCTGATGTGTGTAGAAACATATGTTATTATGAAGAAGTAAAACAGATACGAAATTGACATACATATCTCGTAGTGCCTGCATTTAATGTACTCTATAACTTCAATTTACAACATCGAAAGCAGTAACTAATACCATTCATAATGTGTTCAGAGAACTATGTCGTCTCGTTCAACACTAAAATTACTTTAGTTTCTTTTTCGCTAAACGCAGTCCTTCTTTTATTTTCGTTATCCAGGTGGCAGGAATGTTATCTTACTATAACGATGACCTTGGTGAAAAAAAAAATACGCGGGGTTCGTCTATGTAAAATATTAACATAGGGCTTATTACATTTTGAGGATAATTCCTTCCTCGTTTATGACTTAACATTATATAGTGCTTGAAGCAATATGAATTCTAAGAAACTACTCATAACATTTATTAAGCGAACGAAAATGAAATTAACAGAAGAAAACTAACCTCAAGCCCTGACTCCCCGTAGCGATGCATCATGCAGTGAAATCTCGCGTAATTTTCAATACACAAAACATGAATTAACCTTCTAACGGTCAATTGCACCAAGATAAGTTGAAATTCCATCAAGCATCACGTTTTCTACTTCATTGACTACAGTTGTCATATTGTGCTGTCTTTATAACTTACTAACTCCAGATTAAATTTCAATCCCTGCCGAGGCAACTGGACAACTTTAAAACAATTTGGTTTGCTCTGAAGGTAATCTATTTAGCCGAATATCATAAACAGAAAAATTATAATAGCGTGTCTTCGCTCCTTTGTTTATGATAGCATTTGTGAAATATTACGACTAATACACGTCCCATAATAGGCAATATTTTGTACTCGTGCAACCAAATTTCAATCAACTAAAATTTTCCTTTGTTTAAAAGTACTATACCGTTGCCTGTTACATTAAATACGAACATTAAGCACCTGAAAAATGAAACCTTAGACGTTCATCTGGGATTATCGTTGAATGAAGATATATATAACTTATAAAATGGCTGAGACAAGGAGAAGGAAATTCTAAATTATATAAGCAATTGGAAAATCCGACAATGGGGCCAGAGCGGTTTGCCCTGACAAAAGTTGACTATGTAGCTAAACGACGTTTCATCCGTCCTTCGATGTTGTATTCTTTTTTAATATAAGATTACCTATACTATTAAAAATAGAAAAAATGGTACTATTAGCAACATCTTTATTTTTACTTTCTTTATTTTTATACAATACGTAGAAAATAAAACGCTTTAATTCGCACTTTTTCCCATCAACATCATAATTCTGCAGCAAGCAAAAACTATTTTAAGAGAATAATTTTGGTGGAAGCGCCTGTGGCAATGTTGTCAACGTCTGCGAAATCCTGTAAATACGCGGGGCTGAAGGTTTCCTTTGAATTGGAATGAAACATCGCGGCAAATTCAGTTTCGTTAAACAAATTATTGTTTTTAAATTGGGTAGGTCAATTTGAATATTTGTGTATAAGGGTACTATATTAAAGGGAACTATTCTTTTAATGCTAATTCTTAATTTAAAGCTATCAATTATATTCCTGGATTCAAAGGAATTGTTTGTATATCGTTGCTTTTACCTACCATATATGTAAACGAATTGGCTTAGGAGTATTAATAAGTATCAATGGATGCCCAATTGCCCAAGAAGTAGAGCTAATATTTCAACTAAGCCATCTGAATTGTATGATATACATTCTAATTCGTTTAAAGCAATAGTTGAAGTTAGTCATTAATTTGAGTGTTCACATATTGTTATTCCTCCAGCTTACTGCTTTTTTTTTACCAACAGATTTAATGACTTAGTCTAGACGGCAACGATTATCAAATGAACCCACTGGACACACTCGCGTTAGTCTGGTATCTGCTTCCACATACAGACGGTTTAAAGACGCGATACATTGTATTTTGGTTCTATAACGATTCATGGGAAACACGCGTGACTGAATACATGAACACACGCGCTATGCGATACTAGTTAGTAATTAATTGTAGAAGTAGACGTAAACAAATGATTAAGGAACGTTTTACGCTCACCATAAATAAATAAAATCGCGTTCTACATGTAGAAAAATGGGTGTACTTCTGTGGCTTTTTTGTTGAAATGGTTGCTTGAAATCGAAGATTGGACAAGCGACAAACTTTCTCAAGTTGAGCGAATTAAATATAGATGTCAGTTGGCTGAATACATTTTTACAATTATTTAATAATAATAATAATAATAGTAATAATAATAATAGAATATTGAAAACTGGTATAATATGAAATAATACAATAAAGAAGTAAATATAATTGGAATGTATTATTTATAAATTTTACAACTGCACAGACGTACAAAGTACCTAATCTTTCATTTTGTTGTAACAAACGATTGACGGGAGCTCCAACATAATTTTTTCGTTTTGACTGAAATGTATATCTTAGTTTCCAATAACACAGAAACTTGTAATCATTATTAAAAATATGGTGACTAAAGTATTATGAGATAACTAATAAATATAGTTTCGATGATTATTTCATGGACTACAGATTAATAAGATATTTCTATTGGCTGATAAGACTTGATACAGAATTATCTCAGGACCCCTATTCTCCAATACAAAAGAAAAGTTCCAAGATATCTGATCATACAAATGTTCTCGCAGATGTATTAATAATGGTGTACACTTAGATATCTGCTGTGTTAGATATAATGGTTGGATACAAGTGTTATAGTCTGTCCACAGATACAACGATTTGACTTATTAAATAGCTCTCGATCTTCAGAAATGAAATGTAACCCAACCCTTACAATCTCTTTCGAGTACGGGTAGTTTACTGAGACGTACCCACAAAGATTATTTTAAGAGTCTATTATAAAAACATTCATGTTCGAATTATTGTATACATTCTGTATATTCTGTATCTGACATATTACTATCCGCATAAACATAGTGTCTTGATAATCCACGGTCTTCAAACGTTCATGTTTCGTAAATTTAAGCGTCCCTATCTTGCGGCAACTGTCTTTCAACTACATTTCCTTATTTATTACCTTCTTATATACGTTGATTTCTATAAATTAGTACATTGAGGAAAAGGGTTTGAATTTTAAACAGTGGATTATATTAAACAAAACATAATTACCTCTCATTTCTCTAGATACGACCATTACTTCATTTGGATAATATCTCTGTATATTTACGGCCTCTGGTAATGGATAGTTCATGATAATCCTTTTAAATCATCAACAAAGGACTGATGGACATACTACACATCAAATGCTTTTCCAATACTATGGATCGCAGCCTGACAGCGTCATACGCTATTGTCTTGCCATAAAGGAGTTCCAAACCTGCATTCTGCTGTGACTTGTACGCTGCGATGTTACAACTTGCAGTCACCCAAGCATTTCAGAAATGAAGGTGTTATGATTGCAGTGTATAAGAGAATGTTATTATCGAGATTAATTTGACCAATTTTATGAAAATGAATGTATTAGCTAATTGTAAATGTATTAGTTAATTACCATTTTTACCACCCCAAGCAATTAAAAATCCAATTACTTTGATCTTTTGCTTTTTAGCAATTATTATCAATCCAAGTTCTAAAATTCAAAAACTTGCGTCGTTTTAGGACCTTTTAGTGTACTCTTCCGATGCTATTGGTAGAAGTCGCAGTTTTTGGCCGCCCCAAACGTTAATCGCCAACCAAGCAACTGGACTAAGCTGCCCATAATTTCACTGTGCTAAATGACGGTGCAGAGTTCCGTCAACATCATCTATCGTGGCTTTAACTTACGTCTTTTCAACGCGGGAAAAGACGTAAATTTTGGCGTAAATGTTTGGCGGGTAGCGTCATCTTCACGCTAAGGTTTGAAACATTGCAAACTACCCTCGTACATACAGCATTGTACGCTTCTGCCGAAGTTACGCCATCTTTTTTCACCATGCCGTTGTAATTACTAAGCTTACAGGACTTTCAGGGAAATCAGTGGGCAACACGAACCAATCTTTATGAGACGCAATACGTACGAAACGTTATTGGTCTTTTATAGTTAAAGGACTTGTTCATTTAATTAGACGTTGTAGAAACAGGAAGTACATATAAAACAATTTTTATCATGATATATTCTTCATTATTCATCATCAGTCTGTAAGACTGGAGTGCATTCAATCGTCGAATCAAAATTTGATGGGGTCAATATTTTCGACTACATGTAATATGCGACTTACTTGTCTGAAAAAGAACAGTGTAGAAAGACATCAATATATAGGAAATAGGCATACATAGGAAATCAAAAGTGGTTGTTCTAAAGCAGATTGTTTTAGTGATTTGTGGTTGACGATAGTATGTTGTAATGTTCCGTAGATACAACTAAACAATAAATATTTTCGGGAGTTCCTTTAGGCTCATCCCGGCTTAACCATTTGGAATGTTTTATCTCAACTTTGGTTATTGTTCGAATATTATTGTAATAGGCGATACTGCAAAGTAATAACTGTTCTAAATGCCTCGTGGTAAATCAATAGGTGTTGGTAAACGACCCAGCGTTATAATTTTGTATGAAAAAGGTTATACCAGCAGACAAATCGGTAAAAAATTAAATCTAGCCTCGACGCCGATATTAACAAAGAGGCGATTTGGAAGACCGTGACCGTACAAATTCATTACGAATAACTATTCCAGCAGATGATCGTCCACTACCATTAATAGATAAGAAAAAAATTCGGGGATATTGCCCATTGCTAGGCTCAGGAAACTGATTGAAAAGGCTACAGTGGACCCGAGAACATTGGAACTGGACTGTAATACAATGAAAAAAAAAAAAAAGATTTAAAGTATTCCATCAAAACGGGGGGTGTTTTTGAGGTGATGAGGGAACACCGGGCCAATTGTTCCAAATGTTTCCAAGCAAGAAGCCCTAATATGTATACAGTCTGAATGAGCAAAATGAAGGAAATATTTGATAATTTATGACATGGCCATCGCTAAATCCTAATCTCAACCCATTGAGCTACTATGGAATCACTTCGATGGAAGGGTCCATCTTGCTTTCAAGGGACAAGTTCGAAATATTCTCCAAAAACAATGGAACAACATCTCAAGCGACAGTTAGAAAATTAATTAAAAAGATGCTGCAAGCACTGCGCACGCTGTCTCATAATAAACACTTCAAGAGAACTGCCCGAGGAGTTGTTTGAGGAACGGTACCCGTTTTATGTCGCTGCTTTCTAAACGACAAGCATATATTTCTTGGCGCGAGAAGGCGTAGATGTCTGACTTGTCGTTTCGAATATTATGGTATTAACTGTGAGACAAACAGCGATATAAGCTGGCGTAAAAACACTCTTGGAACCACGCATTGCTTTTGCCGCAAACAATTCCAACACCATGAGAAAGCTATTCTAGCATTACTTTTTTGACTAATTAAACGTTTGCCGCGCCAGCGTAGCTATCAATTAAAAATACGATCACAGTCCGGCGTTATACTTTGAATTCTTACGCGATCATCCTGATTTTTATATTCAACGCAAAATGAAAGAGGATATGATAATCTACGGTACGGGATTTCTTTTTTAATATTAAAAGCCTCTTATTTCCCCAATACTCGATGATCTTCCACAGCGATCGATCCTTTCCTTCGTAATTCTGCTATATCTGCACGTATTCCGCATAAAGTCCGGGATGTATGTACGTACAACAATATGTGCGCATATGAGCGTGTGTACAAAACGTGCGATCTAGGTGTATGTATATATAGATGTTTGATATTCACAAACCTGAAAAAAAAACGCGAAGTAACAGCATCTAGATTTCCAATTAACGTCCAGTTTTACATCCTCGCCGAAAATAATCACGTTCCAAATCGAAAGCGGATCCGGCAATAGAGAGAAAAAAGCAAAATTGAAGGGTTTTTAAAATCACCAAATAGCGCACCCTCACGGATATTTCGGCATGCGGCGAGGTACGAACCTATACTAGCAAAAATAGATCAGCAAAATTGGCGGATGGCTTTTTTGCTGATGTAAAATTAAATGCACACATCCACGCTGAAATTCGATGATTGCATGAGTTCGGCTTTGTCTAGCCTGCACATTTAATAGCTAGTAAAAGGCGGCGATAGTTTTAAAAATTGACTATAAACGATAATGTAATGGGTATCGATAAAACTCGTATGTAGTTGAAGACGATGGACACATACAATCAATTTTTTCGCCCGTTAATACTTGTGTTTGTGTCTTAACCGAAAATTATTTTTATCTGTTTTGAGCGAACGTCTAGATACAGCATCTCTTTTTTTGTGGCGCGACTATTAAATTTTGTTATAAAATATCTGTTTCTGTTGCTCGGTACTGTTGCAGAAAAGAGCATTTCGATGAATGATGAATGAAATATCTATTTCAGCATTTATCTTTCATGTCTATGAGATAGATGCTGAAATATTAATTCCGTTTCTGCTGAAATGGTTTGGCTTGAGATTTTCAAAACCGCTGCAGCTTTCATAGTATCCAATGTGGGATGCGCTAAAGAAACTTGCAAGTGGGTCCTTCTCATACATGTTATAACGATCGAGTCTGTCTATCGAGTAGCTATTTAATATCGAGTTGTACGCCTTGTATCTCTCTAAAAATGAAACATGTTCTTCCTTAAATACAAACATACTTATGATGGAAACTTGTTTTAAATATTCATGGTTGGTTTTGCTGCATTCTTTATTTTACCTCAATTTATTACTCGGATGTTCTATCTATTTATTTTGTTGTCTTAGCAATAATGCAGCAAGTAAAGGAGTGTAATTAGTTAGATTGCTCCAATATATAACATTTATTTTACGATTTATTTGTTGACGAAATGATTTAAAATATTATGTTTTCGCTTCTTTTTAAAGCTTAAAAAAAGTTTGAAGCTGCAAAGTTCAAATACAGTTTTTTAGTTATTTGTAATTATTTGGACACTCAGATACACTTCTTACATTAAGTTTTTTTTACTATTTAAAGTTTTCCTTTTATTAAGGCTATATTTACAATTTATGCTCGTGCTTTCAATTTATTACTTGGAGGCAACACTGTAGAAATTCACTTATGGAAGGTTTAAGACTTTGTCCAAAAATGTTCCTGATGCCCCTCTTTTTGTTTTATTTATTTTCGTATCTCTTTTACACATCGGTGTGCAAAATTTATGTTCCGCAGAAGCGGACCTTGATGTAACCTACTCAAAACCGAGCACATTAAAAGATATTTATTATCTTCTATATATAAAAACACAAAACATTTTTAGTCGCTTATCCTTTAATGATGTTGCCACTTCCTACTCCCATGTCATTCGATGTCTTTTTGGTTCTCTTTTGTCTGTTTCTTTGCCTTTCATATACTTTTAACTTTCCTGCATTCCCCTAATCTATTCATATATCTCCATCGCCTCAATGGTGGTCTTTCAAAGTATTTTCTGGCACTATCTATTCCCAATTAATTTTATGTTGTTATTTCGCTGCTAATGCATTCATATTACATTTGTTACTTTTCCAAGGCACTCCATTTTTACTACTTGAACCCTTTTTTGCAACTTCTCTACGAGAACCCACGATTCACTTTTATCCAACGTGGTTAGTAGGTATATTGTTTTGTACGTTGTCATTTGGAACCAATTTTCTTTTTGTTAATCTTTCTGTTAATAACCTCACTTCTTGCTGTGGAGTCATCTTGTTATTGAAGTTATTCTGTTATTAATTTCTTCCACATGTTTTCCTGATTTATCAATTACTGTTCCTACGTACTTAATGTTCTTAATCTGTTCTAGCTTTTTCCCGTTGGCGGTAAGGTTTATATTCTTCTTTTCCTTTGACATAATTATAGTTTTGGTCTTGCTGGTGTTTATCTTCATCTCTCTTCTAATGTCCTAACCCATTTATCTACGATCGTATACTTTTATTTGAACTGTTTTGCTATATTCTGCATGAGTCTTCTTGCTTTGTTGGCTGCTATCTTTTATTACTTGATTCATATATATCAAGAGTAATAATAGGCCAAGAACTCCTCCCTCGTTTGCAGTTTAGTCGTTGTGACTTTTCAGATTTTAGATTATTTGTCCTGATTATGCTCCTGATTGGCTCTCGTATACAACGATTTAATTGCTTCCATTCGTTCATCCTCCACTTAGTGACGATCTCGCAGTGACACAGAGAGCACACGCGCTAGCAAGATTGAATCAACCGAACCGGTGGCCCTGGAACCGCAGAAAAGTACGAAAATAAGAGTGATAGAAGGAAGTAGTGATAAAAGTAGTGCTTAAAGGAGCGAAAACGCCAAAAAGAGAAGCTGTCCTGCGACTATTTCAGAAGAGGAGGACAATGGGACGGGAAAGGGGAGCAAGAAAGAGAAAAATAAGGAGACCCCAAAGGAAGATCACGAGTAACCAAGGAACGAGAGACAAATGCGTCTCAGCCGTAACGGCATCCCCACACGACGAGACGATCGAAACGACCGTCGAAGACGACGAGAACGACATTCAATACACGCAAGTTTGACCGGACCGAATCTTCCGAAGAGGAAGAACCAATAGAGTTAGAAAGCAAAACCCCTAGGGAATACCGCCCGCCCCCGATCGTCATGAGAGAAGAGGGCAAGTTCGACCTAATAAGAAAAAAAGCAACTGCCAACGGTGTTAGCATAAGAAGCTGCAAGAACACACGGGAGGTTATTAAAATCTTCCCGGAGAGAGTTTCGGACTTCAGACGTACGAGGCACCTATTAGACGGGAAAAAAATGAAGTACCACACGTATTGCCTCAAAGAAGAAAAATCACTGAAAGTGGTAATTCGCGGGGTACCTAAAAAAATTCCAGCCGAAGAGGTGGAAAATGAGCTCAAGAAGAGAGGATTTCCCATATCTTCAATGGCCAGGATGAAGAAATCCAAAGAGGAAATTCCACTCATTTTAGTTCATGCGGAGAAATCCCCCGGGGGTAAGAGGCTATTTGACCTAACGGATGTGACGGGGATGAAAGTCACAACGGAGCCCAAAAAGAAGCCGATGGCAGCTACACAGTGCTTCCGCTGCCAAAGATTCGGGCATGTTCAGTATCGGTGCACCGCGGCGTGGGCTTGCCTCAGGTGTGCCGAGGAGCATGCTACCTATCATTGTCCAAACAAGGGAGACACCCAAAAAACCAAATGTGCCAGCTGTGGTGACAAACATCATGCGGCCAGCAAGAATTGTACGCTCCACCCGGACAACATAAGGGCCAAAAAAGAAGACCAAAACAAAGAAAGATACAACAAACCAATAGGAAACCGGGAGTGACATAGTCACAAGTTACGGCAAGCGATCCGAGACCCTCCACAAGCTAACACGGAGACCCGGTCAGAGAATTCGTGCGTCTAGCCGAGGAAATCCAAAGGCTGTTACCGGTAGTTAAGCAATTCCTGGATGGCATATAGATTCAAGAACAACGCGCGCAACTAGAAGATATAAAAGAAGTAGCTGAATCCAGATGACAGCTAGCGATAGACAATATTATGAATCACCCGGCTCCGTCCGTCAAAGACAGGGCAACAAAGCTTTACAAGAACGTAACCTAGCGCTCTTGCAAAAATACACCTCGAAGAGGGGCGAAACACATTACTTCATCCGTACATTACGGGGTGAAGGCAACAAAGCTACTGCAGCATAGCCACATGGCTAAATGTAGCAGTAACATCAAGGCAAGAAAAAAATCATCCTTCACTCAATTTTTTGAATTTTTTAACACATTGTATTTGCTTCAGTATGTAAATGTCATTTAACCGGTTGAAAGTTCCAAAAATGTCATTAGTTGTTTCATTACAATACATAAATATCCTTGTTTTCAATTTAAGTAAAATAATATTTGCAAAGCTTTTATGTATCCTATATCGATTCTCAAACTAAATTAATGGTTTCTACGAATTATGGTCTTAAACTTTGAGGCCACATCTAGAGATGGAGAATACCAGCCAAAGTTGTCAAGCTACTGAACTAAACGTTTGTCGGGCCGAATTAGAAGATAACAAAACTTAGGTCTAAAGTTGCGCCCATGGCGTTCGAGAGCTGCGGTAGGTTGTTCACGTCATCAGGTTGTCACAGTTAGTCACGTCAATGATGTTTGTTTTAAGTACATGTAAGTTTATAAAATAATCTGCTTGACGTAACCTGAATACGTAAATTTTACTGCTAGCGTGCATATATTCAAATTCTACACGTCTGTATTAGTCTACTCAAAGATTATGCAGAAAGATATTTAAAAATTAAACTGCAATTTTATAAATTATCTCTCTTGATTACCTTTAAATGAACGCGGAGACAAGTATGGTGTAAATTTATTAAGCCGATTATACTTCGCAGTGGAAGGCAATTAACTTAAATTCTGAACCCCGTAATCGAGAGCTTAATCCGAATAATTGGACTAAATTATTATTTAGCTACTGGGATGTGTAGCGTCAGCGCAAACGC